>JAHLSL010000067.1:2959252-3070719 GCA_025920805.1 Petroica traversi
GCCATGGCCACAGTGTCCACGGCCACCGTGTGCCACAGGGGCCATGGGGTGTGTAAATTGATTAGCGAATTCCTATTGAAATGAAATATCATTTCATGTCAAATTCCCTCTGGCTACAATCTTCATCCAGCTAGTGACTTCATTCTTCACCTCAGTGAATTCACTAAAACTGTTTGCTTCTCTTTCCCCATTCGTAAAATAGGGGTTGAAGTTCTCATTTCCACGTCAACTTAAGCCCTTTACAAACTTGCTGTTCACTAGTTCCTGACTAATTTTCATGTATTTCCTAATGCTTTCCATAACAGCTAAGCAAAATGTGCCACATTACCCCTTTGAAGGATACTGAAAACTCCTGAACACTCAGTAAATCTCAGAAACTTTTCCATAATTAGTTGCTGTAAAAGGACAATGATCTAGGAATCTGCATAAAGACACTGCTGAGTCATCCTTATACCAGGCTCTTAAACCTTGCATGGAAATGCTCTCTAATAGCTTTGAAGTCATATTAGCAGGTAGGTCTTATTAACTGCTGGATTTGAAGGTTCTTCTAAAGGACAAAGCTTATAGCAAAAGTCCAGGGATCAATTTTTGAGAAGAAATAAAGACTCTTGATTGTTTGATGCCTTTTTTCCCCCTTTTCTTTTCTGGGATGAGTGTCTAATACAGCCAAACCACCTGAGAACAGGAAAAAGAAAATAGCATGTACTCATGTCATGAGCTTTCTCAGGAGGCCAAGATCAGCTCTCTGACAGCCGAAAATATTGTAGGTGTGGGCACTTTGTAGCTATGTTCTGCTTACATTGCTCTGAGAGTACCATCTGATATATAAAAGATGATTTGAGGACAGGCAGGCAGCAATCCCACCTGCACACTTTAGTAATGAAGAGTTTTAGTCAAATCAAGACAAATAATCCCACAATTACCTGGCCATGCCTAACTAGCATAGCACTTTTATATTATTCACAGAAAATCCTGTCTATAGTCTTTTGGAATGTCTCCTTAATAGAACCTCTTTTCCCTTTAAGTTTTATCTTTCCATATTTGTACTGCCCATTGCCTTTGTAAGCTGCTTTGGTTGACCTATTGGATTATGTCTGGATTTTTATCCCTAAGGTGTTAGACCTTTCTTGCGGTTCACAGTAAATTCACAATTTTTACAATGAAGGACCTACTAATCTCTAAGTTTGAGGAGTTTTGACTCTGATTCTCTGATTTACATCTGTTTACAGGATGGCCCTCCATCACAAAATGTAAGGTACAGATGGTAATTGATAACACCACCTGGAGTTTCATTACATCTGCATAGCTATATAGAGATTCCACAAATCCTAACCAATAAAACCAAGGATAAGCTATTCCCTTTTTCTAATCAGTAGTTTACCAATAACACATACCTCAAAATACCTTTCAGGAGTAAAGATATTGAAGTACAATCCACAGTGTGCCCTGCACTGTGCGGTAAACGAAATTCCTGAAGACAGTTAATACACTGCAGTCTGAAGGCAGCTAATATCAAATGTTTGCTGCCTCATTTATTTTGATTAATTGCTTCAGTGGGGGTGGACCAAAGGGTAAGCCCAAAATCCACATTAGGAAAAGGAGAGCTGTGTTTCACCCTCTCAGTTCTAAGAAGCAAACATGCCATGAAGTTTTGCTCTCTTGACTCCCTCTAACTCTCCCAATTTGCAAGGAAGATTCAAAATACTGTTAAAGAGTAATCCAAAAAAACCTGACAGAAGCATGCTCTTGTTTGTTTTGTGCTAGTGCCTTCTCTGGAGAAAGGCTTGGAACTTCTGGCACCAGTGGTCTGGGATCACCTGGTTGTTTCAGAGATGTGTGACCATCACTAGTCTGTTTTTTTCTCCCAGACTTTTTCTTTTGCTGTCAACTCTACTACAGAATTCCCAGAGCTATTTTCAGGTGTCATGTCAATCACAACGTCTCTTCCTACCACCAATACTTTAATTTCATTTTCAGTCCCTTCCCGCTACCTCCTGTGAGCACCATGGGTGCACAGGGACCATGGTGGAGGCAGAGGGCAGGGGAGAGACACATGCCTACCTCTCAGCTGAAATCATGGATCTTCCCAATTCAGCTGTAGGTGATTACACCACCTGCTAAGCCTGTGGGCAAGGAGCCCTGGGTAGTGATTTCAGCCATAAACTTTCTGTTTTGTGGAGTTTACCTTTGCTATCCCCCATGACAGGTTTCCCTTCTGAGCAGTAGCCTGTGGCACTCGGCTGGGGCAGCGACACTCCTGTGCAATGCAGTACACAAAGAGTGACAAATTAAAATGACAGGGCTGTCTTACGGGATTGGGATCTAGTGAAATGAAATATTTCCGTTCCAGGTAACAGAGGCAGTGCTACATGCTAATATGTAGGAAAAGCCAGTGTAATATTCAAATGTGTGTAACATAACTGAGTTTGTCACTGTCCCAGTGCTATCGTGTCGCATCTTCCCCAGGTGCAACTGAAACTGTGGCTGGGGGGACTGTGTTTGCAAAAATAGTTCTATTTGTAATAGAAATGTTTTTCATTTTTATCTCCTCTAGTTGTATTAATGGCAGCAGTAAAATGAATCCAAAGAGCCATCATGAGCTTAGAAAATCATATGGTAAAAATTCTTTACAATGAAATTCAGCATACTATCTGATACCATTTCCCCCTCTTTATTTCAAACTGAATAAATAAGTTAATCATGCAAGCATACACACAATGCTGCCCTCTGATTTTCTGATTCCTATTGTCCTACTTAACTAATAGAAAGTGTTGATCTTCTGCTATCAGCATTTCATAATCCTGAGTTTTAAATTCATTGTTCTGCATTTTAAAAAAAGGCTTGAAAATTACTTTGAAGAGCTCTTTTCTCCCAATGGGTCTTTAGTGAATACACACAAATATTTTGTATTCTTAAACACAGCACTGATGTACACAAATGGATAATTGCCTCTACAACTTAGGTATCTAAATCTCTGCCTTTCAAGCGACATTTTGCATGCTCATTTGTGTGTAAGATTACAATGAGGCTTCAAGTGTCCAGACTGCATCAAAATCATTCCTGAAATGCTTATGCCTCTGTTTAATTAGGTTGAAGTGAAATTCATGTTATTCAAGCACTGTTAAATCAGGCTGAAGTTAGTGAATCTGAATGACATGCTGTAGCATGATTTTAAACCAACTAAATATGTGGCATTTTAAGGTGCTTTCTCTTTTGAGAAGCAAACCCCGAGTGTTTTGCAGAGCAACCCATGGAAAATTAAAGCCTATTTTGCATTCATCTGAAAGGCAGGAAAATCTATGTTCATCAAAGAAACAGAAATTTCTCTCAGAAATAAGGACAATTCATGCCTTGCACTAAATTGGCAAATAGAATTCATGATTTCTGAAGCACTGTAGTAACTGAAAGATGTTTCTTGAGTGAAGTAATACCCATCCAGAAGTGCAATGGCAGCTAAGTAGGATACAAATTGCAGCCCCCCTGCCTTCTCATTTAATTTCAACTTTAGAACGATTTTAGTCCATCACTGAACATGTTGAAAAGGATCTCATTATTAAAAATTCAAAAGATATTCTCCATGATCTTTTATTCTAAGAACTCCCAAATGCCTCAATGTACAGAAACACACATTTTTAATGAACCAAATGGGCTTGTTTTTATAACTGACAGGAGGTGCTGAGAACTGGAATTGGAGGGGGGGGAATCAGCTAATTAAATCCAAATCACCAACAGTGAACATAATTTCCTTGTCCAGTCACTTCCAGTTTCACCAGCTTCCTTGTACCAGTCTCATACTTTATTTCCTTCTCCGGTTTGGCTTTGTTACCTTCGAATTTTAATTAGACAGCCTCCTGCATGCGGCCCGGGTGCCACTCTGCAATGCGTGTCATGGTGTGTGAACACAGCCCTGACAGGCTCGGTGCTGGCAGCCTCCGGTGCCCCAGCCCAACTCCCCACTCCCGAGCCGCCTTCCCGGGAAGCATCCAGCCCTGCCCTGGAGCATCCAGCCCTGCCCCGGAGCATCCAGCCCTGCCCCGGAGCCCGGGCTGCTGGTGGCTGCAGGGAGGCACCGCCGGGATTGGGTCATGGGCACAAAAACAGGGGCTGCTTTCCCGGGGAGCATCCAGCCCTGCCCTGGAGCCCCGGCTGCTGGTGGCTGCAGGGAGGGACTGAGTCAGCGATGGGACAGGACCCTCCAGGACTTTCAGCAGCTAAAATGGAAGAAGTCTCCCCTCTTGTGCAATTTGAAGGCTTTCAGCACGGCCAGATTTTCACAGGGATAGGGAAGGCTGCCTCCCTGCCAAATTTCAAGTTTCTGTTTTAAAATACGAGGTTGATGGATCTGCTAGGAAAGGAACTTGCCAGATTTCGCCAGCATTTTTGCTCTTTTTTTTTCCCCCCCTAACAATATTCTTGAAACATCCAAATCTTCTGAGATGTTGTCATAGCTAAATGCACCTCAGATGGTTCAAATTTGGCAAACACTTGGGAAACAGAGTTTTAGAAAGGAACTTGCTGGGAAACCTTAATAAGAAACAGAGCTAACAACCCAGTCAATGTTTACACTGAAAGAACAAACAAATAAACAATTGTGCACTTTAGTTGCCTTGACAGTAAGTCTAATCAACATAACAGATTGCAATAGATCTTTTTCCCATTAAAATGAGAGCTCTGAGTAAGAGTTAAGAAAGGTAGACCTTCATTTTTTTTTACACGTTGAAGAAGAATAGTACATACAGCAATATTCCAAATTTAAATGGAGAGTAAAACAACTGTTTCTCAGAACACACAAATGTGTGTCATTCTTCGGAGAGAATCTTTCAGCTCAGACTCCTATTATTCACTATGCCATGATCCACCCTGGCACCTGCATGACAAGAAACCTGCATATTAGATCTGCAGAAACTTCGTTCATGCCCAGGGTTTTCCCCGATTAAAGACTTTACTTACAACATTTAGGAAGTGGCTGGAAGTACACTTTAGGTAGCATTGCCAGAGGAATCCTGAGCTGGGAGGCAGAAGATAGGAAAGACACAGGGAAGACCTGGGGAGGAAGCTTTTATGTCGCTCTGCTGATCAGCATAAATAGAAAAGGGGCATTGCTGCAGCTGTAGTCACTGAGCTGCAGAAAGAGACATTTTTCAGTGGGATGGAGAATTTAAGGGCTGTTCCTCCACTCTACAGCTTAACCCAGTGTGCAAGACACCAAATTCTTCTTCCACATCGACACATTTCCCTTCGACATCACACAATTAAACCAAAATCAACCTGGCCTTTTTAATTTATTATAAGATATCTGGAGAATGAGGTGTATTTTCTTTTTTAGTTAGAATTGGGGGCAATATACAGCAACATATACACTGTAATAAAACAATGAAACTGAGAAGCCACTGCTTAGGTTAACTCAATACAGCCACAATATAGCTCAATCTAATTAAGACTGAATAAACATTTTTATATAAATTCAATTAATTGGTGTGGCCTTACGCATGCATTCTACATTGTGAAATTATGACCAATAACTTGTTCTTCCAGCACTGCTAAATAATTGCCTGAAGTCAGAGGATAAAGAATAGAGAAAGCTGAAAATCCATTATGCTCTGTAACAGTCTGACTAAAACTAATTAGCTGCTATCTAAATTTTCACACCTCTATTTCATGATCATCTTCTCTTGTAAAAATAAACACATGCACTCTGAAAAGAGGTAAACATAAATGGTACTCAAAACATGAACATAGTAGGTCCAATTTTGAACTCTACTCTGGCTCCCTGGTATGTGGCAGAGACATTGGAGGGGTCAGGGGTTTTAGGAGGGGGATCCTCCCTGAAGGGAGAGAAGAAGGGGAGTCCCCAAAACAGCCACCACATTGGTGCTCCAAGTGTTCCCTCAGAGCTTTCCAATCTCACAAATACAAGGATTATTTTAAAATGCCCTGACCAATGTGTGTTGCATGTTGAAAATGTATGGATTGTTTGTAATTTTAAATAGGTGTTGAAAGTTTGGATGATGTCATGCTGGTGTGCAAGAGTAGCCAATACTTATGACTCCTTTGCTATGGGTTATGGAAAACACTTGAATAATTTGGGTAAGGTGGTACTTGCAGGGAGACGAAATTATACTCCTCTTTAAAATTAGTTCAGATTATCTCCGACTTTTGCAGACTCACAGGGTCAGTTTCAGGAAAGTACAGACACTTATTATGGAAAAAATATTATCATAATAAAACACTGATCTTTTTGTATGAAATTTTAATCTCTTTGGGAAGCGCACTCTTACATGTCATGACAATATCTGCTGGGTAGGGTTGTGGTGCTATAACTGCATTTGCCTGACAGGTAATGCCTTCTATTATCATGAGACAAAAAAGAAATGCTTATCTTGGTTTTGTATGCTGATGCAGCCAAGTTTCTTCAAGTATTTCTCTAGTACTAGACTCCAGTATTGGCTCACATGAGCAGAGGTTTATCCTGCAAGATTCAAATGCAACTCATTCAGCTGGTTGGCCTTGATTAGATGGGGAATCAGAGGATCACTTTATAGTTAAACTCTTTATTAATTTACTTTATGAAATTCCTAATCTGAAACCCATAATCATTTAGAACATCAGTGCCTTACAGAGAGAGACTGTGAACTCAGTAGAAGGCAGACCTTTGGGGTATTTACTTTGGACACATTACTCCCAGGAGATCTGAATGAAGGACTCTACCTAAACTATTTTTATTTAAGAATCGTTTTTACAAGAGAGTTCATCTCATTGGCCTTCTTCAGCTCATTATAAATGAAAGTCTTAAAGTGCTTTCAAAAACATGTACATTTTCTTGGAAGCAATCAGTGAGTTCAGACAATAATAGAACAGAGGACAGCAACATTTTATCTTTCAGCAAGATTAAGAACTACCATGCTTATTTATCAGCTGAATAGCTCTTTGGCTGCCCTTGAGACTGAGATGTAGTCTCTATATTGGTAGTTACTAGACCAGGGCATCCAGCTCTTCTGGCAAAGGTTTGGCCTTTATTTCCTCACTTTGCAGACCATGAAACTCAATGGAAAATTGAGTAATAATCAGTCCCTGACTGGGACATGATCCTGTGCATCCCCAAGCTGCCTTTACACAATGTTAGATCTTGTTTTACGTTACTTCTTTCGTTGAGTAGCACATAAATTTTGTATTACAGTAGCGCAGGTACTGTAGCACTGGACTAGACAGCTGCCCAGGTACCGCCTTGCCTATAATGCAGTAATATAGATATTCATGCTGAAATACATTCATATGCAGTCTTAGGCACTCTCACCCCAATGAGGCTCTGCAACCTGAAAATTCCACATAGTGAGAGTTCCTCAACCTCTGCATTATTCTGTGGATGGTGGGCACCATGTTCCCCTGCAGCAGTGCTGTGTCCCAATGCTGTGTCTGGGGGGTGTTCTCCAGAGTGGGGCACAGCCCAAGCACAGCCATTCCCTTCCCTACCCAGCCTGCAAGGGAGGGCCAGGCCAGGGATGGGCACTCAGCCACTCCTCAGAGGGTGCCACTGAGAGAGAGGGATTTCTCCCTGTGGGCTCTACTTCTGTAACATTTTGCTCTATCCTTCCAACAATCAAGCCAGTGGCTTGTTGCCAAGCCAAGAGCCTGCCTTGGCTATCAGATCTCATTTATGTCAGTGAGCATCGGTCTCAGTAAAAGAAAATGTTCGCAGTCAAAACTAGTCTCAGTGAAATCAAAATAGTCAATGCATTGTCAGGGAAGAGTGGTACTGCCCTACCAAATAAATGTCACTTTGGAAGCAAGTATATTAACAAAAAATATATGTGTAGGCAAAGTCCAGACACTTGTTTTGACAGTGTATGATTTTGCTCCCTTGTCAAACTTCTCTTATTACACATAGAATCACACACTCATTTTCAACAAGTACATGATGATGCAGGAGATTACCAGTACATCACAGCATGTATTTGCCTTTGGATTGGTTTAATGTATTTTTAGGCTTATCCAGCTGGCTTGGAGAATACACATGAACCAAATTCAAGCACTGCTTCTGCTTTAATTACAAAGGTTTACACTGGACCTATGTTCTGCATTTCCTCTTTCCACTGGGATACATTTCTGCAGAGTGATTTAGATACTTTATATGCCTCAATGGATCTCCTTGTTGTAAACATGCGACTTTATTTAAAATATGAATTTCTGAATTAGGTGCAAATAAAATGTTAAATAAGAGATTTTCATCAGTAATTATCTACCAATAAAAATAGTTTTATATGCTTAATAATGAATATAATTGTAATTTTTATGCACATTACTGTGTAAGTATTTGCAATTATTGGTTTACATTATTTTTCTATCAATCTTCATATCTCTATGGAATAAAAAAACAGAACATTTTTAACCTAAGCATATATATTTGTAAACCAGATAAATGTTGTGATTATCTCTTCCTGTATATAATTCCTCATGAGGGATTCAGTTAATTGAACATACCTTTCAAAACATAATCTATGGCTTAATTAAGCTCAGCAAATATAAAATTTGAAACCGCATACCCTCTATTGGCAGCAAAGTTAGGGACTTTTTTTTATTCCTTTTTATCCAAGGCTACTAATGATTGCTTTGCTCAGGCACATAATACATGCAGGTAGCATGACTATATCCAAAACAGAAGTTAAGTTTTTGATTTCACTGTCAGGGATCAAAAGTCTTTTTTTTTATACATACGTCAACTCTTTCAATAACAAAATAAGAACTTATTGACGTTGAGTAGATTTTATAGCTTGTAGAAAAGACACATATCATTGTAATGTGTGAAATTTTAATCAGAAATGTTGTGAAGGATAAAGGTAAACTGACTGCTATAATTAATGTGTTCTGCCACAGATATTTAGCTGACACATTTGAGAAGTGTGGTTTATGTTAACTATTCCACTGCTTGAATTCTGTCCTTGCTAAATGATGGTACTGTTTGACAGTTTTAAGTTATGATGCTTTCCTGTCTTCAGTAAAGTTTTTCTTCATCTGGGGTATGATCCTGTAAACCAGAAACTTGCAATAGTGCAGTGGTAGGTGGACAATGGACATGCTGATGTAGATAAGGCTGTACTTGGTAACGTGTTAAACCTTCTAGCAAAAGCTGTCAGGCATGAACCACTTGAATATTGCCTTTCCTCTCCCTCCCTCTTTTAGCATGTCAAATATTCTATTTATTTTATCATTTAGTTTATGAAAACTTGTGCCCACAGCCACAGCCTCTTGAATCAAAAAAAGCTTATCTTACCCATGGAATGCAAATTACCAAAATCTATTACCACAACAATAACAAGGAGAGAGTTATAAGCAGATTATTGTTCTCAAAACAAAATGCCTATCTGTTACATCTAACGCATTTTTGGAAAATGCCCAAGGCCCTGATTCTGCCACTGTTCCTTGCATTGAGTGGAACCATATGGTCCCATTGGAGTTGATCTAACTGCCTTTGGAGTATGCAACCACTCAAAATAAATAAGACTGGCAGGATCTGGCCCTGAATGAGCACATGGGCTCTGCACCCTGCCCTAGAGGTTAACAAACTGGGTAAGAAAATTCCAGGGCTGAAGGGGATTCAGCTGAGAAGGCCCTCTCTGATACAAGCTCCCACCCCTCCAGATGTAGGGCCTCTTAAGGAAATTGCTCATTCAACATACATTCAGTTTAGTAGGGTTTGTAAGAAGATATATTCTTTTTACAAATAATTTATATATTGTCCTATTTCCAGAAGAAATGAGATGCCTGTGTAATTAATTGCTTTAATGAAGGAATGACAAACCTGGGACAGACAGGAAATAACAGCTTCTGAATTGCATTTGTCATTCTGTAGCAAGAGAAAGGATTTTCTGTTGCAGATAATATTTGGTCTCACAACCCACAGAACTCATTTCACAGTCCTTAGACACCCAGCATCTCTCTGCCCAGTAAAGACTACCCTAAATGTGCATTTGATTTTCCAAGCAAATAACATCTTTAAAAAGTTGCTCTTGCAAATAGAAAAAAAACTGTTAACTTTTGCTGCATCATAAAACCCCCATCAGTACAGCACATTACAGGGCATATTTTCAAAGGGTACTGGGTTATGAGTATGCAAAATAAATCCCTATGATCTGCCTGAAATAGATGATTAAAGTGATTTCCTCAGAGTGCAAATAGAGAGAAAAGTATCATTTATAAAATCCCCATACTAAAAGTCAGGGATTTGATTCTTTACTTTGCTTCTGCTTTGGATATATCAGTCTTACCTGAAAAGATCTACTGCAGGCGCCTCTTGCCATGCCAGTATGGGTGTGCAGCAGACAAAAGACATACCAGAAAGGGGAAGACAGATATGCCACTTAAATTAAATAGGAAATGAATTGGCCAGCAAGTTGGCATGTCTGCTGAGACAAATCATAGACAACATGTCTCTCAACAACAGAACTTATTTGTTTTCTCTTGCCAACAGATTCATCACTGCCCAGGCAAAACAGGCAAAATACATTAGTGTCATGGTAAACTGATAAAGAGAAGTGCCTCAATCTAGCATCCTCAATGGCGAAAGTCTTAGGGCTGTATTGATCTGTGTTATATAAATCTTGTTTTCTGTCTGCAGAAGTGAATCAGGAATGACCCTTAAGGTTAACAAACATTGTAATGTCTTTCAGCTGGGGCAGATGCCTATGTGCTCCACACATTGTATTTGGTCAAGTCCCATCTTGTCATTTTACTGCCAAGGAGCTTAACTAATTGCTGGCAATCATAAGACAGTTTGATGGAAGCAAAGAATTCCTACAATTGTTGCCCCTCTCCCTTTTTTTCCTCAACCTTAACAAGCACTCAAAGCCATGTAGCGGAAAACAATCAACACTGAATTAGTCAGCAGGAGTCTTAGCTGAGCTGGAACTTTATGTAATTGGCATGTCATGTCCGCACATAGCCAGAAGCAGGCCTGATTAAGCTGATGTATTTTGTTTCAGTAAACTTTTACAAAAGCCACTTTACCTCCTCTTGTTTGGTTGCACGTCATAGCATGTGCTTAACATGAGATTTTTCTGCAGAGCAAAGGCACTAGACAGTCCCCACAGGCATTTTGGATGGGAGCAGCATTGTCATACTGGCATGTGCAATATTACATAACAATCGAGCATGTACAAAGAGCCAGCAACAAAAGAAGCAAGTTTGTTATTAAAGCATAACTCTTACACCAAACTTCTTTGGTTTCTGTGAACAAGTTCATTTTCCACAGCCTGTTTAAGTGGGTTTGAGAAAACAAAAAGATGCTACTTACAGTTTTCTGTTAGAACTATTTCTAATTAAATTTGCACATTTTTCTTGGGGTGTAGTAAAATGGTTCCCATGGAACAAGGAATCCTTCCAGTGGAGATAGTATTCAGGGTACTTAAGCAGTCCACCCTATCTGATCCAATAAAATTTTACTGTGCGTTTCACTTTACCCTACAGATAGATTTATTCTTAAAATGCTAAAAATGCCAGTTTGCATGGAAAATGAAAGTATCTAATGCTTATTGCTAAGAGTAAATCATAAAGCTTAAGGCATGCCAGCTGTATTCTTTCGTTGTAGTGTCCTTCTTGTCATAACGCTAAATCAAACAATATAGTTGAACTTGGCATAGATTATTAAAGCTAAAAGAGTGAGTATTCCATGCTTCTATTACGTCATAGTTGACAATATAAAGACAAGATTCAGGGAACTAATGGAGCTTTTTTTCCTTTTGTCATAGAAAGGTCAAGCCAGTTTTCCACATTTTATATGTGTGTCATTCTCAATATAGCAACAGAATCTCTTATAGAAAACAATGTAAGTAAATGTCTCTACGAAGCTACTAGTCACCTGATCAAAAGCCAATGTTGAAAAACACTTCTAATGACTTTCTCTTATGCATCAGTGCACCTACTAATGAGCTGCCAGAAAAGGCTTTGCAAAGCTTTGCTAAGATAGAGCAGGAATGTGAGAAGCCTGAGATCTAACTTCCCTGCTGTGATCCCTGCCTTTCGACTAACAGGGAGCCCAGGCACGGAGCTGCTAATGAGCATGGAGAGAGTGTCCAGCCCAGCTCCGGCCACAGACAATCTACCTGTCTGCTCTCCCATGCAGGGTATGGTGCATGACAGTCAGACACCCTGTTGTATTTTGTCCGTAAATAATTTAGGTATTTATTGATTTTCCTCACATTTTTATTTTGGGGCTTTTTCTTATTGTTTTGGCTTGGTTTGGCTTTTTTTTTTTTTTTTTTTTTTTTTTTTTGCATTGACCTTGCTCTCAGTAGCAACTCTTGCTGTCTTTGGAAGAAAGCAGCAAGTTTCAGAAGCAGGTTTTCCCTCCATAACTATTATTTGATTTGAACTAAGGAAAACAGTGCTGTTGTAGCCCCTATTGCTCTTCAGAATTTCAAGTTTATTCCTCCTATAACATAATGCATCCTTAGCTTGATATTACAAAAGTGGTAAACCAATATTAACAACTTGTAAAAAGAATTCCAAATGTCCATTATTTGAAGGGGTTAAAAAAAAGACATAACAGCTGCCTGACACTACAAATAGTGTAAATCGCATAAATTAGAGCCCATATTTCAAAGGCACCACACTCAACATCTTTATCTAAAGTCAGCAGGAGACTGGTATAAAACATTTACTTAACTCCATTTGCAGAAATTCCATATAAATGGAATAGTTACTGCAGGATACCTTTCAACTCCAAGCTGCTCACATAACACATCATGACCATACCTAGCTCCTTTTGGGCTTTTCTGGAGGCTACCCTGTGATTTAATATTTTTTTAGCCAAAGAGACAGGTTTGCAGAACAGACACTAGATATCATTACCAGTTAGCAGTAGGATGTCACAGTTACTCTGAAAGAAATACAAAAATGTAGTAACGGGAATCAGTGATAAATTTCCTGTATTGTGCTCCAGATTGTTATTGGGAAAATCTATTCGGTTCAAAAAAGCCAGCCAAATGATTTGCTATTTCTACTTCTTTTTGCCTCTGTTTCCTATCTCAGTCTGGACATTAGAAAACCTCTAGTATGTCACACCTAGGAAGAAAATGTGTCCTCAGTGCATTATTGATCTCCCATAATTTCTTCAACTAAGTCTTCCCCATTATGAAAAAGTATCTCCGGGATCTATAGTCTCCTGTTGATACTAATTCTCACTGACATTAATGGGACTTTTGTGTGCACACTCATAGGGAAAAGAAAACACACTATTGATGTTCAGGACTAATACTCGGAAAATCTAGTATTAAAATGCAGTAGTATTATAAGCACACTCAACTCCTCACTTGTAGGCTAGTCATTCTGAGTAGGAGCTTTAATTTTCAATTCAGTGAGCTCTCATTCTGAAAGTATTTTTGAAATATTGTTTTTTTAATTTTTTTTTCTGGCTAACGCCTCAGCTTTCCATTCCTAGAAGATTTTTTAAAGTTGCTACCTCTTTGCTGAAAAGAGAACTTAAAAATTTATAAAACTTTCCTGATTTCCACCATTTCAGCTGAATTTACAGGGGCACATTGAATATGAAATCTTGAAAAAAAATGTTGGGAGTAAATTTTGTGCAAGATGAAATAAATTATTAAGGTGTATAAAAGTTTGAGACTGCTGGTAAACTTGCTTGGGCCAGATATTTCTGAACATATGTAGTGCATTTAATGAAATATCTCATATAAATACTTCACTATTCTCTTGGTACTTGGCCTTAATAAATACCTAAATGGTGCCTGGTAAGGCAATGTAAGCATCTTTTAAAGGTTACCAGATTTATGGAAGAAAAAAGTACTGGTAGAGGCATCTGAGCATCAAATAACCACCTTCTAGGGGGAAATGTTGGGCTCTCCAGTGCCTCCATAAACACTCCTTGGCTGCTAAAGCAATCTTGCAGCATGGAAACTCTCATCCTTCATGTTTCTACCGTATCACAAACTTCACTCAGATAAGTGAGAAACAGTGACCTTGTTAGGCTGAACTGGTTATGTTGGCTTGGAACTATCACTCCCCTTGTTGGGGAGGTCTAACACTGCTGTATCATTCAGCCTTGCACACTGAAGGAGCCTGAGACAGATCTGCTCTGTGGTGAGGTATAGCTCGCAGACCAGAATAACTCAGTGGAAAGAAATCAGGCACATAAAAGAAAATTGTGTGCAGTTTCTGGTAACACACACCTTCAGGCTAGATCCAGGGAAGGGAGGAACATTCCTACTCCTCTGTTCTTCTTCCATCCTATTCTGTTCTTCCAAACTCCCAGGACGAACAAAGTTTCCCATACCTAACACAACTCATTTTATTTCCTAGGAACATTACGTTACAAAGAACATGTAAAATCTACCCCTCTTGTTAGACTGCAAAGCCTAGCTCACACATGAGATAACTCATATAAACTCTTTTGCCATATTTTTCTGTAAAGCGTTCTGTGCCCATTAGTGCATCAGCCCTATTCTCTGAGGATATACTGTATAATAGAATTAAAAGTGCTTTGAAATTGCCAATCATCTTTCAGTCTGTGCAGTGAAGGAGACACATGAGAGAATGGAGCTTTTCTAGCTCTATCTCCTCAAAAGATAGTTTATAAAAAAAATTCTATGAAACATTTTCCATGAGAATGCACAGCTTTTTCAGAATTTCAAATGGAAAATTTTTAAAGTGTGTTGATAAAAATGTATTATTGTGCTGTTGTAAATATTTTTTATTATTTGATTTATTTGAATAAAAATACAATAACATTACAAACTCAGAACAGAAAATGTTATAACAATTATCCTTCAGAATATTTCTTTTATTTCTCTAACTTTTTAGCTACAGGGAACACTTCTTTCAAACTAATTTCTTACTTCTTCAGAATGAAGGAAAATTTTTAAATTCAAGAATTGATATTGCTTGATCAACTCTAATTTATCATAAGCTCACAATTTTACTGGTGATTTGACAACTGAGTTGTCAAATCCCTCTCACATAATCCTGCCATGAAATAAATATTCCTTTTAACAATTTTGATTCATCAGCAGGAAAGGTTGGTTTCCACAAAGTAGCCGAAATATATGTGGATTTATGAGTCAGAGCAGAAGACCTCTCTAAATGATAGCAACAATTTACAGAGAGTTCCGAGAAGACTAATAGAAATGGTTATGAGGCTGGAAGACATGTATACATATAATTTCACAGAGTCATAAGTAAGACATATGGGGAGAATGATAACAGTCTAAATTTTTAAAGCATATTAGCAAGAGCGATCGAGAAAAAATTAGACTGAATATTAAAAAAAATTTCCTGAAAATGAGCTGAGTTAGGCAGTTGAATATTCTCCAAAGGACTGATGGGAAGCCAACTGCAAGATACATTACAACTAGACTAAGAGGGCCATCGGGGTGACCTGCCAGGTTTTACTTTTTTCCATGCTGGTCTTCAAAGAATTGAAGTACTAGAAAGTCTGAAGAAAACAGAATGGAGAAGTTTCAGATCCAAGGCTGCCTTGATATGATTATTTTATATCTTAGCTGAGATTTGCAATTTCCTGTCATCTTATCTGGGTTCTTTGGTCAACTCTGGGTGTTAAGTCAATGAGATGCTGAATGACTTACCTTGGCTGCTGGTAAAGTTAATGTGTTATAACAGATTTTATACGTGATGATTTATGTATTTAGGATTTTTATGTCAATAATTACTGTATGTGTTATATGACCATTTCATAAAATTACACATCACCATAAAATAACTGTATATGGCATATTTAATTTTGAACTTCCAAAGACAAAAAATGGGAGTAGTTACAATAATCATTATTTTCAATTTTATGTAGTTAAGTGGTTTTACAAAAAAAAATTAGCCTTCCAAATTACATAGTTATAATGTGTTAATGGTAGCATAACATGTCATTACATTATGCAGCTTAATTTCATAGATATTATATATAGTTGAGTATTTTAGACTCTTTTATCCTTACAGTTATTACAAGACACTGATTTTTTTCAAACCATATTCTGCTTAACACTTATGTAGTATAACCTTTGATGATCCAATTCATTTGGACACTGGATCACTAAAGAAATTGGTGTTATTGCCTTTGTTTCTTATTATGAAATGGGAATAGCGCTCCAGCTCCTTGCCGTTTTCTCTGTGAACCCTTCCTTTCTTATTTTTTCCTACTTTTAAAATATATCCTTCCAAGATGGCTGATGGGACAAAAGTGCTGCTCAGGGAGAAGATGATGAAGGTCACCTTGTCTGTGCTCTTCTAATGGTCAGCTGTGAGGCTTGGATTAATCCTAACCAACTTTTATAATGAGACACCTAGGTACTTCAGTTAAGTTCTTGGAGTCAGGTGGGATGGATCTAGGACTAAAAATCCCTATATACCCTCAGGTATCTAGGCTACTGAGACTTTTAAATGATGCCATTGCATCCTATTATCCTGTTGTTCTATATGTGTGACTGCAGGGGACTCAAGGGCAAAGAGTGGTCTTGTGTCAAATAAATGGAAGAACAGAGGGTGCAGAAATCCACCAAAACTCTCTGATGCTTGCAACAAAAAAGAACTTCAAATAGTACTTCTGATGTTTTGCCTTGATTTCTTTATATAAATTTCATGTCTTTTTAGTCTACCCTCAAACCATTCAGACCCTTTTGATTTTTAATTTGGCATCTTCTCTATTTACCCTTCCTTTAAAGCACGTTGTCTAAAACTTTTAATCAGTATGGAATTAATTTTGTCCTCAAGGTCACAAATGAATATATTGAAAAATGCTGATTCCAGTTCCTGACCTCTTAGTACTCCCATCAACACAGCCTCCTAGTCACTTGTAGATACATTTGCAATATCTCTTTGCTTGTTATTTGTCATTTCTTTCTTCAGCCATATATAATTATGGCTCTACAGAAGCACACCTCCATCAGTGTTTAAAAGAATTCTCCTTGACCAACCTGCACAACTGGAAAGGTACCTTCATGTCTGCAAGCTCTCTTGTCTCTGTCTGGGCTGGAGGATGGTGTACAGAGAAGAGAAGCTATTCTGATCAGTCTTCCCCACACTTCCCATTGGGAATGATTTATGACACATCAAGTCCCTCAAACACTGCTAAGATATTTTCTTGGAAAGTTAAATCAGTACAGTCTGTAAATGGGCTGGGAATTGCACAGTGGAACCAACAGTCTCTCCCATGCCTGGCCTCTCTTTCAATCAGCAAAACCAAAGCATGGACACAGACTGTTTCTTCTTGGAATAAAATATGACTAGAAATGTTGGGCCATAGATAGTAGCATAATCCACAGTACTGCAGATTTCTTATTCTCTCTCTCTCTCTCTCTCTCTTTTCCTTTTTTTGAGAATTAGCAGCCTCTTTCACAAAAGCAATAGTTTTAGAAGAGATTAGTTACAAGAAATCAATTACTTCAAACCTGTAAAGGAAAATGTTTCAAGGTATAAAAAGAAAGCAGAAGACAGCAAAGCAACACACATTATAGATAAAAAAATAAGTACTTTGCCTAAAGTCCTTCCCCTAGCAGCAGAGTAAGGCAGGTATTTCAGCTGCAACTCCGTCACGTGTCCTCTCAGTCTTTTCTCTATGCTCTTCTTGCACTGCAGTTAAAGCCTTATCAGTCCAGGATTTCTATATACCCTTCCAATTACAAAGTAATTGTTTATATCTAAATGACTCCCCTATGCCCTCTTGGGTGGCCAGAATTTGCAAACAGTAATCAGTTATAATTTGACATTTAACTCATAGTTTCTTTCAGTGCTTCAAGAAGAAACTTTTGTAACAACCTCTGCTGAAGGCTGCTGTAGTCCTTGCTGGGTTTTTGTAGTACAAATTGTTGTTTAAGACTGAATTTCTTATGGTTACTTCACATCTTAACCACCATGTCTGCAGAGTGAAACTGACCCATAAATCCCTCACCAAGTTGTAGAGTCACTGTGCTAATGGACTCTAATAGCAGAGCCTTATGCAGGACAGAAACAATTAAAACAAAGAAAAATCTAGTCAAGTATGTCTCTTTCTTATAAAAAATTTTTAACAACTCTAACTCACCACAAAATTTCTGCAAGGGATTTTAACACAGATCACAAACGAAAAAATAAAAAATATATATGCAGAACTGAATGAGCACACAGCTGTATTTTGAAGAAATACATACTTTAAATGAATTAGGATTGATCAAAAATTGTTGTTCCAAAACAAGAGCTGTACCCTGGGCAATTGGACAATGAAGTTCTAAATGGGAAAGTTGTGTTACTGAGTTTTTTTATGTTGACATCTTTTTATTCTGTTTTGTATTTCAGGGATTTTACACAATAGATTCCAAGCAACCCAAATTAACGATACTTTCAAATTTCATTAAAATCTTTGCTAACTCAGAGGACAGATCTACTGCTTTCTCATTATGTTTAATAAGTCCCAGGAAATATGAAAGTCAAGATAAAGTAGTTCAATAGAAGTGATGTCAAAACACCAAAAAATGGATGTCCCTAACTGCTGTCACTGAGTGGTCCATAGAGATCCTTGGCACAGGCCCTTTTTTTTCTCACAATTTCTTCTGAGATATCGCAGTATTAATTACTAAGTATTCTGAACAAATGGTTGTTCAGACATACTCATCCAGATTCTCTTACCAGGTTAGTCCACAATTCCTGCAGATTCTCCTCTTCCCAAATCCTACTCTTACACTTCTTCCCAGAAAGGAAAGCTCCAAGGGGACATGATCCTCTTGTTTTCAGTGATAAAGCTCTGTGTCCAACTATTATGCATCACAAATATTTCCAGCTGCTTAAATGCATGGAAATCAGAACTTCAGGAATTTTCTAGGATTTTGAATGTCTGCTTGGATGTTGAATTAATAATTTTCATACTTCAAGATCTTCTGCTAGCATTGTCAAATCAGTGTAACTGTTGATTAATTGAAGATCACCACTAGTGCTTGAAAAAATAGTTTGCAAAAACCACACATGGACTTAGCCATCTTAGAGAAGAGAAAAAAGTCAAATGTGCAACTGAAAAGTACATTTACAAGTATAGCTGCTTCTCACATCTTTTTCTAATGTGGTGCAGGAGCACTAGCCCCATGTCTCCCCTACAAGGCAATGTGCACCCCTCTGAATCCTGCCATGCATAAAACTGCAGGCTCCTATATACAAGAATTGCTAGATACAGGCTTTCAGCTACAGCTCCAGAGATAATCTTAACAACAACAAACCCAAAAAGGCTTGTACAAAACCAGCAGAGATTATCTTTCTATGTTTTGCTCCACAAAATTATGTGACCTATGGGTTTACGAGTATCAGCACGTTCAATTACTTTCCTTTGGAACAGTTTTTCCCTCTTGCTCTAAACTGCATATGAAGCTGCATCTTCTGATATGTGTTTATACATCATACATTTCTCTTCAACTCTAACTCTTCTAACAGAGTAATTACACAATTCAAATCTTCAGAATAAGCCAGAAATTCCAGGCTTTAGTCATTTGCCAGTCAGCAAAAGTGACTGTCAACTACTCAGGAGCATGTTCATTTTCTTAGATACTCAGCCACTTTTCATCTTGCAAGGCCATTGAAATGTTGTTAGTACCTATCTTTCCCATAACATTTTTCATCAAAACTCATGTGTGAACACTTCATAGAGGAGGTAAATGTCTTACCATATTTAAGAGAGAGAGAAAAATGAACATATAAGGAGGCTGAGTATTTTCCTGGAAGTCTTTCAGTGGCTGAGCAGCAGGAGTACAGCCCAGCCTTCTTGGTGCTCTGCCCAAATAACGCTACATGATAGTCATGCCTTACTGCTTGCTAAGAAACCAGTAAAACTATAACACCATCAGAGCTGCAGAGGCAATCAACACTTTCTTGGGACAGGTTTTAAGTATTAGTTCCTAACATCTTGCTTGGTTGGTTCATTTGTCATACAGTGACAACACATCACCTAAAGCATGCAAGCACCCATTCGTACTATTTTCTAGCACTGGCCCTAAAAGCAGGACAAACATCAGTAAACCAGTGAACATCTGTAGCTGGTGAACCTAAATCTTGCTCAGGACCAATGTTCCACTAAATAGGATTTTACCCTTTCAGGTAGGCAGCAAGATTTGTTTTACAACGGCTTAGGAAAAATAAAAGGTATTTTATTTAATAATTTAGATGTGAAATCAAAGAATGCAGCAGCGGAAACAGCTGTTATATTTTTTAGGTTTTATACTAATATACCAGGCCCCTTAATTTTAAACGGTGATCTATATTCTCCTTCCAAGAGCCACAGCCACTGAATTGGAAGAAACAATCCAAACAAAGTAGACCATGTGTCAGATGGGTCATTTAAATTTTGATGTGAAAGAAATTAATATTACTCCCATTTCAGTAATCATCTATGAGTTTCAGAATTAACAAGCCAATGAGGAATAAAAGGGCCATTCAGAATTTTCAGGTTTTCTTTTGGCTAATGAAATGCAACAGTTTTAATTTACACTTGGAACACTCAAGCAGGGTTTTACTCCTTTTTTAAAACAAAGGGCATCATCATAGTTTTTTTTAATGGTAATTAAATGTGATAAATAAAATGCATATCCTACACAGATAAGACCCTACTTTTCAGTGATTGGCAAGAGTGCATCCAGTAGAAAGGAGATGTCTTCTCAGATATTTTCTCTTGATTCAGCATTTAAGAAAGAAGCTCTGGCATATTCAGCACACCAGTTCTTCCAGGGCAAACTCATCTAGATCTACATAGTCATAATTTAAACATTCAATCACATCCAATTAAGCAATAGAAATAAAAAATTTCATTTTGGCAAGATTACCAGAATTCCCATTTTTAAGTACTTCATTTTTTAAATAACACCTAATAGGTCTTTTATTTTTTTCAGTCATATGCTAAAAGATGCCTAAAAAGAGTCCTATAAAATTTTCCTCTTTTAAACTGAAATAAACTCAAGGCCTGTATGCTCACAGGGAGAACCTGGCTTTTTTGGCTTTTTACCTTTAAATATTAATGCTTTCCTATAACCAGAGCCTTGCAGGGAGGCAATGCCACTTGGCAAAAAAAGTTATATTAAGTGCACTTGCTGGAACTGTTTATACTTTGTTCCTGAGAAATAGATTGAGTACTTGATAGTATAACACAATAAGAGGTACGGGTGGTGGAGATCGGATCGGATGCTTGGGCGGGGGGAGCGGGGAAGTGTTGCTACCCCAGGAATTTATTTTTAAAGTGTCTGCTATTTCATGCAATCTGGTCTATTTCAAAGGCAAACAATTTGCTCTTCAGAAGTATCTTTATGAGCCCCAAGGGATGAAACTCATCCCTGGCAGAAATGATTTAGCAGTATCCAGAGAGGGGGTGAACTCCTTGAGAGGCAAGGGAATAATTTTTTGAAGGGTGGCAGAATTTTAACAAGGGCCTCTAGTGAGTTCTTGTGAACCCCTTTCAGCACATCACTGTTTTATTAAAATATTCTTCTCAAAATACTGAAACACTGACAGCTCCTGTAAGCTTGCCAAAAATTGAGTAAGGAATAAAAATAAAATGTTAACTTGACATGTGTGAATAATTTTGATTTGATGATAACACCTTTTGGAATCGAGGCCATATTCAAAGCTGACTCGTAACACATTCACATTTCTAACTTACATGAAATAACTCAAACTTTTCAGGCATTGTTATGGTGCGCTGAAAGGAGGAGATGGTAGGAGCCAAGCTCAAGCTTCCCTCTGAGTTAAGTGAAGATTAAAAACATTTTAAGTTTTTCTGTCTGAACCTAGAGGGGTCAAGGTCATATCTGTATGTGCAAAACAGGTTAGTTAATGCATGCTGGCTGATTAAAGCAACAAACTGCAATTAAACTGACGAAACACCAAAAGAAGGAGGTAATTTTGAGATAATTGATTTTCTAATCTGGACAAAGTACTGAGAAGATACTGTAAGGAACATCCATATTTTGACAGGATCCAGCATTGCACTCTCTTGTGTGGGTCTGTTCCACCTCTGGGTCTCACCTGGGCCTCTTCACACAGTGAGAGGCCAGGCAAAGAGGAAGCTCAATGAGCTCTAAGAATCTCTTTGAACACATCCTCAATGTAATGACTTCTGTAAGACCAGCACCATGCACGGTTTTCCACTCCCTACCTGATTAGACCCTCAGATGGTTAACTGTAGCAGGGTAACACTGATCTGGCTTTATTTTTCCCTCCGTCCCACCACACTGTTGTGTCTGTTCCTGAACTCTTGACAAGCAGCCGCCACTTAATGACAACAAGGCTGGCAGGGGAATGGCTGTCAGTAGTGTTAATTTATCTATAAATCTCTGATCAAATGCTGTGGTCGGGAAACAAGGGGAGCAAAGTTGAAGGTGAAAAGAAAAAATTTAAATGGTTGAGCTATGAATAAGTTCTACCAGAGTCAGATGTAGCTCCTCACAGCTGTAATGACAGAAACACACCTCTTACAGAAAAAGGGCTGCAGGCTTCTGCTAGGTACAAGAGTACTTGTACCCAAAAGTCATTCTCTATTTTCTTAGTGTGAAAAGAGAGTTCTTAGGCATTATATTTTTAGACATCCCTAAGGGCTTTTCAGGGGACTCTGACCTCCTTTGGGACAGTTTCTCAGCTAGACAGGGCTGCTGCATGCTGTCTTGGGGGTGTGGTGGCATTTATCTCTAACTCATGTGACTTTCCCTTGTCTCCAGTTTATTAGTCAAAGTGATTAATCAAGTTCTCAATCGATTGTGTAAAAACATACATGACAAAAAACCACCAAGCCTTATTTGGCTACTGACTCAGCCAACCTGTGGATGCCTCAGCATGCTGAGTTATGCAGTCTGCCTTGTGTTTGTGAATTGATTTAAATGCCACTCAGGAAAAAAAACACAGGTGAACTTGGCATGTTTCCATTATTTCACTGACTCCTGTATGAATCTAATTCATTGTGGATCTGAGGTGTAACATTTAAGTGCATAATATTACTAATATGGCTCGGGCCATTTTTAGGTCCTACCCAAATGCATGAGATAACATTGGCAAAGACTGACAAACCTAATGGGCAAGCAATGACTGGTATATGAACCACCATTCAATGAGTCCAGAAAAGTTTGGTTATCAGAAATCAAATTCAAGTGTTTTGTTTCTGAAAAGAGCATTGGGTCAGACTGGTAAATTATATGCTCTGGACCCCACTTTTCTGTCATTTGATGAACACACAAGATCAATGTAAATGCATTGTAAATAGAGCTGACTCCTACTTTAAGTGGTTTCTACTTAGGTATTCTTCTCCTTCATATAAGTGCAGATTTTGTATTTGTCCTGTACAGAGCACAGAACATGAAAAAAAGTTGAGGAGTGAATGAAGAAGATTTAGGCGGGTTCAATGCAAAAATTACACCACCTGTCTTTTCCCAAGAATAGAAAGTTTCTTTACATTATATGCATGAAAACAGGTTAATAACATATTACAGCTGAAATGCTGGTCTCACTAAAGTTAGCAAATTGGAGTGCAGACTCCACTGCACATTAAACTCAGTCCTGTTAGTTTACCAAAGGGTCTTCAAATATACGAAAGCATAATTTACAGACTTTTCAGAAATAAATGTCATATGACTGTGTATTTAGAAAATATGTGCTAGAAAATGTATACGCTGAGGAAAGATTTAAAACCTCTATTAGGAAATTATTCATCAGTAATTCTGACAACAGGAATATTTGCCCTGATTTGCTATTATACAATCTCTTAATTTATTATCTAATTAGTTTTCCCAAATGCCATATTTATCTGAAGTTCTCTCATCAAGTAATCCATCCTGATTAGATTTTCCCTCTCACTGGCTATAATAAACACTTCTTTTTTTTCTTCTTGAATGTGTCTTCTCAACTGCTAATTTATAACTTCTGCTTTTTCCTTTTTCTGTGATAAGTTTTCCTTTTGTCTTTTTCCCATAATATTCTGGCACAACTTTTCTCAGCTCTCCAAAATCCTGTTCCTCCTAAAATGGAGCAACTAGTCCTGATAAGCTCTTCCCTAGAACTACAAAGTCCAAAATCCAGCAAGGTGCCTCACATAGGACTAGTTTCAGTGCACAACAGCCATCTTGAGGGGCTTACCTAAAAAGCCAAGCACAGAGCCAAGGACAGGCACGGCTCAGAACCCGTCCAGGCAGTCCTTGAGCCACAGGCTACTGCACAGAGAGCTCTTGTGCTGTTTCCAACGCAGATTAGAGGGGACATTCACAGAAAGGAATCCACTTTCAGCTCTCAGGAATGAAGCACACACAACAGTAACAGGAGCAAGGACAGAGGGGATGTAAGACAAGAGTCAGCAGGTGGCAAGGGGGAATGAGTTCAAGTCTGCCCTGGTATTATGGCAAAGTTGTAACATCTTAGTGAGAAGGTGAATGCCAGAGTTAGGCAATGTTTCCTGTTGTTTCCCAGAAAACAGTATCCTAAATGTACTTCCCATACCTAATCAGAAAATTGGTACAATCATCTCATACTTATTTTACCTAAAAAAATAAAGTTGCACTAAGTTCCCAATCTGCTCTTGCAGCCTCTCCAGATTTTAAGCATAAATGAGAAGGCTATCAAAGATACTGAAATAAAGAGCTGCAGTGAGCCAGTACACTGGGGCAGAGAGGAGCCTGCTCCCAGTAAAGGGTCACCACTCCAACCCAGCTCTGCTTCTCTGCCACAGGATATCTTTGGTCTACCAGCAGAGCTGCACGAATGCCTTGTGAATTTGCCATGTGGTTGCTCAGATCATGGCAACCTGTAATCTCCCAGCAGTCTGACACTCAGGACAGAACAGCCAAGTCTTTTTTCATCCCAAGTGTTGACCCCCAAAGGGCACCTAGAAAAGCAGTAGCATGTTTATGGGCTAGGGAGAGTGAGATGTGTATCTTGTTTCCACCTGCTCAGACTTGGAAGACATCACCTCCCTTTAACAGCTCATCTGGCTGCTTCAGGCTCTGGCTTCAGGCCACCTCCTGACGGTACATGCGCACAATTATGTTATCATTTCAAATGACAATTCATGACAAGCTGCTAGTAGGGTGATAGTCCTTCTTGCATGGTCCGCGTCTGCAGATTATTATAAACACTGACTGTGAGACAGGGCTCAGCGCTTCTTATCTGTCCAAATGTACTGACTCCTATGGTCTTTATCAGTGTAACTCGCAGAATTTGACCCACTGCTTTTAGCCACCAGAAAAACAAAATTGTATGCTATGGTATCACGTGTTTCAGTGAAAAGTACTCTTTCTGCTGCCTCGCCTTAAAGTGAGTTTGCCAAGGTAAGTATCTCTGAAAGATCTATTTGTGAAATATCTTCTAGCTTGACATACTATAGGAGACTAATTGAGCAATAGTGTTGCCAGTCATTGCTACTTAATTGTGTGATTGCCGTGGAACGCACAGCCCCGCAGCAAGGTTACACTGCCGCCAGCTAAGTGGGGATCCCAAACACACCTGGACTGCAGGCCAGGGACTAATGAAGGGACCATTTTTAAACTGTGATCCTTCCTGTTTACATTCCCTGGTCAGTGTTTCCAACTGTTATTCACACAGAAAAAAAACAGTTCAGGAAACTATGGGTTTTTAATACCCTTTCTGAAGTGAATTTTAACAGCTAAGAAGCTGAACCTTGCCCATTTTGGTTTTGTTTTCATTTTTCTTTCCCCAGTGCATGCTATTTTTTTCCACAGAGCACTGATTATGAACAAAGCTTCTAAAAAAGTATGGGTGCCCTTCGTGCAAGAACATCCAAATAACATTTTAAGTTAATTTAATATCTTAAAGGCAGTAACAGAAGGAGAAATTATTTTTACAGTGAGGTCCTATTATACACTGCTGTGTATTCTCACATTTGTCAGTATTACAATCATTACAGCACATATTTAAGCAAAATATACTCCTGGCCTCTGCACTGGAAATCAGGCATCCGAGCCTCAGTTTCAGGCACAAAAAGCTAAATAATGTCACTATTTTGCTAGGAAGTATGTAAGATTAAAAAAAGGGAATAATATCTTAAGGATTTGTGGTTTAGAGCAAAAAGAAAAGCTCTCACATTGGTGTTGCAAGAGGCTGTAAAATGCAGGACATCCTCTGAGAGCAGTTCTTTAGGAGAGGAGCGGGGTCGTGGTGCAAAACAAGGAGTCCTCCTCGGCAGAGTGTGCTCGCAAGCACAGCCAGGGCAGGAAGTAGCACTGAAACAGAAATTTTGTTCATCTGTAAATATGTTTCACCAACTATTTTTGGTAAGTGGAAGGAAAGAACAGATTTGTAACACCTGTGCTTGCTGTAGGCCACGAGGCGAAAGGTTTGGAAGGCTTCCCCGAGAGGCTGGTCCCTGGTGCCACCTTGTGTCCAGACCGGATCCATCCCCAGCACCGGGAGGCTGGTGGCAGAGCCCTGGCTCTGCTGCAGCCGTGTCTCCATCTCTCTGCCTTGAGCAAAACCCCCAAAATATTTCCATGCCTTCAAGGGTTAATAATGACTGATTGCTGCAGGACCTGTCTCTGCTTCCACTGCCCTGCAACAGCTCCCACTGAGCACAAGGCTCCCAAAAGATTGGCTTTTTTTATTTTAAATTAAATTATAGGCAATGTAAGTATTCTTTTCCCCTAAATTACTCCCGTACCATAATCAAAGTGATGTTGGCTCAAGTGACAAGCCTGAATTAGTAGAATTCCTTTAACTGTGTCAGTCAGTGGTCAGCTGAATTCTTATCTTTGTCCTTTGACGCTGTTTAGAGGGCAAGATTGGAGAGCCCAACACTATATAATATAGGCGACAACTGAGAAATATGTATCCTTTCTGTAACAAAAAAGCACAGTAAAAAAAAGATCAATGCCACACACCTGCCAATCACTTGAAATTTGATGTATCTAAAAGCCATTTATTTAATTTGTTTGTTTGCAAGGTTCTGAGTGTTTCCTGGGAGCATTGAGTGCCTTGATTCTAAAAAAAAACCCCCTCTCAGCATACATATATAAAAATACCACAACTTATTTAGGTTTTATGTATTTTGATACCTAACTTTGGCCACATGCTTTTTAAAGCATGGAGCTTTCTATGAAAATGGGCCTCTGCCTGACCCATTTAGGAACCAGTAAAACGATAAAAGAATGTGTCTGGATCTTCTTTGTGTACTTGAAGCGACTATACTGTATGCAGCACTGTTCTAAAGCATGAAAAATCTGGCTTTATTTGAGTATTTTGGGTCTATGTGTTTCTAATATCTGTATACCTCCTAGTTTTAACTAGGCTAGCAAGCAGAAACACTGTAGTGCCAGCAGAGCTGTTCTTCTTGTCCTTTAATCTGACCCAGATGAGAAACTACTGAAGATCTCACAAGGAAATCCAATCTTTGGAAATTACCAGCATGAATTCTCAATCAAATAGGCCGAGGTAACTTCTGATAAGCTTCTGAACCCAGCCTCCAAGGCTTTTGATGTTCATTCACAGTGTATAGTACCATCTGTAACATTTGCTACTTCTACTCCCTGCAAGCATGCTTCACCTCTCTCACTGCATCAGTTATTAATCCTATTTTTTCCCTTTTTGAACACATAGCTGTGGTTCACCTCTAATTTTGTTACATTGCTTTATTTTTAATCACATTTGCTGTTCTTGGTGTTACATTGATGGTGCAGGAATCTAAAGTCCTCCTTTATTGAAAGGACAAGTGCAATACATGCATCAATGGAATAAATGAGTCCCTAGACTACCTCACCTGTAGCTAGGTTAGTGCAAACCAGAGATTGTACCTGTTCAGACATAGGTGCCTTTGGTATAGGAAAAGCACTGTCAAATAATTCAGTGAAAATAAACCTGCTGCCTAGGAATATAACAAAAATTATTCGGATCCTAACTGCCTGTGCACCAACCCCAGGATTTAATAGATTGACTTCTCCCCTACTGCTGGAGGAAAAGAAGTGCCCACACCTGCCTGCTTTGCTGTGACTACAAGCACATATCCATTCACCTCAACTGCAGTGTCTGAGGGGAACAATTTTATACCACATCCACCCTGCTTTTCACTGAGGTTTTCTAATATGCACTTTTTTTTATGTGAGGCTATGTCTAGCAGGTTTTAGCATATTAACCTAGAGAAGTTTTCTGAATTTTTCTTTATCTTTCTGGGCTCTTTACTGTACACTTCTGAAGCTGTTTCATACATGAACACACTTAAGTGCAGCCGGGATTGAATGTAAAGGGTCATTATGGTGTTCTTCACAATCCCATTGCTGCAGAAGGCAGTAAGTACACCCTTGTGCCTAGTGCATCCCAGTGGCCTGATTCTTCACTGTCTTGCACCTGCAGGAGTTATTTAAACCACTCCAAAATGGTCATAAATCATGACTGAGCCTGAATGGCAGGATTTCACACTCTGCAGAGGCAATAATGACTAGATGAAAGGGTAAAGCAGTGGAAATACCAGAGAGGAATTTTCCCCCCTTCTGTTGCTGCCATTTGAGTGACCAACTCAGGGGAATTGCTCTGGTCTCATGAAATATATCCTATCCCTGTGGGTGGGCAGGTGAGCAGAGGGGCCAAGGGCAGCCCTGGGACACAGCTCTGTGCCCAGGTGGGCAACATGGCAGTGAGGTGCTGCCCCTCTGCCCGAGTTTGAGTTTATCCAGAGGGTCTGAGTACTCCAATACTACTTTGCTGCAGACAGTTTGGCAGCTGCTAAGTGCCATTCAGTCTCACACAGTATCTGTATTCTGGAGCTGGCAGCAATACTAATTCCCACCTTAATGCCACCAGGAGACAGCATCAGATCCACTGGAGCCTCTGCTTCTCACAGCAAATCACAAATAAGCAAAGACAGGTGCACAAGGACACATTAACACTACTCCTGGATATAAAGTTCTGAGAAAAACTTAAGACAATGAAATCTGTATGAGGTGATATACACTTTTTTTTTTTTTCGGGCTTTTGCCCCTGTAGCCTGGGGAGCCCTATAGGGCCTGATCCAAACCAAACTGAAATCATCATAATCTCTCTGTTTGCTTCAGCACACTTTGGATCAGCCTCTGAAGCTGTCCAACAATAACTGACCTATAGGGAAAGCACCTTTCTAATGAGGAATATCAGTAGGGTTTACATATAGAGAGATTCATAGCCTTGCACATAAACCTGTGCTCTTCTCCTTTAACTACACTAAGAAAACTTGCATTCTGGATTTTGTGAAATGTAATTAGCATTTCATACACTTAGACGAAACTGAAAGTACATTTAATTATAATCAGTTACAAGATGTTATTCACCAAGTGTTTCCATGCTTTTATTCATCTTTCAAGCATAGCAAACAAGAAATTAATTGCTAAAGGTCTTTCAACTATTCCAAGCTATATCTTAAATCATAGTAAAGAATATAACATTCCTCTGATTTCAAATATATAATTCCTGGTGAAATACTGGAATAAGGACTGAGCTAGCCAGCAGTGGAAGTCCTTCACTCGAAGCCAGCCACATCTAATTATAAAAGATGAAGGCTTTGAAAATTTACATAATTGCTGGCTCTGGTAGGGGTCGGTAACATATTTGCATTAGCTACTTATGCTTCATACCAACACTTTTAAGCACCACTTATCAAAAATAAGTCTACCAAGTCAGAGGTGCGTAGGTGGCTAAATAAAACCTGCTAAATATGGGTGGCACCACCTCTTTACGTCATGAAGAGATATATAGGCTTTGACACACAGGGTCTTTTCTTTGTCTTGTTTGTCACTTACACATTAGAGTAATAGGTACATTAGAAATGCTCTTGATAGGAATTAATACCTTCTGCTCCTTTAGTGTGCATTTGTTATAGCTATTTACTGTGTTTTTATATACAGAGTTTATTTGGTTTAATTTGCACTCCAGAATTTCCCCTCTGTTCCCCTCTCTGGCTCATTTCTCAAGCCATCAGTCTAGATGGTAGCATGGCACCTTAACACAGCAGGATAAGACCCCTGTAGTCTAAATGTATCTCTCCAATTCTTCCATGATTATTTCTCTTTTTTTATATGATATAAAAATTCTGCCAGACATATAAATATATGATGCAAGAACTATACAACAAAAAATGACAGAGTAGTACATACATTTCAAAGGCTCTGTTTAGAAAAGAGTCACATTATGTTACAAACAGGTCTTTTTCTTATTATGTTTGATGTCAGCAAGTGAGCCTTAAGGAACCTGACACTGTTTGAACTTCTTTTTTAATTTATTTTATTGTATACGTTGATTTGATGGTTTTTGAACTGTGGATCAATTTGGTGACATTGTGGCTGATCCATTTTATCCTTGCTTTGCTGGGCCACTGTTTCGTTCTGAAGCTCCAGTCTCCCATTTTCCTCGAAAGGCTCATTAGGCCTGATCTCTTTTAGCCTTTTTGCTTTTTTTTCCTTTCTTCCCCACACCGGACTCTGATTTGCTTTATTCCTTAGGTCCCCCTATAGGTTAAGCCTAAGCTCTTATCCCCTATTCTCTTTAACTCACAGCCAGCATTTGATTCTGGTTTTTTAACCCTCTCCATGAATTACCCAGCCTGGGCACAGCCCCATCATGTTGGAGGCTCTGTCTGTGTGAGTCACAGCTTAATTTGCACAATGAAGGGTAATGATTTTACCCAGAGATGCCTGACACAGAAACGAAATTGAGCAACTTCCAGAGAGGCTGTTGAACAAGAAATAATCTTCTGGGTTGATACAGGCTTCTACACAGTGAATAAAATGCCTACGGTCAAAAGTTTAAGTAGTTAAGTATTTTAAAGAATTATGTGCAGAAAGACTACAAATAAATCACTCTTGCACGAATCTGGGGACGCAGACTTGGCATTTGTTCTAGCACATTGTCCCGTTTTCTAACTACCTCTCACACAGAGAAGATGAAGTTCCTGCATTATTTGTGCTGTGCTGATGAATACACAGACATTAGGCTGCACTTTTTAGAGCACACAGATGAAATACAAACAATCACAAGCTGCTCTTCAAGCACTGATAAAAAGATGTAGAGAAATTAATCTATTTACCTGATTTTGTAGAAAAACAAAACATTTTAAGCTTTGTTACTGCTTTGATGTGAGGAAAAATACAAATTTAAATTTCTATCTGCTTTATATTTGGCAAGGTCTCTCTGCTAAATCTATTTTGCTCCTTGGCCACCTTTCAATCACCTCCATTTTCCCATCTGCTGTCTTAAAAGTATAAAATTCTATACTTTATTCCCAGGTACATTTCTTGCTGAATTTAGTTGAATTCCATGTAGAACAAAGTAAAATGGAAAATACTTGGTGATAACTCTGCATCATGAGGGAGAAACATATTAGTATGGTCTTTTGACACTAAATAGAGAAATTTCTTCCATCTTGCTCAGTTCCATATATAGAAGAAATGATGAGTGATTTAGAAGATGATGAAATGATCAGTAATTTGGAAGACATGTTCACTTTTAAGAAAGCTAACAAGTTAACCATGTCTCAGATTGTTTTTTTAAGATTTGCCTGTGTGGGTTTTTTTCCTTAGAAAAAGAAGTTTCCTGTGGGAGATCAAATTATTACCTTCATAATTACCTATGAAAGAACTTTAAATTCCCTGTGTCATATAGAGTAATATGATTAATATATTAGATTAACAGAACAATGAGATAACAGAAATGTTCAGAAAAAAAATCTAGAATTAGTTTACAAATAAAAATCTGATGTTGCCATATATTCATGTGAAAAATGCTTTCAAAGAGTTTCATCTGAAGGACATGCAAATGAGCTCTGAAGATGCCCTAAGAAATCTTGCATTTCACTGATTTACAATACGTTTCCAATCAATGTCCAATGTTGCAAAGCAACAGTTCATAAAGTTAAATGTAGGCTTGTAGGATTCTATGACCTGTAAAGCACAGCCTTTACAGAAGGGGATCACAACATAAAACTCCTGGTCAGGTAGCTCACAGGGTGCCAAAACTCACTTTGCCTTTTCTTAGATTTTGGTAGCAGTACAAAAACAACTCTCAGAAATATCTTTTTCAAAAGAGATACAAGATTATTGATAGAATTTCCAAACTAAAATAGAAGAAATACTTTTTAAAAATTTTTAATAATGGATCAATTAATGAGGATCACAAATTATGAGAATTTTCAGTCATATATAATTGATTCCTTTGAAGGCTTAGCCTGCTTTTCATTCTCTGGACAACCATGTGTGTATGTGTATACACACACACAGGAGAATTTGCCAAAAGCATCATACAGAGGAAGACTTCACAAACATCTTCAAAAGAACTTACATTTAAGACATTTATTTATAAAGGTTTCTATTGCTCAACACAGCAGATACCAGAGATGGGAAGCCTCTCCCTTGGAGAGCAGAAAATGAGGAATGAATCACCTTCAGAGTTCGAGTTTTTGAAGTTTAGTTACTCTTATTTAATGAGATGTTTTATTATTCCCTAGAAATAGTGTATTCTTTTCCTGCTATTGCAATTTTTTTCTATCACTTCAACAGGAAATGATTCATTTAACCTCTTTTCATGAGGTAATTCTGAAGAATTTTAATTGTTTTAAATAATTCCTCTTTACCTATATTTTTATATTGTACTTTATTTTAATTGAAATTCTATATTTCATGGCAAGCTCTTCACACAGGAAAGAGTTAATAATAGAAGTGACAATACATCCTATGAATATAATTCCTTTTCTCTAAAAGTCTGCAAAGAAGGAGGAACTACAGAGGCACTAAATACAAGACTAGATTTTGGGAAAAATTAACCCTGTTGTGTTATAAACACATGTACTGTGTGACATCCACTGTAGTAATAATAAATATCTTTTCTCTTCTAAAGCTATGTCAGAGACACCTTGTTCACCTTGATCTCCCAGAAGCTGCAGATGAGACCTTGTTCTCACAGTAATGATTGGAAAGCTCTGATTGTCTTTAACAGGGAGAGGATTCTCCCCACTGTGGATAAAGAGCTACCACTGGGCCCTGTGTAAGGTCCCGGCCTGCCTTTCACTGCTCCTTGGCATTCCCAGCCCTGCAGATCTGAAGGGGAATGTGGCTCCTGTGCTGGGAATACCAGGCAGGCTTAGGCTGGAAGACAGAAGGGAGGAGAGCAGAGGGACAAAGAGGCATTGGAGGAATTCAGGTGTTTTGTACTTCTCTAAAATTCAAATTGACTGTCTATATGATGGGGACAGTAGCCTCAACATCACTCAAGTCTTAATTAATGTTTGTGAAGCTAACTATGATCTTAAGATGAAAGGCTTTTCAAAATGACAAGGGATTTGTATAACTCACAGAGTGATAGAAACTTGCACTTCTGTAATACCAACTCTAAAACCAGAGGTCAGAAGTTGATCCTGGAATAACTTCATTTCCCATTCACTACTAAACAGGAAAATGTATTTTGGCAGGAGCATGTCCCTTCTCCAAAGTCCCATTCTCAGGCTGCTCTCACCATCACCCTCTGCCCACGCAGCTCAGCATCACCACAGAGCTACCCTGAGTGACAGCAGTGAGGCTGCAAGTAAAATCAGGCCTTATTGTCCATCTGAAACATTTTTTACAGTTTTGTTCAGTGGTATCAGTCTTTATCTGGCACACAGTGCAAACCGTAGAACGCATCGATCACGGCAGCTTCTCCCAGCACAAAACAATCTATTTTCAGCTGCTGTTTTGTGGCGCAGGACTAAGTTCCAGGTTCTTTAAATCTCTTTTATTGAGTAAGCCTGTGTTGCTATGATTTAGCCAGGGTGTATTATTGCATGTGAATGATAAACTGTAGTTCATGACCTGAGTCTAATGGTTACTTTATCAGTTGCAGTGGACAATTAAGTGACTGAGTAGAGCAACTGACGGTGAAGAACAGATTTTGCCTCCAAGCTGCTTTCAGGAGTTCCATTTCGCTGTATCATGTTCAGAAAGGTCAGAGCTCTGGCCAGGTGACATAGAGTGCCATCTGCACTGCTATACTGGTCATCTGGCCACTCTGGGCCTCTGCAACCTGCTGCACAGGGCTGGGGTTCAGGGAAAGGTTATGGCCATATGCAACTGCAGCACATTACCAGCTCATGAGAAAATGGCCTTTTTTGCAAAGGAGATAAAAAATCAGTTCAGCAGCTATGTCCACAACATCACAGCAGATCATGGCCATTTTCAGCTGCTGTAGAAGCAAATACACAATCTTTGCATCCTTAATTTTGATCACCTTGCAAAATGTAACAGAGGTGTTAATAAAAATATTTAGAAAACAAATAACAACACTGTCTTTCACTGTGATATCATTGCCCTCCTTTTTTCCTCCTTTAAGCATTTAAAATATTAAGGCTCAAATTTAAATGGTCAGACTAAGAAAGCATGTTTGCACTACAAGATCCTGGTTAATACACATAGTTCTGGATTTTCATGTCCAAAACAAGTCACAGAAAAACCTTGGCCTTAAAGTTCAATGTCATTACCTAAACTGTATTCATGGCTCCATGGCTCATCTTCAGTGTGAGTTTTGCAAATTAAAGTGTGGACAGTGAAGAAAAAAAAAAAGAGGAAGCCTGTTATGACTTTCCTGGCGTCCAAGAAAGTTTGGGGCGGCATAGACTATTTCATTCTGAAAAGGGGGCGGATTCAGGTGTTCCCTGACCAGATGGAAAAGCTATTCTTAGTTGTTACAGTTTCTACAAGGAGCTTTAAGAGGACACAAGACCATCTTTTGGAAATTTCCTATACTGTAACTTCTGAAACTGGTCATTGCTGTATTCTAGATGATTTAGACCTCATAGCGTTTGGATGGAAAAAACAAACTGAATTAAAAAGGAATCAAAATAAGAAAAAAGGATCATTGCAGCTAAAATAGATGATTCAGAAGCATGCTTTGACACAGCAGAAGTGTGGAACCAATAGCATTTAACTGATGATAGTCAGACTAGACAACCAAAATACCAATTATTTGTGTTGAACAGAGATAAAGAATTGTTATGTGTAATGGAAAAAAGAAACCTCTAAAATACAACTCAGATTGACAAACAACATCAGTGTGAAAAATCATGGTTTGAAAAGCCTGGGCTTTAACTGTTGTTGTTCAATCCTTCCTATGCATCTAAAAAACAAACAAACAAACAAACAAAAGAAAAGAGAAATAAAAGATTCAGTGAAGCATTCTGAAAGTGTCAGCTTGATATCTTCTTATTTATTCTGAAATATTTTTGTGGAACTAAGTAAAAAATAATAATTCTCCTAAACTGCATTTTATCCAAGATGAAAGATGTTATTTATCAAAGCTACACCTTCTTCCTCTAACAAACAGCTTATTTTTTTCAGGATTTTAGTTTGGAGGTCAAAGGAACAATGCAAATTAATAATATAGGATTCAATTCTGTGTTCCTCAAGCCAAGCAAAAAAACCTACTGAAATTTTCAAAAGTTTTGGTCTATAAAAGCAAAGCCACAAACTACCCAAATGAGCCTAAAAATTATCATTTCTATTAAAAATTTTTAGGCTCATTTGGATACTATCAATGCCCCTACTACTAGATACCTACTTCTGGTTCCCTCATTCCTGATGAGGATCAGTTTTTTCAAGACTGAAATCTTGTTTTCAGCAAGACAATTTGCTCTGGAAGACATAGTAGCTCTCACGACTTTGTCAGTTAGAAAAACTACTTTCACATTTTACAGCAAGTTGTAGTTGCTCTCAATTAAATGCATGGACTATGCTGACATCTATAGGAGGTTTTCAGTCTCTACATTTAAGTTGCCTTCTCCATGCTATCGTGTGTGTGTGTATGTATATATATTTTTTATATATACACACACCTCAAAGACCATTGTGATAATTTGTATGAAATATCAGAAAGTAAATTAATCATCAAGATTTTAATTTAGTTACTGTCTCTTCAAAGAGTTAAAGAGAACTAGAATGCATTCTGTGAAATAAATGCTCTCAAATGCAGCTGGGAAAGCTGAAAGGAGCAGGAACAATTGCTATGGCAACCATGTTATGGGATTAAAAAAAATCATAAAAAGTAGGAAGACAGTGAGAACAAGAGCATGGAACCCCATTTGTAAGAGTAAATGAATGTTGGAATCATCACTGAAACTTCTGTATCAAACATTGTTTACTCCAGTAAATAGGAAAGTCATAAACACAAAGCACAGCAAATCGTCTGACAGAATCCCACTCACGGATGTTGCTCCTTCCTCTAAGTGCACTGCACGATCCAATAATGTCCCACTGCAGCAAACCAAGCATCAAAGGCAAAGGAGAGAATGTCCCAAATGCTCCCCTTCTCAGGAGCAGTCATGCTGGAAACGTGAAGGGCAGTGTGACCCTCAGCCCCCATGGATCAGGATAAGTAACTGGGAGACCTGGCCCATGCACAAAAATGCTCCTCCAAATACCAACTGAATGGCCTTGAGGGTTTCCCTAAGCTAACAGGGCTCTTGCACTCAGTGATGGCCTCAAGAATATTTCATTCAATGGTCAATAAAATTATTCTGTATTTTCACTTCTGTAATTGAATATAGAATATAACTGAAGATCCTTTTTAATTTTAGGATAAAAAATATTGGTAGTTTTTTTCTGTTTAAATAAGATAGTAATGTTTATCCCTGAGAAATAGTTCTCTTTCTGGTTATATCTTCATCTTTAGTGAATGTCTTTCAATTTTTCAAATTTAGATGGACTGGTTCCAAGTAGCTCAAATGACTGTAGAAACATTCCATACAAATGTTTGGTTCTGAAAGCCAAAATTAATCTTGATGTAAAAAGAAAAACACTGACAGAGTTTTTAAGATTTATGTTAGGACCTTTCATCATAGAAATACAACAGTTTTCAGAGTTTTAAAAAATAAACCGATAAAAAAAAAACATACCTGAAATATGGCTAAACACAGGCAAAAGAAAAAATCTAGGCAAAAAAGTTCTCTTGGTCAGAAAATTTCATCCAACACTTCATCTCCAATGCCAGAGTAGAACTGGGTCACAGCTTGTTCCTTTAAAAGTAGGAACCCCCACATCTCCTGGTGTTTGGTATCCATCTATCTAAAAGCAGGTTGCAATAATGGTACTTAATTGTGGTCTCACTACTACAAACATGAACCATTTTTTTTTGCAGTTCTTTCTGCTCAAATGAAACCCTAGTCCTGTTTTCACCAATTTCTACTCTCCACTTTGGAGCTTCCCAAATTTCTACTGAAATGATTGCTCTAAGCCCCAGATTCCTCCTCCATTGTCTGATACATGAAATAGCAAAGACATCCTTTAGAGCTCTGCCAAGCTGCACACCTGCTGTAACTCCTCACCACACACAGCTCCTGTTCGAGGCACATCACTGCCATTTCTGTCCTACTGTGGCTTCTCTTAAACTACAATTCCACCTTCCACCTTCAGAGGTCAGTGTTAAATATAATAGGGGGCATGAGGCAACAGAGAAGGAAGATAATAAATATAATTACTGTTCTAAAAGAAAAGAGAATGGTTCAGATACCTACAAGACAGAAACTGACATGAAAGACTGATACATAATGGAGAATATCAGGGATATTTTCTTTTGATGAGGGCACTTGTTCCTTCTCTCAACTAGCAGATTACACAAAACCAAAATTTTAGTGGGCTTTGTTCTCTTTTAATACTAATTAATAAAGTGGTAAAGACCTGTTATTCCCACCTCAAGGAAATTATATCCTTCAGTCAGGCTTGGAATTAAAATATTCTTTCACTTCCCCTCTTAAAAAAAAAAAAACAAAACAAAAACAACAACGACCAAAAAAACCAAAAAAAAAAACAAAACCCAAAACATTTCCATTCATTTGAAAACTTTTTTACTTTTAATTTCTTTTTTCAAAAATCCAACCCAACACTCCAGGAAACTCAACGTTTCCTTGGTTGACAGTTAAGAAAAAAGGACACTATGAGAATTGGAACTCCCAGCAGTGACTGAGTGGATTCTGAGTGTCTGCTGCTTACTTCTTACCACAGCTTTCAAAGTAAGCTGACACAAGTTTGATTTAATCGAGTCAGTGTGCTCTGATAGAAGAATCCCCTGTGATACACCTTGACACACCAGGGAAGTGCTGTCTCACTGAAATTACTGTCACATGGGTCCTCAGCTGGTTGGAAAAGCTTCAATCAAAATGTTATCATCACTTCATCTCCCCTGTCTCTACCACTACAAGGAATCCTTGCAAATAACACTCACCAAATACTCCCTGAAGGAAACACCAACAGGACGGGCTGTTAGTAGGAGGATGTAACTAGAATGAAAGATCATCTTGATAAATAGAAGAAATTATTTGAAATGCATAAGATAATTTAGTAAAGATTGATGTAAAATGCTGCACTGAAGTAAAATAAATGGAATGACTGCAGCAGACCACAAAATGAATAGAAACCCAGAAAGAAAATGTAATTTGGAGAAGGATTATTCAGACTGTAAGAAAAAAGATAGAGTGGGTGATTATTCAAATCTATACAGCACTGGGAGGTTACAGCTGGAATTCTGTGCCCAGTTTTGGACACTACACTTGAAAGAAAATAGTAAGGAGAGTAGAGATAATCCATAAGAAAACAAAAATAATAGTAGTTTTTTTAGAGGAATGGCTGAAAGGATTAGCTTTGATGAATCAAGTTGTGATGGAAAGGCTTGTAATGGCCATCTTCAGGTAAACAAAGTAGTGTTGAGGATGATGGCTTAATGAGATTAATTTGCAGATATATTAATGTACAACATTAAATTGTACTTACAGAGAGATGAGCAAACTGTTTTTAACATCCTTGAAATGGGAACTAGACAAGAATGTTATAAAATTATCTGTAAGCAATGACCCTAAAGTATCCTAGTTCATCTCAAGAAGAGCATTAGATTAGCTAATGTCTCCTGTTGACTCTAAACAAGATTTCTTTGATTTCTGTGAATATTTTCAGCACACTACATGACAATTGGTTATTGCATGTCATATTGCATGCAATTAATTGCATTTGTGCAGCAAAAGAAGCAGCAATCTCTATAGAACTGCATCTCACTGTGCAGCTAGACCTGTTCAAGCAAAAAGATCCATCATTAGCTCTCCTGACTGCAGTGAGACTGATGTTTGTTAAATGAGCAAGAGCTGAAGGTTCTGGCCATAAATCTATACCAGGTTGATTTTCTTTTCTTTTAGGATCTGTACTCAAGTAATACTTACTCCATGAGACAAGAAATGAACTGATAATAGACAAAAAGCATTTTTGCTCCAAAGATCTCAGCTTAGTACTTGTATGAAAATGCCTTTTTTAGACTACAAAGACTGATGTTCTTTTTGCATTGCCTAATTAGCAGGCAAAATAACCTATTGGAGATCACTTAGAAATTAATATAATCCCTTTCAGCCTACATCCATATTCAAACTCTAGAAGTGTTCATAAAACTAGTCTACCCAGCCTATCACAAAAGGGGGCATTTTAGCTTCTGCTTTACAGGAAAGTCAGAGGAAGCGGGTGGGAGTGGAGCCATCATACCTTGGATCAACCACCAAGTCCCCACATTTGCTATTCAAATATGCTCCCACTCCTCAGACATGCAATTTTATTTTGTCTGCTACGCACCTAAGCCTTTTTCTCTGAGATATTATTTTCCATCCTGTATTTTTGCCCTGTTGAAGTTCTTGGAAGACTTCATTTAAAAGGAAGAAGACAAACTACATCTTAATACACAAATGAAAGAGTCACTGCAAGAAACATATAAAGGTATCTAATTTTCTGCTACAAAATAAAAGAAAAATGCATAATGTGCAATTGTTTTAAGGCTCTTGTTATTAGAAGGAAATGCAACTAAATCCCATGGCAATAAGTACCATGTGAGTGGTAGTTGCCATGGTAACTTATTAAGTAGAAAAAAACCTAAAAGAAATACACTTTGTTGGAATGTAAGTTAAGGATGCCTCAGGGAGCCTAAAGAACATTGATAGTCCAGCAAAAAAGTATTTAAAAAATTGAAAAGAGGTGAAATATGATGATATCAAAACAAGTACATTTTAGATTTATGCTTTTATATTAGAGAAGGGGGTGTAGGCTAGAGCAGCTGCCTAGGCCACTGGGTTTCAATTATTACAAAAGAAATCTGAGTTTGTCACTTTAGAAGAGTTTGAGAATGAAAAAAACTATGATATTTTGTTCTTCCCTGAAGCTAAGCTGCATTAAGATACCAGTAAAGTGGAATTGACTTTCTTGTTGTAGGGCCTTTCTAAAGTACTGTGACTTTTCACGCCCAACCTCCATCCCTCAGGTTCGCCACCCCAAAACCCTTGCTGACAAATTTGGCAAGGGAGAACTCTCCACTACCCAACAGAAATTTTATCATTGCCTATTATACCTGCAGAAGATACTTGTGTATTATTAAAGTAAGCAGCCACTGGATGTCATTGTTATTCCACAGAAACATAACGAAGAAAAATCTCTTTAACTGCAAAAACCTTTCAAGCCACTAAAAATAAGAGGTAGCATACAACCTAGCTTCAAGCATGTACTGTTCAAGCTAGTCTCAGCATTCTGCTTCCCAAACACAGTTTAACTATTTTTAAATGGATGAATAAGCTGTGTGTCCTATATATGGGATTTAAAATAGCTGGTTAAACATCACATGAAAGTACAGTCAGTGGGTCCTGTATATTATCTGTGTGTCAAAGCCTCTTCACTTAATTTTATAAAGCATTTTGTTTCGATTTGGATTTGAAGGGTTTGGAAGCACACATACTTGCTGCAGAGAATTTCTGCCCCATTCTGGGATGGAGGAAAGGACATTTTTTGCCCATGCTTATATATGTTGGCTTGCTATATCTTTATCTCTAAGCCCAAGACTGAGAAAGCACATTTCTCACCCCATTTTCAGAAAGGATTCTCAGCACATTAGTTGGAATTACTCATTATTTTGGCTCATATGTCCCTTCTTTTAGAGTGTGAACAAAACCAGCACCCCTATATTTGCATGGCTCTGTGTAGACCTGGGTTTGTATCCCTGTCCTACACTGCCAGCATTTGGCAGCAAACAGCTTTTTGCACTATAAGAAAACTCCTTGCCCTGATGAATTGGGACTCAGCCAGCTTGATTTCTCCACCATCCTCCGCCACTTCCAGGATAAGTCTGTGCAATGTCCATGTGGCTCAGTGTGTTATCGAAACCAGACACAGAAGCATGCAGGTGAAGGGAGGTCTGGGAATCCGTGCTTGCTCCAGTGACAAGTACTGCGGACACCACTTCCCATCCTCACACAGCTCCAGGCACAATATCTCCCACTGCAGCCTGCAGCCATGCACTGCACAGAAAAGGCACCTCTAAGTCACACTAGTTTCAGGATTCCTGTCAGAATGGCTTCCTATTAGACCTGAGCCTATTGGCATCCTGTCTCTCATTGCCCAACCTGATTATGTACCATGTCCAACCCTTGAGCTGAACTCAGTGTCACGACATCCTGCTTAGAGTCACAGGTGTGCTCAAATTATTAAGAGATGGACTGAAATGAAAAGGGATTTAGGTCTGGAATGAGTGAACCCTTACTCCTCTTTTCAATTTTCTCTATAGAATTTTTAGGTTCAACTCAGGACTCTGTTTCTCATTGCACTTAGAAGATGTTATTAAGGATCTGCTTCCTAGTCCTTTTCTGTACCAGTAGTGTCTCCTTGAGATGTATCGGAGGGGATCTAAGAAATCTCTTGGTCAAAAAGCAGGTACCCCCTTCAGCTGCTCATCTAGTAACTAAGCAGTTGCTGACAGATTTCTGCAACTGGTGGTATAAACTCCCACAGAAGCTGCACAGAGAGCAGTCCCTTAACCCTTGGCTTTTTTCCTTGCTCATCCTAGCCTCAGAAGGGTAACTTACAGACAGATGTGAAAGCTAGGAAGTTTTTCAGTTTCCTCTTTTAGAAAGAAGTGTTTTGCACTGTGGGCAGTCAGATCTTTTCAGTCATTCTCACAGCCACAGGCAACACCACAAGAAACTCGCTGGGTGGTTAAGTAACTTGGTTTACTAGGGCTTGTGTCTCAGCTAGATCTAACAGACATATGTTCAGTTAAGCCCACTCGAATTTTCCTGCAATAAAAGTAGGCTTGGATAGGAGAAAATGAGTCTGAAGGCTAGGATGCATTTGGAAGTTGGCAGGAAAGCATTGATTTCAGTAAGTTAGTACTCAGCTTCATGAATAAAAATAGGAGATAAAGAGAGATTTCATGCCTGACAGATATAAGGTTAAAGGACTAGTTTCTCAGAAAGCAGCAGGAAAATATATATACAAGAAAGATATGAACATACATTATGTTCTCATACCCACATAGATGAACCATGACCCAATCCTAGTAATTCAACCAAATTTGAGGGATATGAATAATCTAAAATCACACCCCAAAAAATAGTAAATAATGAGTTCCTTTCTAGTCACTTAGGTTTGGATCCAGGCAAAGTGTGGCATGTTAGCTGCCCTGTAGAAGTCAATAAAAATTTACCCTCAAGTCACTTCTCATGTTAATCAGTGGCATTTACCTTTGCACTCATACATCAACTTTTTTTTTTTTTTTTTGTGTGTGTGTTGTGTATGTTGGAACTTCTTTTCCCACTATTCTTACATTTTGCCACTACAGACCTGACCTGCAATCTGCAGTATGTGAGAAAAAGGTTTTTTTCCCCTGATATGTATCCAGTGGAAGAAGACTGTCTGCCTGAAAAACAAATAAATTGCTTGATATATCCTAGGTAATTGGCACTGAAAGGAGCTGTCTTTAGCTTCTCTTTCAATTAAGAGAAAACAGCACCTCAGGGAATTCATAGTAGCATTGGAGGAAACAAATAAACAAACAAGAAACCTTGTGCACTGAAAGTCTTAAAAAAATGAGCAGTAAGATGTTATTATATGAGCTACTTCCAGAAAGAGAGCAAGGATCTGCTTGGATGACTTTTAAGGCAGTATAGCAGTATTTTTTCCCTCAACTGAATCAACTGACTGCATAAAGAAACAAGAACTTGAATTTATGCTCTCTCAAAAATTTATAAAACAGTTCCCCCCCCCCAAAAAAATACATGGGCAATTAAATTAAACAATGCAGTGTACTCTGACGCTTTGAGATGAGAGTCAGATTTGCCATTCAGAAGTCACAGGCCACTCCAAACACATGTAATGAAATCTGGATACTCTATCACATCATCATCTGGCGTTTTATCTAGCTGTTAAGGAAATCCTGTCCATTAAACTAACTCATTGCTACTGGAGGCCACCATACCATGCAATGACCTTTGGAAGGTCTTAATTTGAAAACCATTTTCTGTTTTGTTCCCACTACGGATAATGCAAATATACAGCATTTTGACTTCATATTCTCTGCCAGTGAAATTCATCTTCTAGTTTCTAGGGTGCGTTTATTTTCTATATCCATCCTTACTCACTGGAACTCGTACAGAGATACACAATTTACCCAAGCTGCAGAGTGACTAAAATTCAGATGTCAAGTACTGCAGCTGAGCAGGAGCAGCAGTGAATTGCTGCAGTTGTTAGATGAAGTGCTCATAAATAAGTGATAAACATCTATATGACTGTATAAATACACCCATATATGCTGGATGTTCTCAACCCATAGTCTCAAATTGCAGGGCCAGTTTCCAGTTTTGATAGTGACTTCCCTGTGCTATTGTGGACTACTCAGTCTTTTAAACTCAGTTCTCTACCTGTAAAAAAGCAACAGAGTTTGATACTGATTTCTTCTATATCTTGTGAACTCCTCAGGGGAGGGATATTTCTAGTGGTTCAAGACACACAGGCACTTAAGGGCTGAAGAAACCAGAAAGCTCTGTCAGACAAGTAGCAGATAATTACTCATCACAGGAGATGGACTCAGATTTCCCAGCTCAGCAGATTTTCCTCCACCTTTGCATATATCCTTTGTGGGCAAGAGAGTACAGGTCTGTGTTTGCCACCAGGATGTTCTCCTGCACTTTGGGAGAGTGCAGAGGCAAGCTTGAGGCAAAGTGGTCAAAAAGGCGAAAATGCTGAAAAAATCCATATATACTCATCATGAGCATTTAGGAAATTAAACTGTGAAGTTTCCTAAATAGCGCAGCTCTAATTAGATTTCCTCATTCACGTTAGTGATGGGCAGAAGAGTTACAGACACAGGCAAGTTACAGGTTCTGGTTTTCCCAGAGCTGCTGCCGCCTTTCCCTAATGCCACTAGATGGCATTAAATATCCTTTATTTGTGCAAGGGCTGTTTACACCTCGTGTGTAGTGCTGGGTCATGTTTTTTTGGCCCTAGCGATGGGCTTGGATTTAGGTTTCTACCTAGTTGATTTTATTATAACGTTTTCTCGTGCTGGTTACTAATTTTAGCTGGTAAATGGAAAAAATATTTCCAGTTATCCTCCAGATACCCTTGTATTTTACATACTTTTCTCACCAGAGTGGCTGCTTTTGGATTCATAAAGCTTTTGAGACTTAAGGAGCCTTTAAAAGAGAAACAGGTCCCCACTACTTAGACTGAATACCACTGCACTGAAAAAATTACTCTACATTTACCCTCCTGTTTAATTCTGTAACTGTTTCAGGATACACCTCCTCCATCATGAAAATGTCAAGTTCCCTAAAATAAACTGTCTTTAAAGTGTCTGCTTTCTACACTACGTATTTATGCATTTGATCAACCTGATTTGAAAAATAGGTGCACTTAAACCATGCAAATTTTCCTAGGGCATATCTGGGTTGGGGGGAGGGGTGTAGAGGGTACCAACAAAAAAACCCTCAATAAACCAAACCAGAAAATTGCAAACCCCACCATAGTAAATAAATCACTAGAAGTGCAGGAACATAACAAAACTAAGCACAAATGTGTGGAAAAAACCTTCAATTAATATATTTAATTTTAAATAAACCGATATTCTTTTGAAATTATTCTTCTCTGTCACTGGGAAGAGAGTTATAGCTACACTGAGCAATGGACCTCTAAGTTTCCCTTCCCAAATTATTCTATGACTCTATGACTGTGTGCTAAAGGAAACACAAGCTTCCATTTGAACTCTTTAGTTTGTAAGAAACAGAGCAACCCCACTGTGCCATCAAGCATGAGTCTCCAAACCCATTATCTCTGCTAGCTCAGCCTTTAGGCTTCCAAGTTAGCTTGTTGAAGTTGTTTGAAACAGGGCACTACACCCTGGGAATCTCTGTGTCAGATACACTGGAGACTTGGTGCAGATGATCTCTAGAATCTGCTGACTTTAACCCCTTGTATAAGTGACGGAGCTGACTATTCTGGAAAACTGTAAGTTTGAACAAAGCTGTTTTCTTCAAACCCCAGAGAGGAGTGGCAGAGACAGCTTGAGAGCTGCAGTGCTATCCAGGCTGCAGGAGGGCTCAGAGCTGCAGAGAAGCCTATGTGGACACAGCTGCACTTGTCTGGAGAGGAGCCATCCTTGCAAGCACATGATCAAAAGTGACCTGAGTGGGTATGTGTAGTCTACATGAAGGAACCTCTGCATCTTGGTAATCCATTCTGCAGCACCACGTCTGGAAACTTTGCCCATTGATCATGTAGAATTGACTCCATCTGAACACAAGTTCCTGCTCTTATAATTTTGATAACATTTCCCTTCCCTTCTCTATTTAATCTGGAGAGATGCAAATACTGAAGTGCCTCCATAAACACTTGTCAATAAAAACATTTTCTTTTTCTGTCGTCTTTTGTAGTTATGAAAGAAATAGCTTAACTACTTAACAAACTTTGATTCTACCAGAGACTCTATCTACTAGGTTAATTGAGAGCATGAACTGATTTGAAAATATCCTTTCAAATGGTTAAGTCAAGGGAGTTTTGTCCTGTACAAACGAGGTCTCAACAGGAGCAGGAATCAGGATTCAGAAGGTGAGAAGAATCACTTCTCTTATTCCCTACGCCTTTCCCTTCAAAACATGGGCAAAACCAGAGCTGTGATGAAATAAAAATACTTCTTGAAATTTCCTCATGAAGTCTCCTAATAACAAAATATGCCTAAGCAACAATTGTTCTTGTGCTACCTCTTATCATCCCCCTATTAAAGGAAATCCTTTCTGAGGGTTTTTTCTCATACTATTCCTCTCTTAGTTGTTACAATTTATTGCTGCAACTTGGAAAACCTTTAGCAACCTCCTGTTTTCAAGGTTATCCTGAAAGTGTTTTTCACGGTGGCACATATAACTGATACTGCCACTCTCCTAAGACTAGGTTTTCACTGCAAAAGAAATACACTGAAGTAAATTTAAAAGTCAGTGGATCTGAAGATATCTAGCACCATGTTTAAGGCTTATCTACCATTATTCACCAGCATAAAATGTGACACCTACCTTCTTCCAGTCACTAGGGAAGAAAGTAGTATTTCTAGAATAGGGGATTAAAATTATTATGTTCCTTTTTTGAGCTTTAGCATACTTATCAGAGCCAACTGGCCAACTTCATTCTCTGGCTTATTGTCCAGAAAAAGGTTGTCAAGATAACATTATATATAGATGTACAAACACCTTTTTTTTTTTAATTGCCTTATTTCAGCCAATGTATATGGTGAGTACATGGCCTGGAAACACTCACTTTCACCCTTAAAATCTTATCACTCTTTCAAGTACCCAGTAACGTTTTCCCTCTCCTGACATCCACTGATTCTATCATAGTTCTGGTTCAGTTGTCTTGCACTTAGTATCCTGCTCCATTTGCAGAATTTATACTTTTTGCTTGGTCTCATTAATTTATTTACTTTTGATTTTATTTCCTCGTACGGAAGTACCTCTGAGTTCTGAGTTTTGCAGTTGGGATTACAGGGGGTTTTTTTTGCCCCTTTCTTTATTCTTTTCTTTATTGCCTGCCTTAGGTCCTCCTAGTAAGCTGTTGTGGCATTTTTATCTTTCGCAGTTACAAATTACTTTGTTGAATACTTGCTTGAAAGCTAAACACAGCATGAACTCAAACACACAAAAACAAAGCAGTCATAGAAAAGTGCCAGGAGGAAAAATATATCATAGGTGATAGAATTGTACCTAAAGAGCAGGTATCAGCAAAGAAGTTAAGGTTAAATTAGACCTCATTCCAAGCCAGCATCTTTTCTCTGTGCAGCACTGAATGTAGAAACAGCTTGGAGCTCCAATTGAATTTTAACTTCTTCCTGTAAACAGCCAAATTCAAAACCAAGATGATGTTCGATGTATTTCTTTTTTTCTCTTTACACTTTGATCTTGTTCTTCATTTCATAGTTTTGCCAAAAACCAAGGAACATTGAGTCACAAAAATGTGTGTTCCAACCACTATTCGGTTGCTGTGGCTTGGTTTGTTTTTTGTGAAGTCTCCTTTAAAAATCCTTGAGAATGCGAGGGCTTTGGATCGATGTAATCTATTCAAAATACCTGATTAATGAAATATTAATATGAAGGTTCCTTCTCCCTGAGAGGACCCAGAAAATACAGCCTTTCTGCAACATTCTATGCTCTTTGCCTCAGTTTCAGCTTTACCAGTGAAACAAACACTATTTCCTCTCATCTTTTCGAGTATAACTTCTGCCTTCAATGAACTAAAGACTTGCTGACATTTGCTGTCACAAGTACAGCGCCAAGCAAGCTGATGATCTCAGCTGTGGCCTGCAGTTGAAATAATAATAGTAGGAGCTATGACAATGTTAGCATATGACCAAGAACAAAGACATCTCACAAAACACACAAGCCAAATTGGGGGAACATACCAAAGAACGCTAACTCAGAAAGACAACTCATTATTCACTTTGTCATTCAAATATTTCCAAAAATTAATGACGTTTGCCAAACATATGTCTAGCATTTCCCTAAGATAGCAAGCTTATGTACAGTAGGAATTCAAATGACTCACATGCTATGATGCGACTGCTTAATATGGCTTATTAAATCCGCTCTCCAAAGTGTCCAGCACAATGACTATCAAATATCAAAGCATAGGAAATAGGGTCCTATTTTTTCACTGGTGAGTGCACAAGCAGAAAGTAAATTAACTGGAATTCATGCAACTCACCTAAGACATTTCTTACAAAATCTCTGCTGAGAATACCATTAAGTGCGGCACTCAGTTCAGTAATTCTTCATTGCTATGACAAAACACAGAGCCGCTAACACAGTGAAGTAAAGAGGCAGAACCTTCAAAACTAAAACCAAAAAAGAAGCTCTTGGGACAGAGCAATTTAATCTCTTACATCAGATTATTCAGCAGATGGCCTGAAAAGATCCCAGTGATTTTGACAATAGAATCAGCAAGAGGGCCACTTACTGCCTCATAGACCTTGAAATTCCTTTGGACTTTTAATTGAACAAATATAAAACAAGTCAGAAGTAAATGTTCTCATTCAATTTGAATCAATTCTTTGAAGGATTTATGTTTTTTTTTACCTTAGTGCTGGTACCGACTGCAAATATTTGTGAATTTTGTCTTACTTTTAGGTTAGGGAACTATTATAATTCAACTTTATGGTTAAGAGTGACATTCAGACTGAATGCCTTCTCACAAGCATGTAACCCAGTCCTCTCTAGATCATACATTAGTTTTCAATAGTTTCGAGTACACAAACAAAAACAAAAAAACATAAACACAACAAAAAAAAGTATGATAAAATGTAAGCACTCCTAGGAACATCTAGAACAAGTAAGCAAAATGACCCAGATAGAGGATATAAAAAGAAAATTTGGTCTTGGGCAGATTGCACCTTGGCATAACTATATCAGACCAAAATGTAAGTTGACAATTTTGAACAGCAGGTCGATGTGGGACAATGCAGAAAACCACGAAGAAAACCTAAACAAAACAGTGGTGATACCAAACAACCTTTCCAAATCTCTGTTAACATGCACAGAAATAGAATAAAGTGAGAATGGCTCCACAGTTACGCTGAAGTCTGCTGTAACTCTTTTTAAAGTCGAAATCCCAGATATCTTGATAAAACCCCTTTTGGGTCAAGTTGTGTTCTTAATATAAATCATATTAATTGCCTTAAATAAAGGCTTTTTCAGCCCTCAGTTACACAATATTCGGATATCTTCCATTAGCCTTCAGATCTTGATTCCTAGAATACCTCTTCTGGGATCAGACTGGACTCTAGGCACTGTCTATTGGATCCTTCAAAGAACTAACACAAATCTCTTACAAAGAAATGTACATAAAACCCAGGAGAGCTTAATTTGCAAAGTGATTCACAGACATGGGAACATACATATCTCAAAGAAACTAAATTAGAAAATCCCTACATGTGCAAGCTTATACTTGGTAAAATCAGATTTTTACCACTGCTCAGCCACATTAAGTAGAACCATGCTGCCTCAGTAGCTGGGAGTGAGACCACATCCCCCAGGAGACAGGGCCACACAACTTTCTGAGATCAAATCTCCAGGAAACAACCCTATGATAGTAGCTGGGCTGCTGAGGTGACTGAACAGGTCTTCCACATCCCTGATTTTATGGTACAAAAATGTTAACTATGTACATTTAAGACTACTTTAGCTCATATTTAACACTTTACCTGTCAAGGAAGTTTCATGTGGGGAAGGAGCAAGAAGTATGAGCTAACACAGATGTGTCTTCTGTGGCTCTGCCATTTGAAGAGCTCACTTCTTCAGAAACAGAGCAGTTCACCCCGCACAAACAAAAAAATGTCCAACAGGACATTTTTGACAAAATTATTTCCTATAGCTCTCCATCAGCTTTATTTCTATTTTTATTATTATTATTGTTATTATTATAAAAAATTGCATCTTTTCCTTATGAACATTTTAAAAATTCGAGAAAATTGAGTAGAAGCCCAGCAAGTGAAATGCCAGGCAAAATTTTACTTATTACATTTATCAGTGGTACTTCATAATATTTTGACAGCTATTTCTCCTAGAACCAATAACCATTAATACAGTACCATGATTCAGGTAATAGGAGGTATTTCTCTACTGTTAAAGCAAAAGATGAATAATTTTTGTCTTGAACAATACATGCAAAGAAGATACAAAGGAAGTGAATTCAAAGTCTCAGTAATAAATCTCTTGAAAACCTTGATATTAAAGTACAGTTACCATGGAGCAGAGAAAGCCAAACAGATTTGCACTATTTCCCACATTAATGCCCTGAAATGTGCTTATTAATAACACAAATTTGTTTCCAGAGAGCAATCATATTCTTTGGAAAAGACAGATGTAGATCAAAATCTGAAAGAGGAAAAGCCAGGAATCACCTGAAATAGCTTTCCAGAAAACAATGTCCATTGAAAAATAAGAACACTTTCACTGAGCAAACTCTTGGATAATGACTACACATAGTGTGGGGGGAAGAGGGGTCAGAGAGCTAATCTACAATAATGTCTATTTATACTGTCCCTTCCCCTTTGTGCAAATGTCCAGGAGGGACAAATGAAAGAGGGAAAAAATAGAAGGGGAGGTCACACAGACAACCTGAGTTTAATACACCAGATCAAGAAATCAAATATTTTCAAGCTATGGATAAATAAAATGAGGCTTGGCATGAGTTGGTTCCTTGAGACGCAGATGAGAGCTGGATCTCTGCAGCTCAGGCAAGCCTTGCCAAGGTTCGCCTGAGGAGCAGGAAATCAGAGATAACTCCAGGTACCTTCAAGCTTCATCAGACTCCTACTGTCCCCCCAGGGAGAATGGAAAACAACAGATACAGCTCTGCAAAGAGAAAACATTTCAAGAAATAACATTCTGAGGTGGAAATTCACCACCAGCCGAGAGCAAGAAAGGAGCAAAGAGCAAAAGAGAGAGCGTGGTTTCAAATAGCATGTGTCTGAAAATAGAGCAAATGTGTGCAAGAACAACCAGCTTTCTGTGAGTTGTGCTGCAAGCACAGCCCAGGGACAGTGCATCTCCACTCATATTTGGGCAGCTGGCCAGAGACTACAGAAGTGACTTTCCTCCCATTATTTCCTCATTTTCATTAAACTGCATTTTAGGGCACCACAAAACAAGTCTACTTTATCTACATTTTTCTCAGTCACATGCCCTTTGCTCCCCACATAAGAATAATCTCTCCTGGCAAATAAGGCAGGTCCCCATTAATTATCTGTCTCTCTCCACTTTTGCAGCTTTACTTGTAGGAATACTGCCACGACTGTGGACTGTTTGCCAAGAGGCCTTACACATGCTTTTTTCATTATTAGACTACTATAAAATTTAACCATATAAGTCTCCTGCGCTGTACCCTCCAGACAATGCCAACAGCCATTCTAAAATAGACTGCTTCAGAGGGCAAAGAGACCAGGCCTTTTGCAACTCATTAAACTGAGGTTTATTTTTGCCTTGTTAGTAGATGTGATTCTGCTCCCACTGATGGGCACTGCAGCAGCCACAGCTCTCATATGAGCATTTTAAAAAACATCAGACCTTGTCATGCTCAGCAGTTACACAAAACTGCCTTTAACTAAGTTGGAAGTTCTCATATCAGGGCTAAAACACAGCAAGGGCTGGATTTTACCATTTTACCATTTAAAAGATTTTGATTCTAAATTGCTGGGGAAAAGATGGTGTACAAGGATAGACTTTGTTTTTCATTTTCTCCTTGAATCACAGAGCTTAATTGGTTCTAAAAATACAGAACTGTAAGCAAAAAATTCAAGGATTCTGAAATATTACTTTTTATCAATCGGTAGCAGAGTACTTTGCAGTGGAACATGATACCGTTTTTCCCTTGTAAAATGATCTCTTGAAATAAAATAAATTACTTGCTTATCCAGAGGCTCACAGCAGACTAGAAATATGAAAGCAAACCACATTCAGGCTTTGATCACTTCAGTTAATCCTAACAAGCAATAGTTTACCTGCAATCATTAATTTCCTATCAATGGTAAAGAATCTGTCTCAGAAGGACACAGCCCCTCTTTCCAATGTGTGAAGACAACACACATGGTAGAGACTCTGGAATTTATTCTCTCAGTGCAGCAAAAGATAGAGTAAATAACACTGTCCCTAATTCAACTTTCAGGAATGTCAGCCAGAGCAGTCAGGGAAGGGCACCAGCTGCCTGTCCTCTCATTCTGATCTATTGCAGCAGCAAGGCAATAGTATCTGACAGAAAGGGAAAACCCAAAACTCACACACCACAGCAAATACCCATCAAGAAAAGAGTCAAGCATTGCACCAATTATAGAAAAAAAAAACTCCAAACAGTAACAGTGTAAACTCGACTGATGAAATCAGAAGAATGATGCTTCACATACACTTGCTAACACTTCATCCCTTCATTTTCACATGCCACTTAATATCTAGTATATAATGTGTTTAACATCTTTTAAAATGTGATCAATGGCCATCATCCCTATTTCAAGAAGCTTATATCTATAGCAAGCCTCCAGTAATGTTTACATGTGCAGAGCCATAAGTACCAGGAAGAAATGAAGGAGCACAAGCCAGTGCCCATTTAGCAAACCAGCAGCGTCTGCACTATCCTGAGCACCACGCAGAAGCTGTGCACAGCACCCTTCATTAAACAAAATGTTTTCTGGTGGAATGTGGTAAAACAACTTGCAGAGTTGTTTGTTCACTGTCGTGTTGGAACTGGTACAAGAACCTGGTAACTTCAGGTTGAAGAGAGGATAAAAAGAAAGAGGCCATAACTGCACAAGGGCACCAACGCCCCGTGCCCGATTGCTGAGCTCCCCCAGCTCTCATTGCCTAAGGGTGCAAAGCCCAGCACAGATGGCCCTCTGTGACTGTCTGCATAGACTGATGGAGTGATTCTTTCAATGTCACTGAGGTTATTTTTCTGTCTTAAATCTCTGCTGAAAAATACCCCCAGTTTCATGAGGTTGCCCACAGCTTCCCACAAATTCCAGCACAGCTGAGCAAAGCAGGACACAGCTCAGTCCTGGAGGCTTGTAAGGAAGATGGCAAAGCCCCAAATTTCCTGGAAAACTTTGAAGTGAATAATATCTTTATCCTAATGTTTCTTCAAGTTTTACTTACAAAAATAAGCAAACACCCTTCTAAAAAGAAAAGCAGAGAGTTGGGGATTTTTTTTTGCCTATTCTACCAATTAAATCAATGAATCTCACATTTACAGCCTTACTCTCTTATCAAGCTCCAGTCCAGTGGCCCCAGCACTCCATAGTGAGGATGGTACACCCTGAAAGACCAAGCCAGGACTTTCCCACTGAGAAAAATGAGTGCAGCACTGTGACAATCCTGGTCACAGTGAGATTAAGATGTCCTTGTTACACTAAGAGAAAAGGATTGCTGGTGGCTGTCACACCCCCAAAACTCTTTCCTCCCTCCATCTGTGGAGGAAAAAAAACAAACAAAAAGTACTAGAGGATTTCAAAAGGTTTTGTAGGGGACTACAAATACAGGATGTTAAAGGAGCTGTAGACTGACAGGAGAACCACAGGACAGTCCAGTCCCTGGCCCTCACCCTCAGAGGAGCCAGCAGCGCTGGAGGTGCCACACCCAGAGCTCCTCTCTGGGCCCCGGCTCCCTCTGAGCTCACACACCTGGCAGGGACATGTGACAGCTTCCAACACCTCCCACTGTCCCCATCACCTCTCACCAGCAGCAGGGCAGTGAGAGCAGCCCCCACACAGCTCCCCACGAGGGACAAAAGGGCCAGGGCCAGCCATGATGGACACGTCTGCCCTCACTGGGTGACACAAATAGTTTCTGTGCTAAAGGGCTGGGATGACAGGACCAGTCTGTGACCTGGTTTTCTTTTTAGGCTTGTAGGAAGACTGTGTTAGACCATCTCAACAGGATGGTCTAACAGACAACATCACTGATTAGGAATGACTTCCTCAACAATATTTTATAATTCCAAAGATGCATAAATACATGCAGTAACCCCTACTTACCTGGCTACTCAGGTCCCCGCTAATAAACAGGTATATAGGGATTGGATCTGTTTTTTCCACTGAATTTTGGTGGCATTTCAAGACCCTAGTAATCCCATTGGCCCACAGAGTCTGTTTAAATTCACAGTAGAAGAATTAGTCAGCCTGGCTATTAGCAAGCAGCATGCTGCACCATCTACACAGACAGACACACACCAAAGAAATATTTTTCCCTCCTTGATTTATTAGCAACAGATTTAGTTGCATCTATTAGAGCAAAACAAAAATTTCCAAAAAAACCCAAACAAAACTAAAGACTCCTCGGCCCCCCCAAAAAATCACATGTGCAAATTCAACCACAATATCTGAAGCAGAATCTTTCCACAGGAAATTAAAGAAAAACAATACTGTTACCCTTACATCCCTTGAGCCAAATCTGTTACATGAGAAGGACCATTAATGTCGGCAGGGATACAATGTGAGCAGGATTTGCCCCATGTCAGTAATAAAATCTTCTCAAGGTGAGGAAATCAGAGCCAGTGTGAGCTAACAGAAGTGACTGGAAGCCACAGTGGCACTGTGTGGACACTCTGTACCACACAACTATTCAAAGACTTCAAAGCAGGAAGTAGATCTGTTGTAAGATTTTTCTGGAGATGATATTAATGAGCAGTGACTGTCTGGTGCCAGTGTTACTTCAAATTGCTATTTCAATACTGCTCATATCAACAGTAGCACTGACAAACATAATCAAAATGGCAGTACATTCAAGTACAAGATAGGAATACTGTACTCACTTGAAAATTAAAAAAAAAAGAAAAAAGACACATAGAACACTAAAGATGGAGGAAAAATGCTAGAGGAAGAAAAGGACCAGTATCATTTGGAGTTAAATCACTATGCACAGCTACATTCTGACAATCCAAATGTAGACTTCACGTGCAATAGCATGGATACAGTCATTAGAATTTTTTATTTTTTTTGTATAGCAGTGAGACCAATGTGTGCCCCAAATGAGCTGCTACTATATATTTTTGGAGAGTATGGGCTTGATTTTGAGCACAGCATTAATTTAGTTTCCCCCCTCCCTCCCAATCAGGTTCTCATTAAGTCATCTAAAACCTTGATTCAGCAAAGCACTTAACCATGCTACTTAGTCCCGTTGACTTTAATGGGGAGTAATTACATGTTCCTACAAAGCACATATAGAAGTGCTGGGCTGAATCAGAGCCTAAATGACATCAGCTGTGCCAGTAAGTTACAGGTGTAAAAAAAACCAAAATCAAATGAAAAAAATCCCAACCAACCAAAAAAATCCACCATACAAAATCAAATCAAACAAACAAAAAACTCCCACCCCTATATTTTAAAAAATTGACTTTTCGGTAAGCAATCTTTTATAATAGGCACATTGTGATTTTGTTGTGGAATTTTCTTAGTTGACTGATGATATACTACTTCCTACCTCTTACCTTTCTCAAATGTTGCCATGCTTGTCCTTGCTGATTCTCTAGAAAACAGGGTAATTTTTAGAGAAGAGAAAAATAGAGTTCTGAGGTGACAAACATTACTCTGGCTTGTCAAAAGTGAAGAGAGAAATAGAAGGAAAGCATATAGAGGTATTTGCCCTTGAAATCTCTTAATGTGACGGATTTAGACAAAGATGCATTAGTCTTTGAAAAAAGACACCAAGCACACACACACAAAAGCAAAACCCACAATAGCCCACAAAAAGCTTCCTGAGACAGCTTATTCAGGAAAAGATTATGCAGGGTTTGCATCTCTCCCTCACCAGAAACAGGTTCAAAGATCGCTGTGTGCAGCCTGGACAGCAATGAGGAGCACTTAACTGCCCCATCTCAGCCACAAACAATTCATATCTGTCCCAAAGTCCTCACACACAACCCTTGAAACTGTTCACCCTAATGACTTTCCCAGGGACAGGTTCACAGTGTCATGATATCTGAAGCAAGGGTACCTTAGACACACAGCTAAAAATGCTCTTACTCAGAGTTCTGGCTAAAATCTTGTTTTGTGACTCTCGGCATGAGATTTGCCTGAATTTGCAGCTGAGTTCTGAAGCACAGCAAAACCACACTCACAAGTTAATTGGGTAGAACTCATATCAGATAAAAATGTGTGTTTAACTGGGAAACAAGTACCTGAAAGACTTTGAGAAGGTGTGGGGAATATACAAAGACACAAATTCATACAAGTTCGTCATTTGTAGCTGTCACCAAAAACAGCTTTACTTTGTTCTATTTGAGTGCTGATGCTGTGAACACAGCTGAATACCTAGATGTCATATTCAGGAGTCTAACATGGAAAATCTTGTCTGTGAGGAAGCAACGTCATGAGTTCCACATGACACAAAACTGATGGATGCACCCACATCACAGAGGTGACACAGGGGACACACTGAAACACAAAGGAGTGGATCAATGGGAACAAAATGGCATGTTTCAAAGTGGACAAATAGCTCTTGGCAAATAGCCAGTAGTGGCATAACAATAGGAATGCCTATAAGAAATTAACTATCACCCCAAAATTTCAGTCACAAGCTGTATAGGCACAAGACAAACATAACAGACACCATGAGAATTAATATCTTAAAAATACCCAACCAAACAGAAAAGTAATATTACAACACGGTTTAACTTTTATTCACTGTTTCCAGACTAAAATAGGTTAAGTGGCTTCCCTAAAAAAAGCCTTCAGTTGAAGAATTTAACATATATTCTATTATTTATTCTATTTATTTCTTTAGATTTTAAAACGTGCCTCTCCAATGATCTAGGGAAAATATACAGATCATTTAAAATTACACAAAAAATTCCAGCTAAACTAATGGTCAAAATAAAAAACCTTCCCAGAACCCTGACCCTAACCCTTCTCAAAAAAGAATCCCACCTTTTGAACCTAGTAACTATCACTCAGTCCTTTTCCTAAGAAAAAGCTTGGGAAAATAGTTGGTTCTCCCACTACCAACCAGGAGGTTAGCAATTGGCCCATGTCTAACATCTAAGACCACGACATGCAGTGACAAAAATTATTCCTGACACTCAAATTTCCCTTCTCATCCTCTTTTTGGTATTTCTGCTGCATCTGCAAGTTTATTTTAACAAATGATTTTTATCAGCTGTTTATCTTCCCCCCTTGGTATTCTTTGAGACCTCCAAAATATGTCCCTGGTGATAAGACAACCACCATCCTTTTTCCATCTTTACTCCTTCCCTTTTTCTTTTTTTTTGTCTTCTTTTTTCCCCTGAGACAGTCACCCAACATGATGAAGTAAATAGACGTACTGAATATCATTCTTTCTCAAAACCATAATTAAAATTGCTCTGTTTCTTTCAGCTTATAGCGTGCCATTTTGTAGATGCATAGAGACAGAACAAGAATCAGACAGAAATAGGCAGCAGAAGAACTGGGAACATAATGCAGATCTCATTTCCCTTCACTTTGGTTGAGGAGTTGAACTAAACAATAGGGACAGCCTATTTCAGCCTATTTTCAGGTACAGTATCTCCAAGAGCTATTTTCATACCAGAGGTAAAACCAGGTCTATAAATCTCAAGAATTTTTTTCGTCCTCCAGCCAGTGGAAAAGAGACAGGAACACTTAAGTCATAACACATTAAAATGAAGGGGGAGGGTCAGCTTTTTTTGCTGTGCTGAGCAGCAGAAACATTGCCGTCACACTCAGATGAGCTATCATAGACTTTCTGGATGACAAGTTGCAGATAATTAGAAAAAGAACCCTTTAACTGAATGTTATAATCCCATTATTAATTTATAATTCATAATCTGTACCTTATTGAACAGAGCAGCCATGCAATAAATTTAAAACTCATTGCATGATAGCCCACTCTTTCCAAAACTTCATTTGTAATGGGAACCGAGTTCTTGGCTGCAGTAATTTATAATAATCATCAGTAAATATTACACATAATTGATGCTATTTGCTGTGTGCAAAACAGGAGTCAGAAGTGTCATACTTTAAGCCAGAATGAGTCTCACTTTCCACAGAAAATTATTTATTCACACAAACCTGATAGGAGTAGAAAGATACTGAAGGCAGAATTTCATCACAAAAGGCAGCAGGCAGGTCTGTTTATTGAAGGAAGCCTTAACTTACTGTAGGCAGCAGTTCGAGGTCTGTACATTGTCTTGAGGAGAGAAAACTATTTCAAGGCTTCCCTATTCTCATCTCTAAAGTTAGATCTTTTTCCAACCTATTTCTACAGACTTACTGAATCAAATTACCAGCTGGTTATTTTCACTTTAACATAATTATTATGCCCTAACTGATGATGCTTTTGATTTCACTGGAAGTTGATTTTTTCCTGAATGGACAATTCTGCCTCCCAAGAATGATTGCAATGTCTCTGTCTTGGTCTTATGAGTGCAACTAATTTTATTTGAGTTTTTCAAAATATGTATAAATAATAGACCTGCAAGTGAGAACAGTAGTTCTCAAATCAACCGACAGACCAATCAATAAATGCTGGAGCATCAAGGAATTGACAGTCAAATATTCTAAAGAAGTTAATTGTTTGGAGAGGCAGACTGTGCAGAGCAAGGGTTGTAATTATGTTTCTTTCCTTTTACCAGATTCAAATCAAGCTTAGACACTTAAAGCCATTTTCCAATATTATTCAGATCACAGTGATAATGACTGTTTGTGTGTTGGTGTAGGAGAGCCCAAGGGTCATTAGAAAAGTGTTCTTCAGCACTCAGAATTTGTTGCACAGAGGGAAAAACAACATAAAAATGTGTCAGCCCAACATCAAATTAAAAGCCTTGTCAATCTGACCCAGGGAGTCCTTAGAGCTGAGTGCATTTCCATGTCACCAGGGATGGAAATGCCCCATTTCCATGTTCAGAATTACTGGCATGCATCTTTCAATGACAAAACAATCAAAAACATGTAACTACATGAGATATGTCACAACAAGAGACCTTCTCATGACAGTGACCACTCAAAATAGAGCCCCCACAGCTCAGCTTGGAAACAACCTCACTAATTTGGAGAGATTCTAGGAGGCTACTTGGTGCAAATCAATGGTTACAATAGAGAGGAGCGATGGAAACCTTTCCAGCCCACATGGAGCTGGCACTGGGCTGTGTTTCTTCTCGGTCTGCTTGAAGTCCTTTCTAAACACATCTGAAGTAACAGATATCATAGCCTGTAAACCCAGGTAATGTATGCTCATCTTTTGCAGTTTACTCCAATATCTTTAACACTTCAAAATGTGTGTTCTGCATTGATTAAAGACACCAAAAATTCTGCTACCAACTTTTGCAGAAGTATACAGATCTCTTGTGATTTACAGAGCACAATTTACTTGTCCTCTTTCTTCAGAAGTCTTCCATTAACTAACTTTGAGCCTGGAATATATAAATTACATGGATTTTCTTTAGGTTCAGTTTCCATTGCAAAGTCCTAGAGATTTTAGTTCCAAGGCGGCAGTTTCCTGTTCTCCTTCTGCCATTGAGACTGGCTACACCCTGCATTGATAAGTGCTTATATCTGATTCAAAGAACAATCACAACCCTTGGGAAATATTAAATTTTACATGTATTACATGTATTTTGCAGTGGCTTTGGAAGATAGTGTTTTCTGCCTGTGAAATAAGAATGCTTTAAGCAATAGGGTAGAAGGCCATGTGTCTGTCCGCTTTATCTTACTTCATCTCCCTTCCTTGCTGCATTTTCATGACTGTTTTCACACACGCAAATTCCTCTATTTTTATTGCCCAGAGTCCAGGGTAAATTAAAGCAGGTTTGTTTTCTCAGCACATTCTCTGACCACTGGGCTATGACAAAGGTAGAAGCGAATTCTCTTCCACTCTCCCATGCTTATTGCTAAGGCCACCAAGAGGCACAGGTATAAACAGGGGATTTGGTTGATGCTTCTGGAACTTAGAAGTATCTCTTTCATCCCTATTTGCAAGAGGCCCTAGATGCTCTCACTCTCTAAGTTGGTGTGCACATGCATGCAACCTCGGGTGTCTGCGGAGGGCTGTGCTTGGGGTTCAGTTACAGGGCTCCTCGTAATTTAGGAGCTTAAGCCTTGCCCAACCCTCAAGTTACCCAGACCTGAATGTCTCTGAATGTTGTCCTGAGCCCTTGAGTTGCAAGTTCAGTAGATGCAACAGCAGTGGCTTATGCTGAGTGAGGCACCATGGTCCAATGGTCAAGTCATAGACAAAGAGCTGTAGAAACCTGAACTAAAATGAAGTTATCTCCACTCCACAGGGATTACACAGAGCAGCGGTTGCAACACTCTCTTGAGTTTTCTGCCATCTCCTAGAGCATAGGTGCAGTTTGTAAGGTCTTGCAATTACAAGGGCTGTGTAAATACAAAGAGTGTTTTTTCAAAATTAACCAGGGTCCTGTGCTTCCCAGATGGAAGCATTGCTACATTTCATAGTTTACTCAGGGATCTTCATTAAGGGGGTTAATGCATTTAATATGGATACCCCAAGGGGTTCTCTTCTACTAAATTAACCACATTTTAAGCTTTCTAGATAAAGAATTCATTCTCTAAATGCCAAGAAATTAAGGTCTTCTAAATTTTATACTTGAGGTTATTGGCACTTCTTCATCTGAAAAGTGTTTTAGAAAGATCCAGCAATGAATTTCCTGAATCCATAAAAACTTCAGCCCACACCTTATGAACAGCAGCACAGGGCTTACCTGCAAACCCAGGGTGGGCTCCCACGACCGCTGCATGTGACATTCAGATGCAGCAGATTTGCTGCCTTTATGCTTTCCACTTAAGCTTTTTAGACTTGATTAAGCATCCAAACAAGCTTGACTAAGCTTTTGGCACCATGAGCACAGCTCATGAGCCTTAATGCCATGCTCGGTTTGGCCACATACTCCTGCATGGACTAGGGGTGTTCATCCCAGGTTTGGGTCTTTAACAACCAGCAGAAGCTGCTGCTGCCCCTGTGCCCCCCCCCCCGCTGCATCCTGGGTGAGAAGCTGCAAGGGGGTCTTTCCAGAAATGTAGATAAATTTCATACTTGTAGGATCCTTCACACTGACCCTGGGCAAGGAAACCCTCAGCTGGAGAGCAGGGCAGGATTCCCAGGATGCCCAAATCTTTATGCTGCCTAGCACTAACTACTCACTGTCTCCCATGCTGAGGATTTTCAGGCTTCATTTCTTACTTCACACAGGCAGAAGGATATGTGAAATCCCCTGTCCTGGCTAACTGCTGGGCTGGACACAGGGCAGCTGTTCTGGTCTGTGCTTGAGATAATATAACCTGGCAGCAGCAATATGGCAATAGCTCAGACACAGGGCAGTGCTCTCTCCCAAACCAAGCTTAGGAGGGGAATTCTGCCTGGGCCAGACTTTATTGTCACATTTTGCTTCTCCCCACACACCGTGTGAAGTTTGCTGCACCATGTAACTTCCTTCCATCTCTTCCTACAAGCCCAAAAAAGTTCTTCCAGAAAAGTGTCCTGTATAACATTTTGTTGTAGAAATACTCAGACCGGTGACTTTCAAAAGTATTTTAAGTTACTAGGTTCAAAATCATGTCTAATTAGGCAAGATTTCTTTGTCCATCTGAGTAAAAAGTACAAAGAGAGTAAGATCATACATTGAATAAATTAATTCCAACTGGAGAATGCTGCTAGGAGGTCAAAAAGCCCAACATCCAGTAATATTTACAATAATACCATCCCTTACATGCTGAAAGATGTTCCAGATATCCCAAATGATAAAAATATAAAGGCTGAAAACATTTTTCTTGAAAAGCACAAGGGAGTCCTTAGTGCAAATGTTTCTGCTCCCTTCTCTCAAAATTTTCAGCAGCTGAAGTCTTTCCAGCAGCTGGTCAATGGCTTGATGCAGTTTCAAATACCTATCACACAGTGGGTGGTCTTGGGGGAAAATACTGAGTTTATCACTATAGCACATGAACAGAAGAAAAGTAAATCTCTATTTCTCCTCACTGCAGATAGGAATGAGACTACAGAGCTGGTGGAGTGCTACCACAGAACAGCTTCTTGAGGATTTATGACTGTCAAATAAAGACAGCAATTGCATCTAAAAGAGTGAATGCTTCCCATGAAGACACAGTGCTTTATAAGAGCAAATTTTCAAAATGCAGGACAGTGTGTATCTGCCCTTGTTGGAATAAAAAAACTGATTAAATAGATCTGCATTCAGCTGCAGCAGAAACATCAAAATAGGTTCATTTCTCACTCTCTCATTATAGTCAGTAATTATTTATTAGCTAACCATTTGCATAATGTTTTATCTCTCCGATTATCAAAAGACAGTGAAATTAAAGTGATGCACAAAGTCTTTACAAACTATCTTCATCAAAGAACTCTGTCCCTCAAGATTTACCATCCTCAGAGGAAGACCATAAGCTTCATGACCACGATCAAGCTGTGTCAGACTTAAAGTCCATCTAGCTCAGAATTTAATTGCTCCTACTGACCAGGAGCAGATGCTCAAGGAGTGTAAAAATAATCAATTAGTGTGTTTCATGAAATTGAATGCAAGGATGACATCTAAACCATAATTTTAGCAGCCGCTAATACATGTATCCTTTATGAATTTGTCCAAATTCTTTTTCAACCCACTTATGCTCTTGGCTATCACAAGAGAATCACAGCTTCCCATAAAGGATATTCCAATTTAATTCTATGTTGCACAAGTACTTAAATTAGTTTTAAAGTTGTTGCTGGATACTTTTATTCTGTTTCTGTCACAAAAAGGTGAACATTTCTTGCCTCATCCCACCCCCCCCATCTTTTCTATGTCATTCAAAATTTTGTACACCACTGTCCTCCTTCAATCATCTGTTTTCAAAAGTGAAATGCTTATTTAGCTTTTCCTTACACAGTCTTCATTCCACTTTATCAACTTTTTTTCTTTAAATTCAGCTCTCTTGTAGCCTTTTCAGATAAGGAGACCAGAATTGTTTGTAGTTATCAAGATGTGAGCGCACCATAGATTTATTCTGTTTCATAATGGTCCATTTATGTTTTGTTATCAATTCCTTTTTTAATAGTTCTTAGCATTCAATTTTTCCTTTTCTTTCTGCTGGAAAAATGATCTAATTTTTATTGAGAAGAAGCACATTAACACTAAAATATCTTCTGCAATGTCAGGTTAGGGTACATCATTAATATACATTCATAAATGTTATTTTCCAAGTGTCTTGCTTTGCATTTACCAAAACTGATCTCCCCCCACAACTTATCCTCAATTATGAGAATTTTCTGCAATACTTTAGAGTTAGACTCCCCTATTAGACCTCTGCTTATTCTTTTTGTATTATAAATGGAATGTATTTCCACACTGAACACACAACGCAATTTTCAATGGGATCTCAGGTCTAATCTCGCTTTTCGAAAAAACCTAATAATTTATTTCCACCCTCTATTTTCTAGCTTTTAACTAGGATCCACAAAATCCACAAAAGGATCTTTCTTTTTATCCCATGATTCTTTAATTGCCTGAAAAACCCATTTTTGTTTAATCTACAAGTGCCATTTTGAGCAGGTGATCCACAAGACAACTGATTAGGACACCAACATGAGCTGATTTGACACAAAAATCCTGTAATTAAATTGCAAGGAATTATACTGATTTTGTTCTGAAACTCCAAGTCTTCATTAATGTTGTGCAAGCAGGAACAAAAAGGAAGGTTTACTGGAGTGAACAGGAGCTGCACAGCTAACTGGAATGGGGAAAAGGCAGCAGTGCTTTGAATCACTGTCATTAACACTCATTATAGGCTCATTATGCATGGGCTAGGAGTCCAGCTCTCGGGGGCAATAGCTGAAAAGCATCTGGGCACGTTTCTGCTGTGAATGGAAAGGACACAGCTCAGCTCTATGCCTGGCAGTTCAGCCACCACTGCCAGCGACTGATGCAAACCTAAATGGAGCTTCACTGTCCTCCACACCTAATTAAATTAGATGTCCACTGCACTCTTCAACAAACGGATCTTTCTTTGGTTCTCCAAGAACTTACAAGTCCCTGAACCACCTATTTCACTGTGGAAGAATGAAAACAAACATAAGTACACACCCAAGTACTGGTGGCATAAGTTGTCGCTTAACATACGGACATTTTCAGTGGGCTTCCCAATACCTCCATGCATTTTTGCCATGTATCAAGATTCCTCATGACTCAAATTCTCTTTTTACATAGTCATAACTCTTATTTAGATAGCAAGGAAGAGAACATTGTGTTTAAGATTACCTGTGATATCTCACAGGATCGAGCCTCAGCTTTCTCTATTCAGCAGAGGTGTTTTAAAAGCTTAGAGACTAAGCTCAAAATACACAGGAATTCACTCAAAATACAAAGGAAAGCAAAAATAAAACTACTATGAAACAAAGCTGTGCTGTGAACAACACCCTCTACAAAACAAAAGAACAAACAAACAGCACGAAGTGTTGAACTCCAGCTGAACATGACCCAATTTTTTACTCAACGTTTGTGTAATAGCAGCAGCTAAAAATCTTCTGTGCAAAAGGGGGGAGATGGAACTCAGAGAGGCAGTATGGAAATACACCTTTCTCAAGGTTATTAATTTTATTGCAAAGAAATTCATCAATACAAGAAATTAACAGAACTGGTTGACCTAGCACTCACAAATATGTTTGTCTTATGTCCTTATGTCTGAGGGGTTAAATGCTGTGGTGTGAGTCTTATTGCTAACCAAAAGTCAGAAAAAAGAAAATGAGTAAGGATAGAAAGTTATTAAAATTAGAAGATGTTCGAGTGCCCGCTTTTACCGCTAAAAAAATAAAAGGAAGTCTTAATTTCTTGGCCTGCTTTTCCTGCACTATAGGCTAATCTGTTCAAATATGTTCAAAACTCACTGTGGATCAGTCAGTAAGCTACTTTATTCATGTTTCTGGGCCTAAAATACAGATTTCTTCTTTAAGGGACACCATCTAAAACCAGAATAAAATCCCATCCAAACCCTCAAACTTTTCCTTAATTCTAGCAAATAAATAGCATTTTCAGGGCTTGTTCCGTCCTTGGCATGCTGAACAGAGTTCTAGCTATATTTACCACATTAGTGTATAAAACTATTCTGTCATCACTCTCCTTTTATGCTTTTAAATAAAGCTTACATAAACTACTGCCACTTTATAATTTTGTCAGATCAATAAAGTCAAGAAAACAGCAACCACATCTTTCTGGTAGCAATTACTAAGATTATATTAGTGGTATTTAGTGCATTTAGGCTATTAGAACAGCAAAACTTATATTTTATATAGGTGGGGCTGGTAATACCAGCTATTAGCAAGATTGCTTAACAGTTCCTATTTTAAGACCCTGTCTTTAATGTTTTAGTTGCTCATTACTTTGGAAGATTTTCTGTAGACTGAACTGGAATTTTCCATCCTAAGTGCTCTGCAGAAACATCATCATGATTTCCCTGCCTCAGAAAGCAAGGTCAACTCTCATGTCCATGTTTTAAGAATTAACTTGCCATCCCCAACTTCATGTACTTGTTTAAGAAATGTTCTGATGTCTCCAAGATTTTGAAGAGTGACTTGAAATTTCATAAGAAAAGGTTTGATAAAATCTGCTCCTGTTCAGCAGAGATTTCTCCAGCTTTGGTAGAAGCTGTCCATGGCAGATGTCTCCTGCAACACTAAGGCCAGATACAGGAATTTAACAGCACATTCCCTGTGTCCCCATGGATCTCAGTAACCCATTCCTATAATTAGATACAGAAAAGACAAGAGAAAAGGGAAAGAAGATGAAACTACAGAGAAATGGAATTAGAATCCATTAAAAGGAAAATTGATATTGATGCGCAGCACACAGACTGGGGCTAGCCCTGGGAAAAGAGGAGGAAAAGACCAAGAATTCAAAAAGCAGGAGGCATGAGAAGAGATATATCAGATAAGACACTCATGTGGATAAGAACTGAAAGCTACTGGGGCAAAAAAAATGGTACCAGAGAAAGGACCAGAGTTCCAGGGCCTGCAGGAGGTTCCTCAGGCAAATTTAACTGAGGAATCAGCTGTGATTTGGAGCTAGTATTTAAAATGTATTGAATAACCCAGTCACCAGAGCAGGGTTTGAGTTCACAAAGAATGCCGACACAGGGAGGACAGTGTGGGAGGAAACAAAATACCATTTAGCAGCTGCCTTCACAGGCACCATCCTGCCTGTGGCCTGGCTGATGTCAGATAACCTTAAAATTAGAGGCCAGATCAAAACAGCACAGGATGCTTCTAGAGATCAGCTTTACATTCTTATAATTTTTCTTTGATTAAAACTTATGCAAGAGAAAATGTCTGTATTCTGTTAAATGTGCCCACTTAAGAATAGGGATTTTTTCTCTCTTACAAAGGAGGTAAAACAAGCCCCATAATATTCATCTTTCAGATAGAAAGGTATTTTCCTCCCCAGCATCCTTGAAACCTCACGTGAAACATCAGAAACAAAAAAAAAATACACCAAATCAATCTAGCAAAATTTTCCATCCATGCTGCTGATTCAAGAACCCTTCCCACTCTGCTCACTTTTCAGAACACAAAGAAAACAGGAAATTACTTTCCTGTGCTACATCTTTTGAGGTTTGGTCAAGAACGCGGAGACAGAAAGAGATCAATTCATGTCCCAGGCTATATAGACCCTGGTTATACAGCAGCTGAGTAAATACCACTGATAAATAATGTCAACATTGGCTTTGACAATGAGTTAAAAGCATCTCCAGTTTCAAAGCTATTCCATTACTGAGATATGGCAAAAGAAAAGAGAAATTTTAAATTTGTATTTTATTGTTTTCCCTTTTCTATCTACTCTCTGATACAAAATGAAAATGCACACTCCTTTTTCCTTAGGAGTATTATGTTTATCCAGAGCCCATCATACATTAAACCCTCAGACTGCTGTGTCAAAGTGAATGAACAAGACTGGCACTTTTAAACAAACCAGAGGTTACTCTTAGAGGCTTTGTACAGATCATCCACACTGCATCAGTTCTGCAAGTCTGTATGATAGACGGGGATTAATATTCTACTAGCTTCTGTAAAACCAAAAATGAACAAAAAGAAAACCCTTAGTTTTTGCCAGCATTTTGCTTCTTATTTCTTAGCTAAGATCACATTCCACATTTGGGTATTTTATCCTTGACTTTTTCCTTTGACTTTCTGTCCTGGAGCAGGAAGGTAAGGGTGAGACTCAGTAAATGTGTTCTGAATCTTATGAGGTTTGACCACTACCATTCCACTTAGAAAAAGTACACTTGCATAAAATAGCAGTAGCATTTGCATTCAATAACAGTATACAGCACCAAGGTTTAGTTTCTTACATTAAATATCAGCACTGCTTTAATTAATGTTGCAGAAAATTGGTATCTATCAAATTTTGAACATTAAATTATTTATCAATAACTAAAGCAAATACATGGAGTTAATTTCCAAAGAAATCCATAACCTATGTGATTTTAGGATAGGTGCTGAAATAAGCAAGGAATTTATAGCTCATAGACAAATTAAAGATTCATAAGGGATATCAACCCTTATTTTTTGAAGATAGAGGCTGTTTCCTAATGTCAGAAGAAAAATAAGAGCTACTTTGAGTTAACTCCATGAGAGCAACTGGCACAAAGCTACATTATAAAACCAGTGAAACTTTGCTAGAAGGAAGTTATCAGATAATTGCCAGCCCAGTTTTGAAGAGGTAAAATGCTATTTAGTTTTTTTCTTTTCCTAAATATCTGTAAAAAGATAAGATATGCATATGAGATGACTATCAGCTTATCTGGACCACAAATCTCCAATTTCAAAAATCCAATGTCTTTCAAAACTTAAATGAATATTCTTTCCTGCATATTGGAGATTTTAAGGACAATATGTTTGAAGACTTTACTTGGAAAGATATCTAGTTCTTCGTGATTTTCTCTAAAATTTTGAAGGGTTTGGATGCCAAATGATAAAGTTAAAAAAAAAAAAAAACCAACAAAACAACAACCAACCAAAAAGTCAGCCAACCAACCAACCAAACTAGTGAGAGATGTATTGAAATCTTTGCTTTCAACTTCTTGCCTTCTGGAGTTAATGGAGAGAGTAATGTATTTCTGCTCAAGATTTCTGAGACAATCAACTGCATTAGAAGGACAACTCAGTACATAGTATTACACAGGGATAGTGAATCCACACCATGTAGCACAAACCACTCACATATAGAAACAGTCATTTGCCCTTGTGCTCTAAATTTCTGGAGGTACCAAATAAACTGACCAGGTCCTTTATTTTCTACTTGGAGAAAGCTTCTGATGGAAAGCAGACTCAATTAGATTGAAAACCCACCAGGAAGAGAATGCAAAAATATCTTCACTCAGAAGGAGACCAGCAGAACTAGGCATATATGAGTATTTACTAAGCAAATTCATCCCTCTCTTCTCCCTTGGTGATTTTTTGTTTGGTTGGCTGGGTTTGGGATTTTAAGTGGGCTATTTTTTCCTTTCCCCCCTTTTGAGGCAAAATGGAATGGAGTTGAGACAGGGCTGAATTTTGCAAACAATAGGCATCCTCTTTACTAGTAGTGTTCTGGGAGTATTAGCATTTGTCTGGCAGAGAGGTACCCAGTCCCATTCCAGGAAGAATTTCTAGATTTTTGAGTTATGTGAAGGTGGGATGAGGATCTGAAAATCATGAATTTAGAGAGATTCCAGCATGCAGAAGACAGTATGAGTCAAGAGCTCTCAGAAGTTCTAATTAGGCACCTAAACTCCATTTCTATCTTGTTTTAAGGGCCTATGCCCTTTTCAGACTATGAAGTAATTTAAAAGTACTTCTGCTTTCAGCATTAAAAACTATGATTTCAAACCCTGACCCTGAAATTATCTTAATGGATCTCTCAAACCTAATCTAGATTTGGAAATTCCTCCTTGACTTATGCCTTCTTCACTCTTCCCTAATTAGCAGTGCAGTCATGCTATTGATGAAAAGCAGGTTGTTTCTTCATGTGAAGACCATCTGCCAGCACATCACTGCTCCTACCCCAGATGGCAACTTCTTGGTAAGGCTAAGAGGTGCAATTATTCAATTGTTCTGTAATCAGACATGCACTTCAATTAGCTACTTATTATTACAATTCAGCAGTATTTCTGCTACTCTTCCATTTGTCAAGATATTCTCTCTCTTTGCAATCATTGCAGTGTTAAGATTCAACAAGTTTACATGTTGGCTAAGCATTTTAAAAGATGAAGTGCCTAAAGAGTTTATCAACTCAGAAAGCAAAAGTAATTTAATTTTGCTCAAACACTGTTTACAGTGTAATGGTAAGCACTCAATTGTCTGTAATTAAGATTAGGGCTGGGATTCTCTCTTGAAAAGGATGTGTGTCCTGAGAAGAGAGGTACAATGAAGCTTAGCAAACATTTTTGTGAGACATACAACTGAGAAAATGAAGAACATCCAAGCAGGTCTAGAAATAGTGAAACTACTTTAATCCACTCTAGCATCACTCTTAGCCAGTCACAGCATTTAGCTGTTATATTAATGAGAGGGGGGGAAATAGCCTTTGTGTAATTATCTGCAACATTCTCCTCTCTGTCCTCACTCTGCAGTCAGCCTGAGCGGCCATTTGGACTTTCCTGTGAGGGTGGGAGAGAAAGGCACATCCCTGCTCCTGGCCATGGCAAAGGGCCACAAGTGCACAAGGACTCTGAGACTCATGTAAACTCTTAGGAGGAGAAGAGAGAAAAAAACCTCAAAACCAGAGAAACTTAGTGCATTGCTACAAGTTTGCAGGAGGTTTGTAATTGAGCAGTGGTGAACAGCATTGCTGTTTGCCACCTCCCAACACCAGTAAGACAGAAAAGCCTAAAAGCATTTTAGAGAGGTTTTTGAAGTTCTGGTGAAGACAGATCATTCCACCTCCTGGGTAAGAACTGCCACAAAGACACAGATGCAGCTCTGAGGAATTTCTCCCATTATGGTAAGTTTGGGTATTTTTTGCAACTTATTGTAACATGTCTCTTTCCCACTTTAAGAATAACCATTATTTTATTCTAAAAAAACTGACATTATTCCTTTTTTTGAGGCTAAATATGTTTCCCATCAATAACATTTTTGTGCAGTAACGAAGAGAATGCAACCTTAGGTGACTAATTAGGTCTCTTAGCCCATGCAGTCTGTGCTCAGATAGATCTGCTGGGCTATAATGGATTTTAGTGAGGGCCGCTGGGTGTAGCTGAAGATAAAAGCAGGTCATATGAACAACAGGAGAGCCTAGGATTACCTCGAGCAGATTTGCTGAGACATGAGAGTAGAGAGCTGAGCTCTCCATCAGTCCTCTCATCAGCTACCCAGCGTGTGTGGCCACACTGGGTCACACAGTAGTAGAGCTCATTTGTTCACACTGGAACTGAATTTTCCCTGGCAGCTGTGGGAACTGTAACTACTTCATTTTTCAAGTGGCAGCCTTTTACATGCTAAAAAAAACCTCCAACAATTTCATTGCAATAATAATTATACACTATATTAACATTACTGTAGATTTCCATATAAAATATAGGTGAATTTATAGCTACACATTCATATTCAAACACAAAATAAAGATTATTGAGGCTGAGATATATTGAGACACAGTGTCCCAAAGGAGAGACTGACAAACCTGAAGTTACCAACATAACCTTAATTCTTGTGCTTCTCTTTATGACACAGTCACTAACTGAGTGATTACTGGTTTTACAATACTTTTAGAGTACAAAGTACTTTATTCAGGTCATCACTTTTCACCATTTCTCTCACTTCCACTTTGGACTAACTGTTAATCATTGCATACTAACCAAATGTCAGTTTGGCTACAAAATTTGAGAGTTTCTCCTGGGTTTCCATAAGGAGCATAGTCCCCTGAGAGAAGAGACCTGATCAGACAAAAATCATATTTTTTAGGCTTATTCTCAAAATCCAAACAAAAAAGCCCCACAGAACCCAATACTATCACTTTGTGTGGTTAAAAATTGTGTTAAAAATTTAACAAACTTAAATGTGAACAGTAGTTTTATCTCATGAAAGAATACACAAAACCTAAACAATCCTTAGTACAGGTATTAAAATCTACCTCAAGGATATACATACAAATAATGCATTTAGAGTTACAGCAGTGACATTGTGTTTTAAAACCATATATATAGACAGCCACATAATTTACATTATGAAACCTTCAGATTATTCCTCAGTAGAATCTCAAAGTCTTAAATCAATAAACATTATATCCATTTTTAGGAGCTACTAAATACTTATTCCAATGCGACTTCCAATACTTATTAAACCTCCCAGTGGGAGAGAATATATATCTGTGATGGCTCCTATCAGTCTGTGCACTATTTATACTGCTAATGGACACTGAAGACTGGCAGAAATTTCAGTCAGCTGAAACAAGTTTTCTTTTTACTATTTGTTGATTACCCTCAATCAAGTCTGTGATTTTTTTTTTTTTTAGCTACTAATCCCAGATGCTGGACTGGACAACCTCTGGGTCTTGTGGCACTCTTTTGCTTGCCTCTTCTCAGTCATCCCTTACTGCTTGCATGGGCTGCCAGTTACAGCAGGGTTTGTTTTCCCCTCTCCTCTAAAAGAGTTTGTCCTGATGACTGTCATGAGACAAGCTCTCTTACATCCTGATACATTATTTTTGGCATAGGGGCCACATAACACTAGTGCTTTGGGAGAAATCACCAGAGAAACCTCAAGGACAGACCACTGAATCCAAATTCCTTCTATAGTTGTTTAGACTTCTCAAGGGAGTATATGTGATCTAATTGATCCCTGAGTTCTTTTCCAGGTGTTCTCCTGGTGGGATATTTTTATCTGTACAAATGTGGGCTTTCTGTAGAGACAGTCACTTGCCAGATGTCCTTGATACATTTTGGTATCCACACATGCTTAAGCTTATATCATGGGGACTTATAATTCTCAGTCCTTTGACCTTGGTCTTATAAAGAAACAACTGATCTATGTGGATATACTTGCTGATCTCTTATAAGAATGAAGTCTGACATATACTTGTGATAATTTTAAACTAATGTTTCCTGTGTATATTTGCCTTTCAAATCCACTAGGCAAACGTTAGTAATTATTTCATACTTTTGCAGGACGGAATTTCAGTGGCAGTTAAGACACTCAACAATGCTTTAGGAATTGGGCTTCACAGTTACTGGTAATGAATAGCCTGGATCTACTGCAAAGTCAAAGTTTTCAAAAATTATCTTAGTATGTTGACAGCCGCTTATTCTAAATGTTTGAAGGCTTTTGAGAGTAATGATGATGATGATGATGATGATGACAATAATAGTAATAGTAATAGTAATAGTAATAGTAATAGTAATAGTAATAGTAATAGTAATAGTAATAGTAATAGTAATAGTAATAGTAATAGTAATAGTAATAGTAATAGTAATAGTAATAGTAATAATAATAATAAATCTCCAGTGAATGGCTGAGCACCCTTTCCTTCAAGAAGCAGAGCTCAAGGGAACAGAACTCTGCACAGCTCATGATCTCCTTTTCCCAAAAACCAGTAATTCCACTCATGAAATAGCTGGACCTGACTGCAAAGTAGAGATAACAGGACAAAACAAAACACTGTTCATTGCAGAATCATGATGGCAGATGAAATGGAAACAAGACAACTACTAGTATTTCCATCCATAAATGGAAACACAGGATAAAATATACATTTTTAAATTTATCGCTTCATCATCCCCTAAAAATGAGGCCCAGAAAAATGCAGGGACTACGTGTCCTGCTGCAGTGTGTTGATGGGAAGGAAGGGGAAAGTAGTCTCCCTGCTCTGTGAATTTGGACTTGGAGATAGAAAGCAGCTTCCATCCTGCTGAGCTCAGCTGCTGCAACAGCAGAAAGTTGTTCTAGACAGTGTGCACTCAAAATTTATTTTTTCTGTCTCCTAAATGCATTACTTGTTGCTCTTTCAATTTTTCCTTTTATAATCCTTTTAGATATTGACCTTGCCTCCAGTAACCATGATCCTGTGTGACCTTTCTCGCTTGTGAAGACTGAGTATAAAACACTGTTCCATGAAATTGGCAGCATTTATCAGCCCTTGTTGCGGGGTACCAGAGTAAAGAGAGGGACAAATGAAGATTTTTGTCATGTTTTTAAAGCAGGAACACAGCAGATGCAAAAATGAAAACCCAGTAAAACTCCTATTACCCCAGCATGTCATGAGTTTATGAGGAAAGCCAGAGCTTTGTGGCTGTCTGGTGGGAGGGGTATTGGATGTGGCACTTTATTCTTGCCTCTGCATGCTTCTCTGAAAGCCTGCACCATCAGGATAATTGCTATTGCCAAAATCCATAACAAGACCAGTAAAACAGATTTTTGGCCTCTCTTTTCCTCCAGCAGAGGCAGAGCCCTACAACCTAAGGCTAAGATTAGGCCAGATTTAGACAAGTGTAAACAACAGTTCACACTCCAGGGAAAACTGCATCCACCAGAAAGTCCAAGCAGAAATAAGGGTCCTAATTTAAATAAGTTCAACTGCTGTTTTTCCACACAGAGTTATTTTTTAATTCTTCCTTCCTTTAATAGATGCTTGGTGGCTTGTAGCAGCTAGCTGAGTCTGAACATGTTGTTTTTGAAGTGTATTTACTGCAAGGAAGCTGAATAACCAGGAAAAGCTGTACCTTGCCCACCTACACCAGTTCTGTATCTGTCCCAGCATACTGACACCTTTTAATCCCCCCACCCCTTTCCCAAATAATCAATTCGAAGTGCTTATCTCTGAAAAGCCATCCTTGTTCTATATTTGTCCATACTGAAGTGTCATTGTCCTCTATTGATTTTAACTAAGTCTGTAAATAGCTAGCAATTGTGTTCTTCATTACTTAGAGTTTCATCCATTTATAGTATCATCCATCTGTGATTTCTGATTTTCCCTTACTTTCTTTCCTATTTTTTACTTCCCTGAGCCAATTTTCTTATTCTATAAACCCACAGAACTCTGCTAAAACAACGATCTGAAGTTAAAATAGCATCAACAAATTTGCACTCCGTGTTTGATGTATTCCTTATGCATTCTCTACAGTTAGAGAAACTGCAAAAAACCTGGAAGGACTTTCTACAGATCATATAGAGTATTCATTATTAAGTTGATTTCCGTAACAAGATACACACACGCTACGTCTGAGTCATCATGATGTGAGACAGAAATCAAAATAGTTTGCCTCAAGCGTAGATTTAATCCTTGACTCTTACCTCATGCAGGTCAGTCAGGCAGTACTCTGTGGTATTCATCAGACTTTTTTCACCAGTAAAATATCCCCAGTAAGACAGGATTTTGAAATTTTCCCAGTTTTTAAAAAGAAAGACATAGTACTTATTTACTACAAAGATGTAAGAAACCAAATTTATTCCTATACAATTTTTACAGACAGATGAGAGGATCACAAATTTATCAGTGGTGATGCAAAGTATCTGTCTCGTCCTACTTTATAAGGAGCTCCCCAATAAGAGCAAGAGGCTTAAAGAAAGGAAGAAATCAGGTTCTTCAGAGCAGGAGCTCTAGTAATTACCTTGTCATTAGAAAAAGGAACTATGGAGCAATGACAAACAAACAGCTGTCTGACCCTCCCTCATGGCCTCTCATCGCCTCTCAGCCGTGTTTGTCCAGCTCCAGTGACTGCTGGGATCTAAGCAGGTCTTGCCGTGGCTCCAGGAGGCTTCTTCACCACACCTGGGACTTTGGCTTCATCTTTCCCAGGTGCTGCCTGCAAAGGGAGCCCTCAGCCCCAGGCTACTCTTGGCCATACAGCAGGTGCTCTCTAGCAGCATTTCAGCCTTTCTTTAGAACAGAACAACAAAATCACAACCAGAAAAGGAAAAATAAAAATTCCATCGCTCCAAAAGGAGAGAGATGGCTTCAATGTTTTGAAAATGAAACATTTATTTTCTTTTTATTTCAAGAGATTCCTTCACTTTCTCTTACAGAAACCTTGATTATATTATAATTTTCCTTGAAAGCAAAAACAATACAGTTTTGCCACTTGTAGAAATATTAAAGCATTTCAGTCTAAGAAAAGTACAAAATTGTATGCAAATCTTCTATGATCTGGAGTTTAAATAAGGAACAGAAAGGGAAAATGGGAAAACAAATTTTAACTTCTCAAAATATTCAGTAGAAACTTAAATTTGTGCGTTAAAAATCTATAGATCCCAGGATGTCTAGCGATGCAGGGTTTGCCCATTTACTGATTTCTTGCACAACAAAACAGAAACTTTTGCCCATCCTTTCTCAGGAGGTTGTCTTGCCTCAACCAAAGCCACACACAGAAACACTTTGAAGCTGGGGTTACAGATAATAAGGTCCATGTCCTTCACCTCCTGTTTAAACCAGGCTGGCTCTGCAGATCAGCTTTTCTTCACCCTGCAAAGACTCACACCTTAGTAGAGGCACAGCACACAACACAGCCTTGACCTATTTTCCAGGGCAGCTAAGCTCGTTTGAAAATCATGTGAAGAACAGGGGGAAAGGCATAGCTCATGTAGATTTTACAACAAGGAGTTTCATGTACAGGAACGGAAAATACTAAAAATTATTCATATGGTCTGACTAATAAGATGCAGGTTTGGAGGCTAAAGGAAGTTATTTTCTTCTGTGGAATAAACTCCTAATTATTATAGAAAGTAGAGAATAAGTAAATAAACCAATATCTCTGAGTGGGTGAATAACAATGAAAAACAAAACACACCAAAGTCGTGCCTCAGAAATTACTTGGTTCTCATTATGTGCAAAGCAGGATAATCTGGTTAATCTCTCCCACATATTTTATAGAAGCCATAAGTTTTTCCAAGCTTTCGCAACAGCTATGGAATAACTTTCTGGAAACCAAATAAATCAGCCCAATTGGTACCAAGTAAGTCCATCAGTTCTCCATGAGGATGACTTAGATGCAAGAAAAGCTGACAGTGGGTGCAGAGATGGGCAGTCTTGGAAGCATAGGCTTCCCAGATCTTGGAGTCTGGTGAGTAATCCTGGCTCTCCCAAGCCAGCTCTCAGCTTTTCCCCACTGCTGTTAGGTCTCCCTGTGCTGGGGTACGTAGGGGATGGTGGCCCGAAGATTTTTCTGCAGGAGCTGCTCCCAGTTTGGAAGAAGCAGTCTTATCTATAATTCAGATAATGGGCAGCCTGCTAAAGAGTGGAGCAACCAGAAGAAGATTGGTCCGTCAGCACCTTGTATTGGTTTTTCACCGTTGAGCTGTAATAAAAAGTTATTTTTAGAAGCCAGAATTTTACTCCTTACATTTACTTGAAATGAATTTTCACTGCTGCGCTGTAACAAACAGTTATTTTTGGAAGCAAGAACTTTACTGCTTACCTTTACCTGTTGGTGTTAAGGAATGTGCAGCACAGTTTTATTTTGTTTGTGCTGACCCCAAACTGTCTTCTATTTAAAAAGAATGATATTTGAATAGATATTTATATAATAGTTATATAAAAACAAAATGGCAGTAAACAGATAAATTATAAATGAATTTTAATCATTAATATTCACTCAACTAAATGGATCAGTATCCCGAGAACATCGTTATTTCGTGTTCAGCACTTGTATATGACAGTTTTTATTTACTTGTGTACTTGTGTCTACAAACCCCAGCTGAGTCATGGGATTTTTATTACCTTGGGGAATGAATAAACACAGAAAAAGATGGTCTCTCAGGGATGTTAGAGTTTGAGAAAACACAACAAATGCAGAGCAGAGGTGCCTAGTGCACTCTCATGCCTTTGCAGCACATGGAGAGTAGGTAGAAATTCAGTTGAAAAGTGGCATGAACCCTCAAAACACACCCAATACCATGGGGTTCATTTCTGCAAGACACCTGCTCAACTAAAACTTGTACCAGTCAATAAGACAACAATTATAACTGCAACTCCTCTGCAGATCTGTCCTGTGCCCCTTGTTCAGGACCTGTTGCAGGGATCCAGCTGGATCCATTGCCACATCAAAGTGTGGAGAACGTCGTGACAGTTAAATGGAGATAGAATTTCTCATGGAAGTCATGGTTACTGATGTAATTTATAATACATCAATACTTATCCTGCAGACATTTTGAGAAAGTGACTCAGATGGCTTGATGTTGCTGAAATGACCTTTCTCATCTCAAATAAATACAGATCCTTTTATACACTTAACCAGTACTTTTAATTACATTTGTTACATATAATTCCATTCAAGGCTTAACCTTTTAAATGAAATACATATTTTCCTTTCTAAACCGTAGTTTACACATTATTGTATTTATGTTTAGTTCAAGTTGTCCTGGAATTCTATTAAATGCAACATCAAATTGACATTATTAAAAATCAACATCAAGGTGTTTTCTCGATCATTTAAATAATATTTAAAGGTAGCTTTGCCAAAATTGTTAGTAATTCCCTCTTCAGTAACCTTCAAATTGCAAAAGGATCATAAAGGCAGCATTAGCAGATACATAAATTGTCTCCAAAAGGGCACAGTACAGAAAAAAAAACCTATTCGCAACTTGAAATCTCTTGATGCTTGCCCATTCAGACTCCAAAAGTCCAAAAGCTGATGCTGGTATCTATATTCAGAATGCTAACCAAGAGCATAATACTCTTCTCCTACACTTTTACTTGTGGACATTTGTGGACCAGTTTTCCAATTTTTCCACCTCTATATATTTAGCATTACTTTTTAAAAACAAAATGGGAAGCAAAAATAACCTTGGCTACATTATGCAGCAAATGTAGGCTGACTTTTAGCTTCAGCATGACTCCATAACAGATGCTGTCCACTGGTCTCCCTACAAAGACCTTTTTGCACAATCAGTTTAAATTAATAAAGACATATGATGCACATTACACTAAACAGTGGTTCAGGCTTGATAGTGCCTAATGTTAAATAAAGTTTCCCACCAGCTGTTTTTGTGTAGTTTTGTACTCTCATTTGAGCTATTACATAATGCGTTTAGATAAAAAATTGTATATAGAGGTACAACGGTTTGTTTTCTACAGAAAAAGCAGTTTATAATTTTAGTTCATACTCAAAGAATAAAGCAGACCTTTTGATCAAATCAAAAAACATAGGAAAGTATGGAAATGACATCATAGACCATCATTTCGGGAAGTATTCTTAAATTATGAAGATCTATCTTCATCATGTCAGAGTCATAATTTATGATAGATCAAAATCAACATTCTTCTGCCTGAATTATCACAGTCTAATGCCATTATGTACACTGACTTACTGCAACACATAAAAAGAAGGGCAGAAAAAATGATAACTAATATGTTGCACACCATTTTTTACTCCAAAAATATCCAGTGAATGATACAAAGTGTGCACAATATTGAATCAGATAAAATAAATGGATGTGAATGCGCACACACAAAGACTTCTTGCAACAGCACTAACATTTTGCCTATGGTATACTTGTGCACACATAAATGCAATCGACTCTGAGGTGGAGAAAGGAAACACAACAATTAGCAGGCATGGCAAGTGCCCCAGTGTTTAGAATCCTCCTGAGTTACTACAGAAATGGGCTGCTGTACCACCAGCTGGTTTTGAAAAGCTTTGCTGCTGCTTAGAAAGGGGGCTGAAATTACTCCTTCTAGGAGGAGACTTGGGATATCATCAGTAATCCCATTAATCTTCTGGAAAGATTAAAAGTCTTACCTCTCCTTTCCATGAACTACGTCAAGTGGTTTCCTCCTTGCTGTGCTGGATTCTGAAGATCCCACTTCTTTCTCCACAGTGGAAAGGAAAGATGAGTATCTAACATTGATGGTTGGACTCAATGATCTTAAAGGATTTTTCCAACCTTCACCACTCCATGATTCCATGATCTACGTTTAACGTTGCAAAATTCACTAGTGGCCCAACCTAATGTGGTCTGTCATGGTTTAACTTCAGCTGGTAATTAAGCCCTGCACAGGAACTCACTCATTCCCACCACACCAGGATGGGGGAGTCAATCAGAAGGGTGAAAGTGAGAAAACTCATCGGTTGAGGTAAAGGCAGTTCAGAAGGTGAAGGAAAAGCTGTGCACACAAAGCCAAACAAGGCACTCATCAGCAGCTCCCATGGGCAGCCCAGTGTTCAGCCATCTCCAGCTCAGCCAGGGCTCCACCACACACAGCAGGGACTTGGGAAGACAAACGCTGTCACTGCAAACATCCCCCCTTCCCCCAGGTTTGTTTGCTGAGATGGCACCGTGTGGTGTGGGATATCCCTGTGGTCAGCTGGGGACAGCTGTCCTGGCTGTGTCCCCTCCCAGCTCCTTATGCACCCCCATTCTCCTCACTGGTAGGGCCATGTGAGGGGCAGGAAAGGCCCCTGTTTGTGAGCACTGCTCAGCAATAATGAAAATAGTCCAGAATTACCAACATTGTTTCCAGAAAAATCCCAAACATAGCTCCAGGCTGCATACTGTGAAGAAATTTCACTCTATCCCAGGTATATATGACCAGCACACGGTAGCAGATTTTCGTATCAGAAAGTTTTGGCCACACAACTCACTCACAACATAAAGTGTTTAACTTCAACAGTGGTAAAACCATAAAAGATGAAAAAAAAATCTTTAGTGGGCAGTACTTGAGCCTTTCATTGGGAAGACACATGAGATTACAGCCTTTGGACATTGCAATGGAACTTTCACTGCTTTCCTTACTCTAATGTCCATGGGAAACATATTACATTCAGAATGAACACCAAATCTATTTTTGATAAGAGGTAAGTCCAAGACTTAAAACCTTCAGTAAGTAGAAAGGCCCAAGAGGGTGGAATTGCCATGATAAATTAACCTTACCATGAGGCAAGTGAAAAAGCTTATTCTTAATGCTGCCTAATCTTATCATATATGTGTTTTGCTAGAGAAGATTTTGGGCTCAGTCTCAGTCTGTTAGTGCACATGCATAACACAGGCTTTAGAGACAGGGAGATACAGAGAAGTTATCCAGAATTTACAGTGGGGATTAAATTAAGCACAAAGCAATTTTAACGTGACCCTTGGAATAGGTTATCTCTTCAACAAAATACCAGCAACAGGAAAGATGAATGCACTGCCCATTCACACTCATCTAAGCATATATTTCAAGGGGAAACAAAACCAGTGGTTCGATATCTCTTCCTCCCAGGTAAGAAATTCAAATGATCTGCATGGTCTGTGTTTGTGTGTAAGTGGTACAAATTTTCAGAATAGCTAAAAGTTACCACTGGCAGAAAGCTTGCATCCAGAATCAATGGAGAAACACTCTCCAAGTGGAGATAACCTAATTTCCAGGGAGTTATAATTTGTTTCAAATCTCTGAGCACTGATAGAGGTGAGAACGCCCAGAGTCAGGCAGAGTGAGATGACACTTTTTCAAAACAAAGAGGTCAGAAATTCTTCAACATCAATTTCTATGTACTCAACACCCTCTTTTCTATTTTTAAGCACCAGGCAGGCAGGCAGGCATATCTACTGGTAACACATCCACACAGGTTTCCTTGGCATCCCTCGAATCCTCACAGCACTATTATATGTGAATGCTGCAATTTTCCATCAATGGAGAAACTACTCTGTTTCCACTCCCTGTAATTTTACACCCTCAGAAGACACTTTTGTTGACTGACAGACATCTCTTTCTTCTTCCTTTTGCTGTACTGGGATTGCCTCATAACGGTTAATATACCTGGCTTTCCTTCTAACACAATTAAAAAGCAGACATGAAAGAACAACTTTGTGCAAGGGAGGTCTGGTTTTAAAATACAAAATCCCAGGAAAGAGGAATATGGAGAAGTACTTCAGCATCTTAGTTTAAATTCAACCCTTTAAAAGCTCACATGAAATATTCATACTTTAATGTCCACAAAGTAGTTTAATCTGATCTGCAGAATCACAACAGTAGCAGTATAATATGTCCCATGGCCATACAAAATGCTGAAGTGAGCAGAATATGTCCATTTTCCTCTGCCAGAAAAATTCTGACCTGCAGGCTCTGGTGCAAAGCTCTCACAAAACACCCTGAATGACTATTAAATATACGTGCCCTCTGGAAATGCTGAAGGCCTTTCTCCTTAGATGTCTGTCTCTGATCCTAGCAACGGACACGGTTTCTTTGTTCAATGACCTTATAAATAGAAGTAGCAAGAGCCAGATAAATTGCTAGCAGCATCACAGTCTTTAGTGAAGGCCAGTGATTCTCCAAATTTCATCCTAAACTTAATTATGTGGAGAAATCTATCTACAGAACTTATGGGTTCCTCAAAACACTTAATCTGTCATCACCCCATTGAACCAACACTATTTATTTGCTTTCTAAAGGAACTCTAATTGATTTATCTGTTACTTGGGATAACACCATGATAAATAAATTATCACTTAAACACAATGAATTACTAACATTTCCTTTTCTAATTCTATTTATGACATATTACCATGTCTTGCTTCATTTAAAAGCTTGCATATGTTTTCCTAATCCTTGTAATCTAATCTAAGGTGCAAAACCTGGACTTGTGCCAGTGAACCCCTTTGTTAATGTAGTGCTGCACTACCAGAGTCCATCTGGAGTTACTGTTCTGCTTGATGTCACACAGCAGATCCTACCTGCGTGGAAGATGAAAGGACATTCAAGGCACGTATCAAGGGATGACAGTTTTCTTTGTGATGAACCACAGAGTCACAGCTTGTTAAGTAAGACTGTGACAGTGATAAAAGACAAAGCCATCATTTTATAGCAGAATATGGCCTATCGGAACATGACAAGCCATACTATCTCTGCTCACACATGCTGACATCTCATAATGCATTCTCCCAAGTGCCGGACAGAAATAGTCCCTGAAGACAGCACCACTAGAGAGTAATAGCATACTGCTTATCTGGGAGCAAATGAATGGAAAAAACCTGAAGTGTATGATGTGTCCCTACTAAAATCACAGATAAAGGGAGCTTTCAGTTGAAAGTATTTTCAAATTTCATTAGAAGTTCAATTGCTTTTGAATCAAACAATAAGGACAGTTACATTATCTTCATTGTCAACTATTTAGACCCTTTCCACTATGTTGTTTTCTGGTTTTTTTTAAATGTTGGAGGTAAATTTACAAAAACCTGTTGGAAGACTTCTTTTCCTGAGGGCTGTGCACCCATACCATGCATACAGTCTTGCACTGTTCTTAACATTCTTCACACTCGACATCTTCCCAGCCTGTCCAAATATCACTAGCTGGTGCTCACAGGTTCCCGAGCTGCCCTGCAGGGTGAGAGCCCATGGGAATGTGGGTTGTGGTGAGAGGCCAACAGCCAGACACCTCCCAGAGCACAGATGGACAGGGAGGGGACACTGCCAGCAGAGGTGGCAGTAGGGACCTTGAGGCTGGTACCTTGCTGGAGGGAATGGGAAGGCCTAGCAGCTTCCTGGGGAGAAAAAAAGGAACATCAAGAAGGAAAATATTTAGCTGGAAAGAACAGGAAAACATGCAAAAGGCCTACAAACCAGCAGGGGAGTATAACAAAAGAGAAAATACCTTTTGCATCTAAGGGCACTTCTCAGTTAAGTCAGGCTCTTCGCTTGGTTTTAGCCCAGGCGTTTTGATAGTCCCCACACAAAAGTTTTCATGATATATTTATGTAGCTATTGGAAGAAATTGTAATCCACCTGAATGGAAGAAATTAATCCATCTGCTCTAGTGATTTGTGTGAAACCTCTGGCTCCCTACACTCCCACAAGAACACAGAAGCTCTCCTGCAAGTCCAGCTCATGGGGAGGGGCAGGGAACAGCAGTGCAATGAAAAATAAAGAGATAACCCTCTGTGACTAAATTAGTGATGATATGATGATGTAACGGCTGTTTACCAGCAAGAAGCTGTCATTGTGGTTAACAGGGGCATTCAGGCTGAGCACTAATCGCATGGGCTAAACTGAGAAGTTCTGGTGCTGCTGAACATTTGAGGTGCCTTGGCTGCTTTGACTGGGGGTTGTAAGTCTTCAAAAGTGACAGTGAAAACCTGTCTGCCACTCTCCTCTCGAGTTGCAGAGTGCATAGATCTCCCCTTCCTGCTGTACATGAGCCATCCCCTCAGAGAATCTGTCCATCCAGCACAGCCAAGAATCCTGTCCTCACTTGCCTATAAATACCTGCAAAATTCACTGGTTAATCACCTGCAAAATTTTCCTCTGTGACACCTTAAAAATGTTAGTCACAAAGGTGAAGTAGCCCTCGTCCTGAGTGGTGTCTGCTATACTGACCAGCATTTACTGTTTGCTTGTGCCTTTCCCATCTGTTGACAGAACATCTCTTATCCTCACACAAAAATATTAAATTGTAGTTGTAATACAGTAAGCACAATAAATATCAGTAATGTTAACCACTGTATTTGATAGCAAGATCTAAAGGCCATTTACATTGCTGTTATAGTTAGCTCAGCATTTCTGGTTTGTGTCACAGCTTTTTTATATAGATTAATTGATTTTTGGTTTTAGTAGTTGTTGATATAATCGAATAGACACTTTTAAAATTACCCCTCTTCTGGGTTCTCGACTATTAAATCTGTATTAGCACTCAGATCTCAGTACCTTTATCTTTATTTCTATATTTAGAGTTCCTCCCTCACTTACCCTCCTTTATTCTCATTCTCATGTCTTCCTTTTATGGTGATTCTCAGACCTGAAACTGCTCTCTCTCTCCTCTGATGTTGTTTTACAGGAAGCTCTCTCTGCCAAATGAAACAGAAAAAATATATTCAAAGACTATTTCAGAATTAAACTCTGAAAACACTTCAGGCACTACATCTGCTATTTGACTGTCACAGACTCATTAAGAACCAGGTTGGAAGGGACCTTAAGGATAAACTGGCCCAGTCTTTCTTGTCAAAAGCTTAGTCAAGACAAATGGCTCTGTTGAGTTGAATCTTCAAAGTGTCGGGAAAAGTGTCCAGTGTTGGGGAAGAATCAAGATTTGAGTCATACAGAACATGTATACATGACCTCAGTGTGGTACACAGAGTTGTCTTGATAACAGATTAGAAAGATCACATAACACAGGGCTTGTGCAGATAGAGTCCCACCATCTGCTACACCTCAGCTCATAAGTCCTGTGTCTCAGCTTCATATGAGCTTGAACAGAGAGTTTCCTCTTTCAGACCAACCACCACTCTCAATTAACTTGTTGCCTTCGTTCCTTCACTGGAGCAGTACAGACTCAGCCATAGTCTGAAACAGGTGTCCCTCCTGTAAAGTCTTAGGGATGCATTCCCCTGGCTATAACGGATATGCAATGTCTTATCTCTTCTAATTTTACTATGGCCATGTTTTTGAAAGCTCTTAATCCTGAAGTGGTGTTATTATGTGAGAGTTCCAGTTTTCATTTGAAGAAAAACTCTTTAGAGTTTAAAGAAGTATGTTCAAAAATCTGAATCCCTAGAGAGAGAAATCCCCTTTTCTTGCTCTTAATTTTTTCCTCATTTTTCAGCCAGTCTAACAATTTTGTCATATTCTGTTCTAGAGGATTTACAGTTGGAATTAGCTCTACTAAAACACTTCATTGACTTGAACCAGACTGAATTTTTAGTTTGCAAGCTCATTACAAAGATCACACTTTTTTACATATTCTGACGTACGCATAAATTTTAAAAGTGCATCAACATTAAATTCTCAAGAAATATTATAGCTTCTCTGGTTTTTTCTAGCCAAGTCACCACATGCTTTTGACTTTGGAAAGGACAAGTTGTTTTATGAAGACAATCACCACTTCACCTGAAAAAGACTTTATTTTTAGAAATTCATAAAGCATTTTTGCTAGAGTTTTTAAGTTTTATGCGCACTGTGGTTCCAACAGGGACTACAACTGCCAAAATGCCACCAAAAAACCACTTTTTCCTCAATACTTTCAGCTTAGTGAGAGACAGAAAGTGCTGGAAATTGTGTAAGAAGAGAAACCATAGTGAGAATTACCACTCAGCTTTTAGATCAAAAAGGCTGATTAAGCATTGGAGGTTTTGGGAAGATTTTCAAACAGAATTGATGCCATAAGTAATCAGAATTTTGCTGATCAAGTTTGTAAGCCATTTGAATATTTTCTCATGTGTGATCACTTTTAAAATTCAGGTGGGCTTCATATATATTTAGCAAGATATAGCCCAAAGCCTAAACCTGCCCCTCGTGACTATTGCTGTTGGGTAAATATGAAAATACAGAGAATGTGTATGTCGATGCCTGAACCCTGCCATTGTTCAGGTTAGATCTTCATTGTTTGGCTTATTAAGAAGTTCTTAGAATTACACAGGAGAGTGTCAACAATTTGAGATATTTCCCATGCAGAGTAGGCACTCCAGGCTCTTTCTGTAGCTCTTGAGGGGGCAGAGGCTGCCAGAGTGGTCAGGGTTCACTGCCTGCCATAGCACAGAACCTGGGGTCTGCATTTACCACACATTCTATGGCAGGTTGCAAAGAAGCAAACTGTAATACCAGAACACTTCCTTTAGCAGAGCCATGGGATGGAAGAAAAACATGTACTAGAAGCAGTGAAGAACTAGGGTTAAATGTCAAATGAATAAAATTTCCCAATTTTCTGTTGTTTCTCTATACAAGTTGTTTTAGGTTCACAGTGTTGAAGCAGGACTAATAACAAATGTCAGGAAGACTTTCTTCATGACTCAGGAACAACCATTGGAATATATTTGGGACATCTGGTCATTTCTTCACCTTGGCCCTGATCATATCTGAATATTCAAAAATGCTCATGAGGGATTTTCATGCAGCAGCTCTGATCAGAGTTTTTGGGTTTGCAATGCACAAGTTACTCATGCAAGGCATGCAATGCACAGTGAATATGAGATAACCTCCTCCTTGTCAAAGATAAGGTGTGAACTTACTGATGCTTTTCGGAAGTGGAGTAAATTACTTCACACATTGCTAGCTAAGAGAATTTGCAAAAGGAGTTCCTTTGGAGTAGTTTATGAGCTTGAATTCACACTTAAATTTTTTTTCTTATGGTAACTTCTAATGTAGAGTAGCATTCAGTCATCTCAATTCTGAGAGTCTTAGTTCAAAAAGTGACCAGTGTTTTAAAAAAATGCAATGTAATATTCTTATATTTTCTTCTGCAACCCCACTTCTCCATAAGCTGAATCATACACTTTTCAGTTAGTTCTAAATTCAGGGGTGACAGCATATTTTTCTAGAAAAATATATATAGTGTTAAAATGGACTGTTGACATATGTTACAGACAGCTGAAAGAAGAAAAAATTCTACAAAATTAGTATACTAACTAGTATATTAATAGTACTGAACGTCTTACATAACTTCTTATAGTTTAGGTCTTGCATCTTCCCCAGCATCTTGCCCTGCCTAATTAGTTCAAAACCAAGGGATTCTTGTCTCTTGTAAAGCTGGAACTTCTGAATCCAGACCTCTCTGGCACATGAGGAAGAGCCCAGCAACAGAAGCACTTCCCACCAAATCCTGCAGTCATTCCAGATGCACAAGGATTTTTAAAAGCAAGAATCTTGCTCAGGGCTTTATGCAGTCTGGTTTTGACACCCTCCAAGGATGGCAACTGCACAAAATAATCTGCAAAGAAGCAGGCTTTGAACCATATATTTAATTGTTTTGTTCAAATTCGCACTTCATTTAAAATGCTCATGGAGGTGAAGTGCTAGTGAACTTGCCAACCTTTTTTAAATGTGCTGAATCACAGGAAAAGTGAGGATAATTACTTAGAAAAGGTGCCTGGGGCAGAATGCTTGAGTAATATTAAACTAAGTAAAACAAGATTCTTTCAGAGTCCTCACAGGATCAACATCATCACTTTCCACAAAGTCCTAATACAAAGCATTTTATCCAAAATTCTAAGCTTTTTCAGCCTAGTAATAACCTACCTATAAAAACTAATTTCTATGACCCCAGACTTTGGTTAAAGATAAAAGGTCAGTCAATTGGATATAGTTCAGTGACTCCCAGAAGAAAATGAGAAATAAAAAACAGTAAAAAATAATACCTTGAATTTACTTCTTTCAATTTCAGTGCTCTGTTAGACTGCTAAAGGCATGACTTTATTTAAATATCCCATACAACACAATTTGAAGATTGATTTAACCACTGTTCTTCTTAAGAAACATTCTTTGCTAGTTCAGCTTTGTTACTTGATACCTGAATTTTCCAAAATGCTGAGCACCTGCAGCTCCCAGTGGCTTCATTTTTTACAGTAACCACAATTACCCAGGAAATCAGGTCAGAGAGCACTTGCACTCACGTGGCAAGGCCCCAGTTTTCAGTTGAAAACTATACATTTTGAAGGCTAGGACATTTTTTATTTTGCTACACCTTCTACTAAGAAGTGCCTATTTTTCCACAGCAGATGCTGGAGCCCTGTCCTTTTAAGCTGCCAACATCCCAGATCTGTTTCCAAGCTCATCTATTTAAAGAGTGAGGGTTGTCATGCTGGGAAGCATCTTAAATATAGGGGTCTGGTGCAGGGCTTAGCCCCAGCTCCCCAATTATTCCATTCTGTATGCCAATAGCAAGGAAAAATAAATGATGAACAGATGCTTGCTTCTGCCCTGCTCTGGATTCTGGCCAGACAGACTATCTGAAAAGGTGTAATACAAGCAGCTGCTGCTTTATAAAGGTACAGATATTTATTCACAGGAACAAGAGAACTGTGATGAAAAAGGTAAAAGAATTAGAACTCTGAAAAGTACAATTTCTGAGAGCTGCCGACAAGGTGACACAACTTTCCACCTCTCCATATGCAGAGGCAGCTTCTACAAATCCATGCTTGTGCTACATAATCTGAGGCACTCAGACAAATCAGGCTAACACAGAGTTCCTTGTTTCAGTGACTCTGCAGAGCACAACTGGAGATTAGGAAAATAATTATTCACTGCAAAAAAAGAGTGTGTATGACATTAATCGAGATTATAAAAAGCTAACTACATCTGGGGCTAAAAAATGGTGCTATCCCAAATTCTCATTAATAGCATCCAATTACTGTCTGTGGTTATGTAACTGTTCATCTCACTATGTGGCCACTTACTGCTGGAGTCTGCTGCTGCTCAGAATAAATTGCACAGAGCACAGTGTGTAAAGGCACTAATGGCATTTACTTTGCATTTTGCAGTACAAGGATAAACAAAAATATATGCTGAAACAAAATTGCAAGTTGGGGGGAGAGATCATTCCAATAAATTTTAAAATCTTTTTATCTTTTAGAATTATTTCTGTTGGGGACATTGGGAATTTTGGTTGGTTGGTTTAGAGTTTTTCATAGCAAAAACATATGATTGTCATGGGGTACAAAAGAAAGTAAATGTTTTCTGTTTTATATATGTAGTAAAAACTAGTACACTATCACATAAAACATACCATTAGTTTTAGAGGGCTTATTCCCCTGAATGCTATACAAATATTTTAAATCTCAAAGTGCACATCATTAGAATATGGGAACTTTTACTGAGCAGTCCACTTGTGGGCTCTGACCAAATAAAATGTCAATGAGCCTCTACTGATAAGAACAAGTAGAGATAAAGTGGATGGAAAGATCTGTGAGTCAGTAAATAGTGCAAACAACAATCACAGCAGGCAGGCAATTACCACGAGAAGAAAAAAATACTGATAAGTCCAGCAAATAAAATGTGATCCCCTCATAAGCCAAGAACATCAGAGAGAATGGCAGCAGACTAAGGCTGGGGCTCACAGGACATTAACCTTTCTGAATGGAGGGCTGACTATTGCTGTGGCACCAAATCCAACAACCAATCTGTTTGTAAAGCAAATTACTTATTTCCTTTGTAGAAGGGAAAGCAGAGTGTTTGAGTAGTAAAGCTACTGTGAGAACCAAGGAAACAAAATCAATGAGTCAAAACATGAGGGAACAGTCACAAACTGAAACAATAAACAAAGAGTTATGAAAGATAAAAGCCATAGACTGAAGTAGCAGAAGAAAAAAAGAATAGGCTGTAATGATTTCTGAGAGGATTTTTTTCATTTTCTTCATGGTTAATGGTGAGATTTCATTGACCCCTGCTGGAGCAGGATCAGGATTCTTAAGATGGAAACAAAAATGGCTGAAGCAGGACAAAAAGCATAACAAGTAGTGAAAGGATTCAGTGTGAAAGAAATCTAATAAATACTAATTCTTCCCCCACCATATGAATAATATCTGTCTATGTTTGAATAGAGTTTTCAATTTGCTGCCATCTACTAAAAAATAATAATTTAATGAGAAGTCACCACAGGGTTTTTTTGCCATAAAGAATAAAACATTCAACAGCTCATTCTCACAATAACAATATTTCTTAATCCTCAGCATGCTCTCTGGGGTTTTAAAGTACACAGCTGATCCTCAGCTCCTTTGGATGTGCCTGCAAAATACCCTTCCTAGAATGTAGCAAGTAAGGTAATCCTAAGGAAATAGACATTATACTATAATGGTGGTTTCTGCTGATATTGAGCTTAACTTTTGAAATTTCCTGCATAGGGAAAAAAATGCCTCCTGCTTTATATAAATAAGCATATATCATGAGTTACAATATGAGTTGACAGATATAATCATGAGTTGACAGATAGTCAAACTTATTTCTGGAAATAATCCAGACACTATTTCATTCAAAATATTTTTTAAACTAGCCCTGACAAGTTTTCTGGGAGGAAAGTAGTATTGTAAAATCAGAATTCAGCCTTGTAAGTTAACTAATATTCCTCTCTATCCAGCAGAGCCCCAATGCATAAATCTAACATCAGATATTCAATACATTTCTTTCAAAACACATATTAGCCATTACCAAGGATCTATAAGAGATATTAATCATGTGTTTGCAAACAACAGCTTTTATCAGCATCAATTATTTTCTTGATAGAATTAAAAAATCAATAGGAAATAGTTAGACAGTAGATGCAATATATTTAAATTTATAATGCATTTATATTTAAATTTTAGAATTAAACTTTAAAGAGTGGCTTGCATGAAAGGATTTTGATAGATTAAAGGCATAACTGAGGGGTATCAATATGTGTAAAAGCATCAGAATAGTGTAGGAGGCTAGCTAGAAAGAGAAAACATTCATAATACAAAAATTATGATGAAATTCAAAAATTGAAAGATCATAGCTGTAAGAAAAACAGTTTCATGTACACATACACATAAGAAAAGGCAGAAATCTTTGAGGACAGACATTCATGACAAAGCTGAGTAGCAATTCAAACATAAATATTTAGTGTAATATAAGGACAAATTAAACAGGTGCATGTTGCACAATTTCTCAAGCAATGTTAAAACTCAATACCAGACAGATGTAAAACACAAGAAATGCCCCAGAAAAGCATCTATACTATAATCAAAGACTCAAAAAGAAATAACCAATGTGTAATGGTAACTGAAAGGTTCAGGGAAAGAAATAAATGCAGAAAAGAACTTAAAAAGAAAAGAATGAACCACTTTCTCATATAAATTTCTCCCCAGCCATATGGATAACTTCTTAAAACCTGAGATATTTCCAGCAGAAAAGTAAAATAAGTATGGGTAAGGAGATAGACTAACATGAGTGCAGAGACTGACCACATGGGTATGAAATACACATTTGAGTACCTGAAACTAATAATGGACCCCCAAAACCACATATTGCATCCCTTGACTTCTGCACTAATCAGGTCAGTGGGATTTGTAGATGCTTCATCTGGAGCACTGCAGGCCACAGCATGGCAGGGCTGCGGGGCAGCACAGGTGCAACTGGAGGTACAAGGGTTTTCTCCTCTCTTTCTCAAAAAAGCACCTGAAGGCATGAATAGTGGTGAAAGCACCTTCCTTTGAGACAGAGTCTGTGTGTTTAATGCTTTCTGAGGAAGAAACTGAACTCAGATCCAAACTTGTGGGCTGGTGAACTCTAGAATCTAATAGAAAAGGTGAACAGCATTGTCATTTTCTCCATTAACTTAAAGAAAGGGAGACTGCAGAAAAATACAGCCTGTTTCTGCAGATATGCTTTTGGCACACTGCAAAGAAACTTCTTAGGTTAAGTCTCAGAGTCAATTAAAGTGAAGGAATGTCTGCTTCTGGGGTTCCAGTCATATTTAGAAGGAAAATAAGTAATAAGATGGCTATATAGACATCTGCTCTGAGCTTCTACAGAAGCACAAGCCTATGTGCTTAGGGATTTTAAGATGGTACAGCGAGCTCCTTATTGAATTTAGGCTCCACAAAGGTTAAATAGTGGCTGAATAGATTTAGATAATTTATATCTACTCAGCTGTTGCCTTAGGTGCCTAAATCCTTTCCTGGAACTGGACCAGGAGAGAGCAGAGTATTGTGCTGTTAAGTGCTCTGCTTTTACAGAAAATCAATGCTAAACTACCATATTTTCATTTAGAAGATCCTCCCCCTGCATTTGTATAGCTTGCCATTATACAACTAATTGGACATATTATAAATGCTTAAAAATACCATAGAGTTTTAACAAGGAGGAAAACACAATTATTTAGTTTCATAGAAGAGTACGAAAATTGGAAGAAAATTCATGTATGTAGGAACTTTGAGAATTAACTGTATTCAGATGAGGAACTACTACGGACTTCCAAAAATCGCAGGAACTTCAGCATTTCTATTATTTAGAAAGAGAATAAACACATCATGGATAAGTAGAAGGAACATGGTCTTGCCAGGCAGCTGATGTTGTGTGTCATCTCTTCCTCTTAATGATGTGACTTGATGGAAACAGCTCTCTTTTCCATTTTGAATATGTGATCTTGAAGCAATTAGTGATTACCAGAGAAACCTGTGGGAACATGACCTGTCATAGGGCTGCTGTTCTCTTGCCAACAACTTCTGAATTATCAGGATTTACTCATTTGATCCAGGATGGTAAATCCCTGCCTGGGACCTTCTCAGAAGATAATGTTTTTCTCAGAAGTAAATAAAGTAATGAACATGGAACTAGGTGAGGTAACACTTTTTGTAAAAGTGATAAAGCCTATTACACAATCAATAGCACAATTGCTTTAAAAGGGAACATCCATTATCCTCTCTCAAGATCCAAGGGAGAGGAAATGCTGAGCTCCTTTGTTCTTCAGACACGTTTTCTCCGTACTTTGGGAACATTTTAAGCATAGAAGGTTGACCAACAAGCACTAGACTCTGAGCACTGATCTTTGCTCAGAAGGTCAGGATCAGAGCCACACCTCATGAAAAGAAAATCACTGAAATCTGGCCCACTGTGGAACCTCCTTTTCTTTATTTCTCTGTAAGATGATTGGGTTGGCCTCAAAAATCAGCCATATCCTGGGCTGCATCCAAAGCAGCATGGGCAATAAGTCAAGGGAAGTGATTCTGCCCCTCTGCTGTGCTCTGGTGAGACCCTACCTGGAGCACTGGATCCAGCTCTGGGGAACCCAACACAAGGACAAGGAATTGTTGGAGCAAGTCCACAGGAGGCCACAACGATGAGCAGGGCTCTAGAACAACTCTCCTGTGAAGACAGGCTGGGACAGTTGGGGTTTTTCAGCCTGGAGAAGAGAAGGCTCTGGGCAAACTTTATTGCACCTCCCAGTGCCTGAAGGGAGCCTACAAGAAGGATGGAGAGAAACTTTTTCAAGGGTCCGTAATAATAGGAGTAGGGAGAATGAGTTTTAGATGAAGGAGGGCAAGTTTAGTTTAGACATTGGGAAGGAATTCTTTATTTAGAGTCCCTCTGAGTCCAGAGAATTGTGGAATTCCCTGAATCCAGGGAATTGTGGATTCCCAATCCCTGGAAGTGCTCAGTGCCAGGCTGGATGGGTCTCTGAGGAACCTGGCCTAGTGGAAGATGTCCCTGTCCGTCTGTGGAAGAGGAGTTGGAACCAGATGACTTTTAAGGTCCCTTCCAACCCAAAGCATTCTATGCTTCTTGGTTCTATGAAAAAAAGGACAGAAAAAGCATCATGCAGATAGAGAAAGTCACTGACTTCTGGAGATTTATAGTCTTTTCTTCAGGGTAACTTCTTTGGTTAAGGGAGTTATCCACTGGCCAGTAGTCCAGCAAAGTGCACAACTTTTCAAAAATATAGTAATATATTTCAGTGCAAATAGTAACAAGAAATTAAAGAAATTGGCAGGCATTATACACAAACTTGGTTAAGCTATGTCACCTAAAATATATTCCCTAAAAAATAACATTTTTATTAAAAAAAAAAAAGTTTTAGAGGTTATTCCTGTTATTAACACTTTACCACTTCACTTTTTTTCCCCTACATTTTCTTCAGCACACTTTACCTATATAATTTTTATTTATTAAAGCCTTATCTTTTTACTGAAATATATGGATTTTTATAAAATGAAAAATGTGAAATTCATATTGATAAATATAAAATGGAAAGAAAAACAGGAAAAGGGTTAATCTTGAACTCTATTAATTGGAAAGAGCTTTAAAATGTCAGAACACCAGATCCATTTTGACAGGAAATGTAGTTAAACATATCATTAGTGAAAAGTTCACTGTATAGATTTCCAAAAATATTAGCAAACAAAAGAAACAATAACCTTTTTTTCGTCTTCATTTCTCTTTTTTTAACCTACATTTTCTTGCATCCTGAGTTAGTAGTTTTGAATGCTTGGAGATGGGCAAGCTGTAATCAGTTTGCATTTAAGATGTAGAGTGCACTGTGAGTCTGATAATAAATTATTTAAATGAAAATTACTTCCATTTCCAGGAGATCTTAGGAATCCGGTGAATATTAACCTACACAGGAGTATTTTAAAGTCTCTGTTTATTCACAGCAAAGGCTTTAAAAACATTGAATAATAGGAGTCGAAAATGTTGATTCTCTGTCCTATATCTATTGTATTAATGGTTTACAAAGCAGTATAAAGGGAGGCATTTTCTTTGTAGAGCCTACTCAAAGACATCAGAATAACTTCCTGAAGGCAATACACATTCACTTTCAGGCAAGGAATATTTTTCTTAAAAGATATTTTATTAATTTTTTAAGTAATTACAAGTTTTAGGAAAAAATATTCCAATAATCTCCGGGGTTTGCACAGCTTTTTTAACAAGGATGTCTGGATGCCTCCTTATTTTTAAATACTTTTATTTTGCTAATAGGAAATAGAGCCTCACAGAAACATAAATGGCTTTTGGCCTTCATTGGCTGGAGACTGCCAAGAGCACTTCTCTCAAACCCAAGCCAACATCTTAAAAGGCCAGGAGAAAGCTGCAGAGCAAGTGCAAGGGTGCCCAGCAGCCCAGCTGCTCCCCCCGTGTTCTGTTTGTGTGCTCTCTTGGAAAGCTTTAGGTATGAGGGGCTGCATCTTCTTCACCCATGTCGCACCATCTTCCTCCTCCTAAAGACGGAGGTTATCTTAAGCAGCCTCCTGCTCTGTAGAGGCAGAAGAGCATTTGATCCAAAGGTGACAGGTAGACCTCACAGTAAATACATGAGTTATAAAGGAATGAACTCAGCCTATTTCTTATCTTCATAACCTTTCTTTTTCAGTAATAACAGGAGGAGGACTGAGATCCATGCATACAGTGTTGTCTTCTGCTCTGTCATGCTACTCAGAAATAACAATTTCCCAACAAAATATTAGATGGCTAAGAGCTAGTATAGCCGACTTTCTATTATCCCTCCTTCACTCTTAAAATACCATAAAATAGAGCAAGCTTGTTATGAGCTATCAGAACATGTTTGGCAGTAGAATTCATGCTCAGGTGCTACAGTGCTCAGAGGTCCAGGGCAGCTAGAGTAAGAACAGTCCCAGGCAATGAAAATGTAAACTTCCACCAGGAGAACAATTTATGTTTTCAGAAGGACCGTTGTCATCAAAACACATGATATGTTTATGCTTCTTTATTGCGAATAAATGTAATTTGTGATCAGTTTTGAATATATTACATCAATTTATGTGAACTCTGGCAAATCTGTTCACTGTATCATCACATCTCATGACAGATACAATATTCTGCCTAACACATGCATTATTTGAACTAGTGCCCTATGGAGAAAGTCAGTCACAGGCTTCTTTAGATTAAAACCCAAACATTTGGGCTGCACACCTGAATTAAAACACGTTTTTATTTTTGTTTTCAAGGCTACAAGCAGTTAAATCTATGTTAGTGATAACCAAGACCACTGAATGATTATTCATTATCTGTCAGAACTAGTCAAATAAAAAATGTCCATTAATATAATCAGTAATTATATCCCACATCAATCACCAAGCAAACTCTTCAACATTTGACACTGTTCCATAAATTTTCTGTACATAAGAGTCCCCAAACAAAAAAAAGAAGGTCTATTTCTGAAAATCTCAGATAAATTAGCCATAAATATTTGTTTAATTAACCAACTCTGTTACCTATCATGTCTCCAAGCAGATGTTAAGTATTCCCTTGACTCCTTTCCTGAGTAAATTAATATCTGGTCACACACTTTTTTTTAATTTGTGCCACAGTAACATGATTTAACCTGTGGTCAGCTACTGGTTCAGAGCAAATGATGTCCAGTCACAGGTCTTTATTATTGTCATCCAAGTAAAGTTTCTCCAGCCATGACCAAAGAATATTTTTGTTCTTTCCTTAGTTCTCTTCCAGCTTCATTCAAATTAAAAATACTGTTGTATGTATACCTTGTAAGGCAAAAAAAAAAAAAAAAAAAAAAAAAGACCAGAAACCTGATCTGTTAAATTAGCTTATGTCTGATGAGTTATTCACTTTTCTCTGCTCAAAAGTATTTAGGTGTGTTTTATAACCAGCAGTATGGGTATTTTATATGCTGATCTTTAAAAAGAATATCCTAAATCTATTTTCAAGTCTAAGACAATCAAGGTTGGGTTGAGTTAACTCATGATATTTCCAACTCCTTACCTTGGCAGCATCTCTTTGCCCTATTGGAGTTATAAAGGCAGAAAGACTTCATCGTTTCCCATAAATACATAGGTATTTTTATTCCTTCTAAAAGAATATGAAACCTTCTTTTTTAAGAAATTGAGAGAAGAAAGAAGTGTTTCTAGTTCCAACACTTCCTCTAAGCAGCTACAGCAACTCAGGGACTCATGGAAATAGGAGAACAGGTGATGAGACATTTCCAATTCTTGAAATACAGCAGAGGGACCCTCTGTTGGGCTGGTAATAGCAGGGTTCCCCTAGTGCCTCATTCAGATTTCTTAAGTAGCATCATTGTTTAAAGCATACATAATTTGGGGCTCCTGCTAAAAGATAAAGTTTTGTCCTCTACCAATTCTTTTTCTAGGTTGATTTCAACCTGAACTGTGAGTACATGAACACTTGTTCTGGCATACGGGAGTAGGCGGCACAGGAGCAAAACAAGAAGACAGGGATGGGAAAGGATGGATTTTTTGGAAACATGTAAAATTAGTGCCAGCTTCTGAAGCTGTGATGTTAAAGTCAGCACCCCAAGACAGTGGTGCCCTGGAATCATCTCTCTTAGAGAGCTACTAGGTAAGATGTCAACAAATTCAGAAACTGAGATTTGTTTGGCTTTCACAAAAAAATACTTGTGCTGTTTTATGAAGGATGAGGCATTTAAGCCTTGTTAGATAATTCCAAAATCTGATGGCCATGCCAAAAACTCTCATATTGTTTTGCCTTAATCCAAAATTGGATATTATGATGGGACTGCTCTAATCTGAGTGGAATCACTTATAGAGTCATATAATCATTAATGTTGGAAAAAACCATTAAGATCATCGAGTCCAATCTACACTGATACTGCTGTGTTTCAGTGTCAATACAGAGTCTTAGATTTCCATCTTCTGATGCTTTATATGGGCTGTGTATTCCTAAGTATTTTAGTCCACCGACTTTTTTTTAGTGTCTTTCTTAAGGTCAGCATGAGCTTTCACGTGGTCATATCTCCCAAGTTTCATTCTTCAAAAAAAATTAAAGATTCAGCCAGGTATCTGAATCACACAAAGTGGTACAGCCCTGATGAAATCAGCACATTTCTGATCTTTTGTTCCAGGGAAGGATGCACTTTATAAAAATATTCTTTAAATATCTCATGACATTTAGGGATTTAATGCAGAAAGAAATAGATTTTCCATTAAAGTGGATGGCCATAGAAGAGAAGAATGCATGAATAATGTTTATAATCCCTTCATATCCCTAATCGGTCACAGTTTTCACTTTATGTTTTTATTCTTGGATGTTTCAGTGATATCTGATACCACTGAATAAGACTGAATTGCTCAGAACTTATGCCAAGCTTATACAAAAAGTCATTAATTTGCTTACCTGTCCATGTACATTATGTTCCTTCTGGCAATTTTTATTCTTTTTTTCCCTGTATTCTATGCACTATCCAGAAAATTTTGTCTATCGTTATCCATTGTTTCTATGCTTCCTCTGTGTGACAGACTAATTGCACAGTTTAGATTTCATTTATTCTATTGCCCCATTTTGTGACCAAAGTTGAAGTCTATTTATTTTGTCTATATTTTTAATCTAAGCTAGCTAATATTTAACTCTACAGGTCAGGTAAAACTTTCCTGTTTAATGTTGTCTCATGACAAAGTTCAGATGATAATTAGGGAACAGGTATTTATAAGGAGGGCCATATTTATATTCCACTTTCAATTTGCCTTAATATTTTTATAGTTGTTGGCATGATTTAACTGGCAGCTCTTAGTGAACTCATAGTTATCTAACTGAAACTGAATATTTGATCCACTTCTATAAAAATAAAACATGATCAATGTCACAGAATACAATTTTCATAGATGTCATGCTACTCTTTGCCTAAAAATGTGTAACAAAATCTCACAAATAATTTCCATATTCTTGCCTATTTAAATACCAAATTATTTATTTATTCGTAAATACATCTTTTAAAAGGAGAATAATTCTTTTCTGATTTGCCCTGTGATAGTGTGAATCAAGAACCAAAGCAGTACTAGCATAAAGGAAGAAATCTGGGTCATACATAAATATATAGTAACATGTATCTGAAAAATTTAATTTATGTTCGTCCAAGTAATAGTAGAAATAACCTGACTATCCGTCTCGGTTTGCTTGTTTTTCTTCTGTTGGCAGTTTACATAATGAAAATAAAGACATGAAATCTAAAATGTACACATCCTACAGAGCCATACCCTTTTTCGTGCTGCCATTTCACAGAATTACAGAATATGCTGAGTTGGAAGAGACCCATGAGGGTCACAGAACCACTGGACAGTTCCCAGAAGTCACACCAAGTGCCTGAGAGCATTGTCTAAATCCTTCCTGTAATCTGTCAGGCTTGATGCCATGACCACTTCCCTGGGAAGCCTGTTCCCATGCCCAGCCACCCTCTGGGTGAAGAACTTGAGTCTATTCCAAGCAAAATATCAGGAACAGTGCAGCCATGAGAACCATGGCAGAAACTGTCCTTCTGCACTCAGAACCAGTGAGGCCACACCTCAAATCCTGTGCCATTTTAGGCCCCTCTCTCCTAGAAGGCACTGAGATGCAGGAGCTTGTCCAGAAAAAGGCAGCAAAGCTGGCAAAGGGTCTGGAGCACAAGTCTCATGAGGGAGCTGGAGCTGTTTACCTGGAAAAAAGAATAGAGACCTCGGGGGCCTCATTGCTCTCTGCAACTCCCTGAAAGGAGGTTGTAGCAAGGTGAGGGTCAGCCTCTTCTCCCATGTAACCAGTGACAGGACAAGAGGAAATGGACACAAGTAGCTCCAGGAGAGGTTAAGATTAGATATTGGGAAAAATTTCTTCACCGAAGGGTGGTCAGGCATTGGAATGGGCTGACAAGGGAAGTGGTTGAGTCATCATCCCCGGAGGCATTTAAAGGACATGTGGTTGCAGAATTTAGGGACATGATTTAGTGGTGAACTTGGCAGATTGACAGGTGGACTCCATGATCTTATAGAATTTTTTTCCAAACTAAATGATTCCATGATTTTAAGATGAATATAAAAGTCAAATTCTTCAAGTATGCTGTTTATTCATTCCTGTTAATTTCTAATGCCTTTGGTTGGTGACTGAATTGGCAATAGCCTTGCTTTAAATTGTAGATCTTATGTACTTCATTTCAAAGTGCTGAATTATCACTGCTTGGTTTCTTTTCAGATTCCTGGGTACATGCCATTTAAAAATGTAAACACCCAGCAGACATGATGTAAACATGCAAAGATTTTAGTCAACACAATTTGGGATTCCTCTCACATTAGCAAGGACAGCACAGACAACTATCAGCTCCAGGTGTTTAGATCTTTTAAAAGCTGTAATACACATGCAGGAAAACTATGTTTCTCTTTAAATAAACCTTTTCTATTAGAGCTTTCTTACCCAGACTTGCATAACACATTTATTTCCCTGGGTCATTTTCCATTTTACAGCAAATAGATTATAGACAGAACATAGCAAACTGACAGCAGCTTTTCCCTCCATCAATAGCATTTCTATTTAAAGATGAGGATTCAAAATCAGTATTGAAGGTACATGCTGTCTTTTCTAAAGGGAATCAGTGTACCTGTACATAATTCATCACTTCTGTTCGTTTAGTAAGGCCAAGTTTAAAAACCAAGGAAAACCTGGCAATAAATCTTTTCATTCAAATGTATATTGCTCTGCAGGTGTGAGTCCATTTCTTCACTTGAAGCCACCTCTACTCTCTGACCATAATACTTGCCTCTAGGAATGCTGTTAAACTGTTGGTTTAACTGGTATCCAAGGAGAGCGTTATACCCTCTGTACCTTGAAAATAGAAGGATCTTCCATAACATTTTTGAGCTTGAGCCATCAGAAATCTAACAGAAGTAGACTGAAAAAGGACTCGCACATCGTTGCTGCTTCCATTGAGTTTGTTTGAGCCCTACATATATCTGGAAGGCAAAGCCGGCATTGTTGTTATCAAACTTCATTTGCGTCTTTTCTCTTTTCCACTTTTTTATTTTTCCACATTTTCTTGGGTTCTCTGTTAAAATTAAATAAATAAATAAATAAATAAATAAATAATCAATCAATCTCAGTTAAACTGGTTAGGAGGCATGGCCGCATAAATAGCAGTATGACACCAAATAGTCAAGCATGACTTGGTATCAAATCCAGAAAGTAAAGAAAACTTTTATGAGAAAGTAAATTTTCATCCAATGAAATTAAAGAAAGAGTATTTGAAACCCAAAAAGCTACCATCACACCTGGCTAATGCTGTTGTACAGTTTGCTGCTGCTTCTCAGTTTGAGAATACAGAAACCTGCTACAGTTACTAACTTATGAAATGGAGATTTACCATAAAATACATATAAAGTGCAATTGCTGTCATAAAATATGCTGGAGTGTAACTTAATTTCCCTGATAAAACTTCATATTCTGCTTTCTGACATTCTTGACTGATTGATTTAAACAATACTGCCTTCACGCTATTTTAAGAGATTATGCTTAAATGGAGAGCCTGGCAGAGCCATGATCCATGACCTTCAGTACCTGCCATGGGCCTTCATGGATGATTTCTGATTAACACAGCCCAGAGTAAATACACCCTTGTAGATTGCTTGTTCCTGTTACAGGTACATTGTCTTGCAACTTGAAGATTTTTTGCTTTTATAATATAGTTCACTCAGAAGTAAATACAAGTATGAAGGTGACAGTGTGATGATGGACATTGAAGAGCCATGTGATTCTATGTCCAAAAGTAGGCAAAATTAAAAAAAAAATACTGTCCTTCAGGCAGACATCTGTGTCTAATTATAAGGATAAGTATTTGGCTATGAAGGTAGGAGATCACTCCTGCTACCAATAAACTACTTATTTATTTAAAGTATTTGTAAAAGAAAATATCCCAATAGCAGAAAGTTAAACTTGTACCTAATTTATAGAAAAAAAATAAAGCAGAATTTTCAAGTCCTATTAGGCATTTTAATGAGCCTCTTACTGGATTCTTTCACTTTTTTCTCCATCTCATTTTAAAGATAGAAACAAAATTCAGTTGGAAATTTTAATTTTAAAGTAGAAATATAATTCAAATAGATTTTACTTCATTTGTGCAACACCTAACAAACGGGTATGTAAACCCAGCTACCAAGCCCCTGGATGAAACTGTATTGTGCTTTACCTTTAAAAGGCAAAGATTTTAGAAACTGGGCTGGGTATCAGAAACCTCACTTTGTGTAAACTTAGCTGCTTAATTACAGCTGTAGACTAAAAGAAAACATTTTTGTATCTTTTTATTAACTTGGCTATGTATAAACCAGTTAATTTCTAATCCTATGGTATCTTTTCTTTTCACTAGAGGATCAGGAAACAACTGTTCCCCTTTATGACTCTAATTCTGTACTATATGGCAGTTCTGACTCCAGTAGAATAAATCTTAATTCAGAGAATTCTCTGGAGACAAAGAGCTTAATTAGATCCCTTAAAATTATTAGAAGTGAGAGAGTAATAGAAGCCTAAAAGTAGCTGTTATTCTATATTGAAATGCTTTAGTAGCATTAGGTTGCAGGGAAGTCTATGGTCATATGCTGCCTATGTTTTAGGCATTATTCTGCTGAAAATGCATATTTCCTGGGGATGTTGTTACTAGGGAAGTATAAGTATATATATATATATATATATATAAAGCAGGATAGTGTTTAATAAAAAGAATGAGAAAACATTGGTTTCAAGAAAATCATGTAAATACCTCCCATCTAAAAATAAACACAGTTTGCAGAATGTTTCATGACCACAAGCTGGAATGGTGCCTATTAGAATCTTACTGATGCATCAGCCAATGGGAATAGGGGGAGAGGAGGGACACTTGCCTGTGGAAAGTTAAGATCTCTGAAGAGATTTATAATAGATTAAGACCCCTGAAAAAAAGTAGACCTTTCCTCTTCTTTTACAAAACTCCAAGCCTTATAATTTCACTTTGTTTTACTGACTCACTCTCACAGTAATTTGCCTAATAGAAACAAAGGAAAAAAATCATCCTTAAAGACTGCATCCCTTGCTACCTTTTAGAAATTTCCTACTATTGAACAATATTCCAAATATACATATCTGAATCCCAGCTATCCAATCAAATAGGAAACATAGCAACTGTATAGAGACAGTATATAGCATAAAGAGCAAATCGAAGGTACAATAAATTGACTAGTAGTTGTTAAAGACTGCAGATTTTAAATTTAATCACTAAACACAGAAGTGATTGAAAATTTTTTATTAATCCAGAAAAGTACAATTTTTAAAACTAAGTAAGTTGTAAAATACAATTATTTACATAATTGTTTATATAGTACGCTAGACATTTTTAATTCTATATATATTTTAGGCAAAAATAATTATTATTTTCTGCCTTAATCTAACTTCCTTTCATGTTCTCAATCAAGATAATTTGGCTTGAGTTGGATGTGCTGTTAGCTAGTGAGAATCATATATCACAATAATGCTCCCATCCTTCCTAAGGTATATTCACATAGGAAAAGCAGATGATGTTGTAGCCAGGGCTCCACTACCAGATTATCATATGCCATGATCTGTCTCAAGTGTGAACTATTTTGGAAATATTTCAACACTCTATGGTTTCTTTGATTCATAAATTGATGAAGTGTTCCAAGACCCACAGCTGTCCATGTTCTTGTGGGTTAAAAATACCTGCAATATTTTTGGCTAACCAGGTATGTTCTACCTACTGATGCCTAGTGGCTTGTCTGAAATTTACCCAGAAACATGTGTGTGTTCAAGCAGCAGCAGATGTAATTCTATTTATATAAAACAGATTATTGATCATTCATGTTTTTCTTTATATTTTTCACTTTCAGGAATTTTTTCTGGCAGTAAAATGTTCACTTAGAAGATCAATAGGAGAGATTAAAGCATACAAAACAGAGTCCTGAGGTTATTCATGTAAAAGCAAATGACACAAATGGGACAACTATCCCAGAATCTTCTGGATGACAAAACATGGATCCCAAGTTATTTTATGAGAACTGAGATGGAGAAATTGTTCTCTTATGACTATTTAGTCTTTTGAACATGACTATTCCAATCCAAATTATTCTGACATGCACTCTTTGGCTATTGCTTATCCACGCACCCGTCTTCTTTGAGCACTGCCTTCACTACTTCTCATGGAAACTGAACTAGAACTAAGTGAGTTTATGGTCCTTTTTCAGAATTCATCAAGAGTAGCACATAATTTTCCTAACTCTTAGATGTGGAAGGCCAAGTAAAACTATAGGAAGCAGACACTTTTCAATTATTCCAGATAATAAGATCTGCCTAACGCTTGTCATCTGCATGGTGATTCTATTCTCCCCATCAAATTACATTTCATATACTAACATTTAAACAAAATTAAAACAAAGCCCTCGAGTCTTTACTTCAATAGCAGTTATTCAAATTACCCTGCTCACCTGACTACTGAAAAGGCAAACATGTCAGTGCTGAGGATAGAGAGACACAAGAAAGAGGAAGAGGGAAATCTGGTAACCAAGCAATGCAGTCATGAGCTTTCATCTGTGAGAAGGATCAGCAAAGTTCCTGTGCTATGCCAGCACAAGGGAGCAGTGGAAGAAATAAAAGTCTTATCCATTAATGTAAAGAAAGGATTGTAGAACTGGAAGTACTTTATGGCAGTTATCAAATATTACTAAAAGACATCGAACTCTCATGAGAGAAAAGCAGTGCTGATTCAAAGGCGCTCTGAGAGTCAGGAGAAATGCTGCTTCTATCTAGGTAGTCAAGAAAGAAGAACAAAGGGTACAAGCAAATACTCTGGGTTTATATTTAATGGTTAGTTTGGAAAGGTTTCAGATATCACAGACAAGTCTCCTGCTAGCATACATGTGTATGATATCTTTTTAAGATGTAAATCAATAATGTATTGCTTATGGAACATCTCAAGCCTAAGGAATGCTATTCACACCATTGATGATTTCAGCTAACAGTAGAAGTGGAACCACATGCTTCAGGGAGCCCTATGAGGCCAGCACATGGATATTATAGAAAGAATGAAGAAGTGGCATAATTAAAACCTCATCTGCACATTCTGGATAAAGAGAAACCAAGTCTCAGCATATTTGAAAATATCAAGCATACCATCATGGAATCAAATGATAAAATGATTACCGGCTACAGTGAGTAACCTCTGAAGGTGCGATTTCCTGCCCATAACAGTGCCAGGGAAACTGTGAAACCCGATGGTTTAGGGCTTTATGTAGCTCAGTCTTGAGAATGTCCAAGGAAGAGGGATGCATGACTTTGGCCAATCATCATAGCTGTGTGAGTTTAGCAGAGAAAGAACTATTGAAGCATTAAATGGAATTATATTTTTGTCTTAAATTGAAGATTTGACTCCCCTTAACTCAAAGGATGTATAACCCTAGACTGGGTTACTTGGCAAGGTCTGAAAATTGATATTCATGGTCAGGTGCATAACAGCAGTCTTGAGTTTTCAGGTGACAGTACAATAAAATCACTATTTGAGACTATCACAAATTCTCCCTCAGAATACTCCTCTGATTTGGAATCTCCACTTCACAAAATGTCGGTATTTCTGGGGAAAAAAATAATCTTTTCCTAAGAAAAATTAAAAATATCTTTAGGAAATATTTTCTCTCAATATTCAATATGGCTTTATGAATTTGGTTTTTTTCATGATAAATTGGAATAAAAACAAGGCCTGTGAGTTCAGCAGCACAGTTTTGTGTTTAAATCTGCCCATGGATCTGACAAGATGTGGAAGTCTGGAGGCAAGATTGGCTAGGAAGTCATCTGAGCTGTACATCATTGTCCTGAGCTGTTCATCATTGTCCTAACCTGAAACAAAAAACATGGGTTTTTTTTAAATCCTAGATGTGCCTTCTTTCCAGCTATTGACACAGCAAATGGGGGAAATTAGTGTATGAATATTTATCTAGCTCAAACAGCATAAAAATTAATGTATGTCTGTATTGATTTCTTTTCAAGAGCTGTGAAACCAGACTTTCAAAATCACCTGTGATTAGCCTGGTTACTGAGCTAAAGCACAGTTTCTGAGGGATTGCTTTGGGTGCTGTACAGAGAGAATTCTCTTTCAAAAAACATATCTGGATAGTTTGGCTATTATACTGTGAAAATAAGTATAAAGTACAAAAATAGCTAAAATTACCATAATCATCAACCGAATTAATATCTCTACTGTGATTTAACATACACCTATCTTAAATAATAGAACAAAGAATGATAAAAAGAAAAATGCAAAATGATGAGGTAATCTTGTTATTTCTGAATATATATTTCAGTATAGCGGTGCTTTTATTAATCTTTACCAGCAGAAAAGTTGACTTTCATCTGAAATTATTATTTATCCTGCCAAATAAATTGAACAGCAGGGAAGAAAAATGATAGAAGAAGTAGACTGAAAATATATATCTTATTTGTATTGCAATCAAACAGACATAATGGCAGAAATCGGAAATACAGGAGGGATTATTTAAATAAATTCTATCTTAGGCAGCAGAAGACTTTCACAAAACAACATATGTCATTTGATTATCTCTCTCTGCCATCATGGATCATGAGCAAACTTCTCATTTGCCAAATACCTGCCGTTCATAATGCTTCAGTAGGGTTATTGAATACAGTATTTAGCACTGATGAAAAATCTCCCCGTTATTTGCAGCTGTATCAATATAACTCTGTAGATGTTAGCTCCAGACCGGCACCTGGGTTTGGAAATCTAGCCTGCATTACATGCATTTTATCTGCACAGACAGCAGATCAGCTTGCACACTACCTTTGAGGAGGAAAATGCTCTTTCAGGATATGGGTATCTTCAAATTAATTAGATGCCGATTTTTGTCATATAATTAGACATGATCTCATGCTGTGATATTATGAAAGAAGAGTGGAAATACTGAAAAAGAAATAAGTGAACTGGATATTTGCAGATTATTTTTGACAGCAATGTGAACAAAAGCACTGATAAGTACAGTGTCAGGAAGAATTAGTCTATAAGATTCTGGACTCTACACAGTTTCAGAGAAATATTATTACTGTGAGAATAACACTGAAAAAATAAAAGTGGAAAAATACAGTTGTAGGGAGAAAATATACATGCCAGGTGGAGAAAGCTTCGCCTACAGAACTGAGTGTTAGAATATGCTAATAATAAAATCGTTAATGACTAAGTGAGCACAGTGTAGAAACTGCAGTTACCTTATTTAGATGAAGTGACTGTGTGAAATATGTTAACAGAATGCAGAAAGAGCAAAGAAGGTATGAAACACTAAAAATGAAAAACCAAACTGCTTGCTGGGGTTTTCTAATTAACATAGAAACACAATGTACTACTACTGAGATATTTAGGAAAATAAATTCACCTTCAAGAAGACCATATGGAACCCCTGACACTAAAGCCTCATACTGTTTTGGTGGGGTTTATTTCTTATGAGTGATACAGGAATTTATTTGCTATACTGTGTTCTGGGACACATATCCAAATTTCTCCAGCTTACTGCACCCTGATTGAGGTCCTCAAGGTCTTTAGGGATATATTACAAACATCGTTAGGAAGAGCAAAAACATTCTCAAGTTGGAATAAACATCTGAAATTGTATTCAGAGTTGGTGGAAGTTATCTTTTTCCCTCTAAACTGTTTCAATTTATATGTAATTTTGGCTGCAAAAGTTCAGTGCATGTTATAATTTCTCACCAGTTTCAGGTCAGTTTCTGTTTAGTTTCTGGTCTGTTTGTACTTCCATCTCCCTGCTCCTTCTATCCCTCTGCCTTTCAAGCTGAAAAGCACAAATAACTGACTATAACTACTAGACAAAGTAGTAGTATTGATAGTACTCAAGCACTGAAGACAGAAATCTGAAATCAATGGGAAACATGACACAAAGGGAAAAAAGGAACAAAATTTATCCAAAATCATAACATGTCAGATCAGGCCAAGGAAAGGAAACAAATCAAACTCCACATTTAGCTGTTAAAAGAATTTTTTAAAAATCTGCTTCAATTACTTGTACTATCAGGCAGTGATATCCAAAAGAAACCACTTACATGCTTCAGAACTGTGTTTTATTGATCTGAAAGTTTATCTGTGCTGGAAAGCAATTTGTATATGATTAGCAATTGAGAGCACATCCAAGCTGATACTGTCCAAAGAAGATAAACAGTCTCACTGCCTCTTGGTCACTCACAGGAAAATGTTACCACGAACCAAGTTCAGAGCAGCTGCTGTCCTTTTTTGCCCCCACAGCTGCTCAGCAAGGCCACACTGCCAGTTGCTGCAGGGCAGAGGAAAGGAAAAGAGGAGTTCTGGCTACCTACTGCTGGCTAAACTAGCAGCATATGGAAGTATCATCCAAGCAGGAATTCAGCTCCTATACCCTGAGCTGGGGAAAAAGTCTGAAGAATAGAAATAATGTTCTTCATCTTGTGATCTCTCTGAAGTTAACCCCACCAGTAGAGAGGAGCATCTACAAAAGTTGTTGGGGACAGTAATTTCATTTTGTGAGAGATTTTGACATGGCCCTTTTTTATTTATTATTAATTAGAAACTAAACCATTTGAAAATTGTGAAAGGAAATTGTGCCAGCACAGAATGTGCTGGGGCTACTCACCCTGAAGCTTGTAGTTCAGGCTAAATTTCCCTGAGGACACATGCCCCAGAACCCTGCTGCAGCTGAACTGGGAGGAACTCCGGGTAAAACCAGAAGCCTTGTAACCTCAGGAAGGTCAAGGCCATTGCTGCATTTTCATTGGCATTAGGGTGTGAAATCACCACAAATCTGCTCCAAAATGCAAGGTGCACTCTTTGCACATTCAGAACATGCAGATGTAGAAGAAGGAATTCTAACCACAATTTATTCAAGTGAAAAGCTAAGAAAAGGAATGAGCCTCACCAGCCAGGTGGCAGTCCAAACTCTTAATATTTGAATAGATTGTGTAGAAGGCAACTGGAATTTGGTACAGAGATAATTAATTTTAGAAATGTATGGGTCTAGTTCAATTAGTAGCTTACAGACAAAAACTTAATTTTTTCTTGCTATAGCAATTAATTTTTTTCCTTTTCCTAGTTCATTGATATTTTCTAGGCATACACTTCTGAAGAGATTAAAACTTAAGATTTGTGATAAGTTCTTACATGAATTTGCACTTTCTATTATTATAAAATATCAAACCTGAATTTATGTTATGGTGGAAGACAGATTATGGAGAATGCATATATTTATCTTCAATTGCAATTCCTTGTGGTACAGAATTGCTCACCAATATATGGAGTAGGGTACTGGATTTGTAAACCATTAAAATTCTTCTATATCTGGTAGGAGGAAACAAATAAATTAATAGAAGTATGCTTCATGCCTTGCCTAATTACAATCAAAGTTCTTTCTGGACTGACAGCTGTCAGAATCATAGAGTCATAGCACTGTAATCCAGCTAGAAAATCTTGAAGAGTAACAGCACACGCTGGGGTCATTCCTGATGCTCTAAATTGGCCAGAGAAGGTCAGCAGAGAATGGCCTAAAGCGCCCATTCCAGGCCAAGAACCCCGGGAAACACAGCGTGCATCTAAATGCTGTAACCCCCTGAGGGAAGAGTCAACACCAAAACTCTGGCTTATATGAGGGAATGAAGGCCTGTGGTGAGACAGAGATACTGAAAGAGTCTCTCAGAGGAAGAAGTGCAAGCCTCATTGCTTGAATAATTTAAATCCTAAATGAATAATACAAATGCAAATATACTAAAGGGAATGATCCACTGGCAGGGCATTGAGTAAATGGATATATTGATGGTTTTTGTAATTCTCTTTTCACACCTGTACCTGCCAATTCCAAAATGATCCTAAGTCATGAGGTTCTGAATTCCTAGGCATTCTAATATAGCACATAATAATAGCAATGGATACTGTAGAATATCTAACGACATTTTGTGAATCCTTACAGAAAAAGTTAAGTTGCTTGTTGTCTTACTCTTTTCCCAGGTGATTTTACCTTTCATAGGCTAGGAAATTTAGCCCACAGAAGTTCTGCTCTTATGGATTTTGCATTTATAATTCATGTTCTTGTCATCAAATTACTGTCTCTCAGAGTGAATTACATGTAAAATATATATTGAATGAAATCTGAAATACAACATAACTTTTCTATTACTGATTAAACTAGCTGCAAAATTAAATAGAAATTTTAATCACTTTTTAGACTGTAATTTTGTGCAGACACTTCTTTTGTCATCCTAAAAACCTGACAGCCTTTCTCCCATGTAGATATCTGAAGTCCTCAATACTAATATGTCCCATATGCAGACACAATGATGACGTATGCCTTAAGGCCAAATATAATAATTGCCTCTGTGCAATTTCATTGACATTAGTGGTCTTGCCAGGAACAGGAGCCTTCTTATTAAGATGGAAAAAGTGAAACACAAAATAAACATAATCAGAGCTAATTCAACGTAACACCAATAAAGAAGCATTCCCATTTTTCTATGTAGGTAGCTGTGTAGACCATGTGACTTTAGGACTGAGAATGACCTGGTGTCCAGGGCATCAGCACAGTGCAAGCAAAGACAAAGCCAGCTCTGGCAGCAGCAATTGCCACCACACTCACCCAGTGCCTTTCTCAGTAGCATCAGCAGGGATTTGCTATTTGGATGTTCATGATGTTCAAGCAGCCGATTTCTATCTTTTCCAACAGAAGTAATTTGGCAGTCTGTTGTCCCAGGCAACTGCATACTTTGCCTATGCCTAAAGCGCAGACAATCATAATCTAAATGGTGATCATTGTTACTGTGAAGGACTAAAACAAAATCTAGAGCTATAACTTGAAGTTCTGGAAAGACATTAAAGACTAAGAGATGAGATAGCAAGGCTGATAAAAACTAAACGTGATTATAAGAGACATCAACCTATCAGGGAATCACAAAGGCCATCTTCGCACAAAATGGGATTCAAAATAAAGTTTCAGTATTGCTCTTGACAGCTCTGGAGACAATTCCAGGCTTATTTAAAATTGTAAGCATACATACCATAGGCAGATGAATAAATTTTAGGGGCATGCAGAATATATGTGGTGAAAGTAACAAAAATATCCTGTGCTATCTGGAACAATGGCAGGGCAGAGAAAGAAAGAAGAAAAAACTCAAGAACTATCAAGAGTTAACTGTATTTTGCTCCAGTACAAAAAGTGTTTATTCAAATAGGAATTCACATGCAAACTTCTGTGTACCGGAGGACTTTGAAAAGTCAAATATGAGAAGAATGCTGAACTAAATCTGTGTCTTTTTTTTTTTTTCCCACTAAAAATATGATGGGAAATATGAATAGAGCCATTTCCCTGGAGTTATCTTTTACTGACAATACCAGGCTTAATTGCTAACTGCCAAGGTGTTGAAACAGATCAGTAATACATCGTTAGGCATAGAGTCCTCTACATTCTCTTAAGGAACTTGAGAAGGAAGTAGTTAAAATGCCAGTGAAAACCTTGTAACCACTATTTCAAAATCAGCTTCTCTCCTTGAGGCCAGGAAATGCCATATATAGTTGCGCTGAGGAGCAGCCGCGCTCGCTGGGGAGCTGTCCCTGGGCTGTGGCGAGAGTGGTGCCGCAAGGGCCGATGCCACAAGGGGGCACAGGACACGGAAGCGGCCACGCCGCGTGGATTTGAGCTCCGAGACACCCTCCCTCGGTATTTTTGTCTCTAGCAGAGTTAGCAACTGTACAACTTCAGAGATAAAACATATCTCTCTATGGCATTCTCCATTTCTTTAATCACACTAGAGACGCATACTTATAATGAATTCAAACTTTCCCACTTGCAAGCATATTTTCCCAATCAAATGTAAATTCTTCCACATTACTTTCTCTGCGCTTGTTGTTAGCTGTCCAGCTTCAATATATTTTCCTCTCGCATTTCTCTATTGGCTTGCAACAAAAAATTATCAAGCAATAAGCACGAGTATTAAGCACCCCAGGAGCAATAGATCATCTACAAGACTGCAGAAGTATAAATCACCACAATGAAAGATTTTCTGATGCCACCTATTGCTCCTGTAGTTATTACAACCCATCATTCTTGTGAATTCGTTCCCTGCTAAAATCCATATCTCAGATCTTGTCTTTCAGCAGCAGTTATCTTGCTTTGACTGAGGTTATCCTGATCAGCTCTAAACCAACCAACCAGGGTGGATAAAAAAAAAAAAAAAAAAAAAGAAAGAAAGAAAGAAAGTGGACTATAATCATATATACATTCACATAATCAACATCAAAGTTCAAGCTGCCATCGGGAGACAGAACCAAAATGGTTTTCCAGAGTCATGGAGTTCTGGTGCCTTCAGTTTTCAGGCAAGCATAGTGTGGCTCTCAAATTTAACATGAAAAGAAGGGGCTTCAGTGAAATTTGAAGTCTTAGACATATTTTTATATTTTCATTTTTTCTTGTTTGCTTTCCAACAGGCATCTAAAGCACTGGATCTACCAGCCTGTAGTTGATCTAGTTTGCTACTAACTAGAAAGGAACACTGATTGTTCAGTAAAGGTAACAGTTTTATTGTGATTATTTTCTATTGCTGTTATAGATATATCAAAGTGACCTTTTTAATGTAGAGATGAGAATGATGTCACTGCTGGCCATTATGACTTGACTAGATGTTTGTTATTATAGAAAGTGTTAAAATAAATATGTTCCTCTCCACTCTTTCTACTACTGTCTTTGGGAACTTGAATACATTTTTAAAGAAGTATATGCTTTTCATTAAGACAAAGAGCAATAAGAGAAAAATTCAACTTGAAGACTCATCCACTTTCCAAAGGAAAAGTATTCAAAAATATTTTAAGATTTTTTT
>JAHLSL010000067.1:3071119-3105886 GCA_025920805.1 Petroica traversi
GCAGCCGCCGCGGCGGGGGATGTGGCACGTCGCGGTGCTGCCGGGGTGTAGCTTATTCCTGATGCCGCTGTTTGTCGCTGAGTTTTGAAGAGATTTATTGGCTGGCTCTTGCTAAACCACGCTTGAGTAATCCGAGCTGCTGCGCGCCGTGGTGAAGCCCGGAGGGGGGGAACGTCACTCCCTCTGGCAGCGGAGCAACATTAGTCTTCCAGCCCTCAAACCACCACTACAGCGTCGGAAACTGCCGGGTCACAGCCATTTGCTTTGGAAAATTGGCGATGTTTGGTGCTAGAGATCGATTACCCTTGTAATCTTTCCCCACCCGCCACCTCCTCCTGCTTACCCCCCCCCAACCCCCCCCAGACAATAGCGTCCGAGCTCCTCCAGGAAAAAAATAGAAAAGAAAGCAAGGAGAGAAAGAAAGAAAAAGAAAGAAACTGGGGGATGAATCTGACTCCAATAGGAAAAGCGTGTCTCTAGAAGTGGTGCTAATGGGAAGAGATTTCCGAGCTCCAGAGGACGATGATTTGTCACAAAGGGTAGCTGGCTCGGTGCTTTGGGCTGGAGCCGTGTAGGAGATCCTTGGAGAAGTCATTGTGCACAGAAAACCGAAGACCTGTACAAACATGCCTGTTCGCAGAGGTCATGTGGCACCACAAAATACATTTTTGGGTACAATCATACGAAAATTTGAAGGGCAAAGTAAGTTCTCGCTTTCTATCTATTTTGCTATAGTAGTTTTATTCTGCTTGTGACTAAATGGACAGCAGCTACAGACTATTTTTAAGTTTGTAGCCTGCAAAGAAAACCCCGGAGGTAAGGAGGGGATCCCTGGCAGAAGTAGCAATGCTTTTGATCTAGAATACAGATTACCAACTTGAATTATTGGCTGGTGGGCTTGTTTGGGTTTGTGTTTGCTTTTTTTTTTTTTTGCTTTTTTTTTTTTTGCGGGGGGGGTTGGGGCTATTTTCCCACAGTATTTCAAGGAGCAGTTTTTATCGTTTATATCCATATTGTACAGCTATAGGAGTTATATCTCTTACCTTCTTCTGAACCACTGAGATGGCTCTAAAAGCAGAATGTAGAATCTCGCGGTGCAATGTCTAAAAAACAAACTGGATTTATTATTATGATGACTGTTAATGCTGTTAATTATAATTGCCTTTTCAAAATAAAGCAGAATGTCAGACTTTGATTTAGAGGAAACAGAAAATATGCAGAAGAGTTATTAAAGAGGAAATACTCTCTTACCTTGTTGTCATGACTGCATTTTAATATAGCTGTCAAATTTCTCTCTTTTGTTTATGTAAGTCGAAAATGTCTATCAAACCCGTGCAAATGCATTCTCAGGGAGAGTCTGTGAGATCTTTTCCAATGCAGCAGTTTACTACCTGTCGAGGAAGCTGAAGCTGAAGTGGTTTTTTCCTGGCCAGAATTCTCATTTCCTATTAGCTGTTGGAAGGAACACTTGATGCTTAAAATGAATTTCATTTAGAAACAGTAGTTTGATATATGTACATTGATTTAAATATTTAGCATAATTTTAGTATCAGTCTGGTGCGAACCCTGAACGGCTAATTCCAGTTCATGTACTTTCTTATACTTAAACCCATATTAGCATGTGTAATAGTTACATTGTTTGAGAAAAAATTTAAGCCGGTCCTAGACCTAATTTATCTATATGCTAAGTCAGTGCTGCTACTCTAAATTTTTTTGTAGTGAAGTATACATTTTTGATGGTAATAATGCAGTAAGAACTAAATAGGCAAGTGATAGTGAAAGTTCAGCGTGATTGAAAGATAGAAGAAAAAGTAAGAATGACATCTCCAAATATGTCGCTGTGTTCAAACATATTTTAAATTTTGAAGACTTGCACTATTTACTTGGTGTAATGTAAGAAATCTTTTATAAAGCAAGCAATTGCCTTGTGAATTTAAGTTAATATTAGTAGCAGTAAGTGTATCAAAGTTGCACATACATAATTACAATGGGAATAGTGTGTTATAAAGGTAAACAGAAACAAACTAATAAGAGTTGAAAACTTTTGAAACTATCTTTGAGATGAGAGTTTGGGAAAAGAAGATGGATGGAAGCACAGAACTTCAGTGAAATTTGCAAAATGTTTCCAACATAACAATCATTTCGTGTAACCCCTTTTTTATTTTTAGGAACTTTTTTTTTTTCTGTTATTTTCTAGATAGATTTATTAAACTACTGACTATAAATTTACTGTTATTCACCTCAATGAAAATCCCTACAGAGTTGATTGAGATGGAACTTACTCCCTGAAGCCCCCTTCCAAAGGCTCTACTTTTCCCAAAAAGAAGCTACTGACTTTTCAAGGACTTTCCTGGAGTTGTGACTGACAGGACGGCGCTCATCACCTGGGCTTCAGTGAAGCCTGAAACAGACAAAATTTTGAAGTCAAAAGGAGATTTACAGAGACTTGCATAATGTGTTTTTTATTTCCTTGAAAAACAACTATATTCATCTTTAATGTATTCTAAATTAATTGAACTTCCTTTAAAAGCTATGGATCAAATTATCTTCATTATATGACTGAAAATCTCTGTATTTCAGGCATTCCCGTGAAAAGAAGTGTTGTTCAGCATTCATTCCTGCAATCGACTCTATAAGAAATGTTGAAAGAGTACTGAAAAATGCATCACTTTCTTTTATTGCAGATAAAAAATTCATCATTGCTAATGCTAGAGTGCAGAATTGTGCTATCATCTACTGCAATGATGGGTTCTGTGAGATGACCGGGTTCTCCAGGCCAGATGTCATGCAGAAACCTTGCACCTGTGATTTTCTTCATGGGCCAGAGACCAAAAGACACCATATTGCCCAAATTGCTCAAGCCCTGCTGGGGTCAGAGGAGAGGAAAGTAGAAGTCACCTATTATCACAAAGATGGTAAAGTCTGGTTTTATTTTCAAAACTTCTTGCGTGTTTGGTTAGCAGATGATTGGTAAAAGAAATGTGTAGTTGTACTGGCCAGCGTCCTTGCTGGAGGTGTTGTAATTTCTCTGAAGTCCAGTGAAATTAATTTACGTGTATCAGTAAGGGAATCTGCCCTGGGAGTAGTGGGTGTATGGAGTATATCACTGTACACTCTACCAGCTGAATGAAGCCAGCACAGTGTGTGCAACTCTGGAACAGAGGTTCTCCTCTCGGATGGTTTAAAGAAGATGTAAATCACTTAAAGTAATCAGCATAAAGGAAACATACCTTGATTTAAATGCCGTATTTTACCACAAAGTTAAAAGTAGAAAAAAACCAGCCCATTGTAAAGAAAGCCTTCGCTTAAAAAGAGAGGAACAAGTCTTTTTCAGAGCTGAGATATTGTGAAGTACCTGCAGTTGAACTACCAATATTGTCCTAGTATTGCCAGAGTCAAAATTTGGTTTGCCTAGACTACAAATAGTTTCCCTGATATTCAGTAGAGACTCAATACATGCAGAATGGCTGAATCTGCTGATACTCTTTTTCCTGTTAAGAGCACAAAATGAATAAATGTGTTTGCAGATTTAAAAATGAATACACATGAAGCAATTATGTTACATAGTAGTTATATGTAGAGTTTTGTTGTTGGTTGGTTTTTTTTTAATTACACAGAGTTATTTACAGAAACACCCATTTTTCAAATGAATTCAAGTAATTGATAATCGTGGTGTACCTTATTTTGTCTCTTGGTGTATACTCTTGGGAGAAGGAAAAGGAAATTCATATTCAAATGCTGAGCTTAAATTAATTCTGGAGAAGTGCCAGTGTGTTGTTTACATCAATTTTAGAATCACATGAAATGTGCTCTCTCATTTTAAAGTCACAGAGTTAAATCCTGTTCTCAATAATTCTATTGTTATCTTGGAGAGACTTAAGTAATATTATTTTTAGCTTAGGCTGGTATAATTCTGATAGGACTCAGGCCAACCATTCTACCCACGCTACCAATATTTAAGCATACTCTTCGTAGCAGATTCTCAGTAGAGCCCTTTATTCTTAGATCTAGTTACATGGTGTGGAGCAGATTTCGGTCAAGACTTGTTGTTGTAGCTGTGCCTTGGACGTAGATTTCTCAAGAGACCTGACACTGTGTGTCTTTTACACGTCTACCCTGTGTTTGTGTGTGTTAAAAATAATATCGCAAAAGGAGAATGTCATTGCTAACTCTCACAGCCATCAGCCTGGAGCACTGTTTGGAGATGTGGTAGTTGAAAAGTCCTAAAATCTCCCAAAACATCAGGAAGGAGGGAAAGACATTTAAAAGTGCTGCTTATCTGTCAACTACCAGAGATAGATAGATAGATACTTTTCTAAAATGCTGAATTCTGACATCATGCAACACACCATAATCTGTTAGAGACAAACCAAAGAAATACTATTCATAAAAATTGCTGAATTTTGATAAATAGTTTTGAACACTGAGTTACAGATTATTCAGTGTAAACAATCTTCTGCATAAGGGTTTTCAGTAACTTCACTTCTGTGAATAGGTACTTTAATTGCCTCAATTGTCTAAATGTGACCAGGGCATTGCACTGCAGCACACATGTGCACTGTACGACCTGCTAAATTTAAACAAACACAGGTGAATTGTCAAAATACAAAATAGGTCTTACACTTAAATGCATGGCTGTCAGCTTAATTGTTTGTATATAAAAACTTTTTTTGTTTTGTGCCACATAATCTTCAATTTCTTTTCAAAGTGTGTTTTCTTAAGTCTATGTAGTATCATGAAATTGAAATTATCTGTATGATGAATGCAATGAATGTTAGTAAACATATTCTATAGTTATTCTAAATAGCTCAAAAAGATATACTTTACTTTTCATCTTCACTTTTTCAAATTTTCATATCTGATTTTTCAATATATAACATATATACATATACCTATATATTACATAGTCTGTATATTATAACAATATATAGAACAGTGATACCCAACAAGGATTTCCTCCAGGTTGTGAAACAAAGTGAATTTCAAGAGTTTTCTAAAAATGTGATAATTTGGTGCCTGGTTAGTGGCTTATTTTGCATGTGTGCTCTGAGTGATTATGAGACTTGAGGTCAATTTCAGAACTTTTCAATTTTTGGAGGTCAATTCTAGCACAGACACAAATTTAACTTTCTCCATGTGAATAACCTAAGTTACTCCAATGAAATATCCGCTGCTTAGAAGTTTAATTGGACACTTTATTTCATGGCAAGCTATTGTATAATATTTAGTGTAATATTGAGCATACGGAGGAGGAAGACACCTCAAGAAGGTGTGAATTGCTTTAGGTTCCACTGACGGGAGGGCCTGAAGACCATTTTACACACTCCTGACTAAATGCCCAGCGAATTGCAAATAAAACCTTTTTCCACATCACATTTACTCTGCATAATCCACTGATTATATTAAAAATTACTTTAATATTTTGAAGTAAAGCAAATGTCAGGGGGATCACTTATAAAGCTAATCTGTCATCAGAATTCCAGCAATGCAGATATCAGAAAGGGAATCGCCCTATAAATAAAGCTTTTTCTTTTTGATTCTAAATACCACCTCATGTAATTTTAAAATGCCTCAGCTTTGAAGTTCAGCTTAAAAGAAAATTATTGCTATAGAAAAATGGTATTGCACGCATACATGGGAATTAGGATTCTGATGTTCTCTACTGGTCTATAGTCCACTTTTCTAGATGAAAGTGCAGGGTCTCGAGTTTTAAACATCTTGGTAATGCAAGACTGAAAGCTGCTGTTTGTTCACTGCTTTAATCTTTTGGTCAAATTACACACTCGAAGATGGGACAGAAGGATGGGAAAAAATTTTGTTGCAAGTTGATAATTCAGGAAATGGCAATTGCTTGAATCTACACTGCCTTAAACATGACAGATAGAAGATAGAGTGGTCAAAGGAGAAAAAAAATTCTATGTATCGTGGTTTTATAAATGAGTAACCTGGATGGAGCCTGTTTCCCTTTTCACTGTGCAGTGTTGGGAGGGTGCAGAGAATCATCAAATGCTTGTGATAGCTGCATGTGATTGTTTAGATGACCTGGACTTGGCCACCCAGCATGACCTGGGCACCCAGCAGGCCCTGTCCCACTCACACCAGTGCTGTCTTCACAGCAGTTTTTAACATTTGCAGCTAAAAGCCTTACTAGCTGCTCTCAGAGTATTTCTATCAGAATAAGACCGTTAATAACTTACTTTTGGTTTTAACTTCTCCTCATTCTTTTTCCTTTTAGAAGGATATTTACACAATCAAAGCAAAGTTCTAGTCCTCTGTCCTCTTCAAGTAGTGCCACAGTAGGCAATCACGTAGCTACCAAAAGAATTAATTACTGAGAAAAATGGTTAATGGGAACAGATGGTGCCAAAACTAAAGGTCCAAATTTACAGGTTCTCATAGCACAAGTAGCTCTACAGTTGTCACTGGATCTACTCATGGGATTAAAGACAGAGTAAATGTATTTTTGAATGTAAACATCCCTTTTTAAAAAGAGCAATAGATAAATACAAGATACAAGAACTATTATTTTGAAACAGATTTTTTCCAAGGATTGCCCATTAGACATTAGTGGCTGCTTAATTAAAAAATTTTACTCTGGCATCAAAGCAGTTATATCATATATTCCTTACTATTTCACCTTTTTTTTTTCACTAATCTTGTAGCTATATGATCTGAACTATACTTGAAGGCAAGATATTGTTTATACAGGATATCAGTTCTTATTTTAATAAAGTTATATATGGTGAAAATGTTTGACAGTTCTTCCTTTGAGGACTCCATTTTGCAGTTAAAGATTGCATAAATCATTCTTGACAGATGTAAAATATTGCTTGAGGTGGTAAAGCTGTAAAACTTTTGAGATAAAAAGTATAATTATTTTGGGACTGAGAATGGATATATAATAAACAGAAACTATTGTACCACACAGAATACATTTTTACTTCTTACTATACGTTTTGTGGGCAATAATTGGATATGCCTAAGCTTGCAGATGATATCTGTTAAAGGAAGGTAGGATCATTTAAGCTTAGCCTACATGCATCAGATATTCCAGGGTTGAGAAGAACTAGGGTAGAGTATAGGTTTGATCAAGCAATTTTCAGAGTGTGTACAAACTTCCCAAACTACTTGCCGTTTACTCAGTTTCAAAAAATTATTTGCCACAATTGACTGCAAATTAATCATACTTGCATTTTCAAAGCATTTCCAAACTAATATTTTAAGGCCATTTCAGCTTTTTTTTTGAGGATAAGAAAATAAAAATTGTGCAAACATACTGACAAAATAATGTGAAAATGGTATTAAGAGTTCTTAAATAGAAAGATCAGGACTTAATTTAAAAGCTCATCATCTAGACTTTAGTCAGCATAGGCGTTTTACCACCTGTTTGTGTGAACCTACCAATCAATAAAAAATACAACTGAAAAGAAAGCTGCTTGCATGTGTGCCAAGTCCCCTTAGATTAGCTCTAGCATGAGGGTCAGCAGCTGTGGTCTTGACCGTAGTTTCAGTGCCTTATCCAGAGCTGTTGAGGTAGGTCAATGAATCAAATATCTTTGATACCCTACTGGTGCAGGATTCTTTGATATAAGAAGTACTATCTGACTGCATTTTGGTAAAGAAAGTGTTACCCCACACAAAAGCCTGTCAAAAAACCTTTTCTTAATGCAGGGCTTTTTTCCAAGCATTCTTAAAATACCCCTTGGGTGAAATCCAGAATATTACTGAATGCCTTGAACTATTAGAAATGAATGAGGATACCCATTCTTATGTCTATAGTGCAGTGTTTCTACCTTAGGATTTAATACTTGTCAAGAAAAAACCATCCCTTACCCCATTCAGTATTGCTGATTTTACAGCAAGGAGAGCCATCAGAACCTCAGTGATGCAAATATCTCATTTACTCGTCCCCATTCAAATACTGCTCCTGTGTCTGCCCAGAACTGTGGGTCACTTCTTACTCACATTTCATGTAGGATACCTAATGCTTATGATAAAGCACCTCTTAGATGTCCTTAGAAAGCTGATTTATGGATCAGATTTTAATCTTATTTTTCAGCTCCTTGACTATTCCTTTTTCTTCACAGGTAACAATGAATTGATTTTAAATAAGGAGGGGTTTTTACAATGAAAGATAGTATCAGAATAAATAGAACAACAATTAAATTGACTTCTAAATTATTTTCTTTTTCAGTGTTTAGGGTCAGAAAGGTATGAGTAATTCTTCATTAATAAGTGATGAAGAACACAATTGTTATTATAGGTACTGCATCTTTAACAGAAAAAAAAAATCTTAATTTGGAAAAATCCATTCTGACAGTTTTGAGTTCCTCCATGGCACAAATAAAAAACCTGCAGGCTAGTGGTTCAGGAGTCTTTCATTTCAGTACAGTGTTAAGACACTTACACTGGACTTCCATAGGACAATTTAATATCAGGATTCAGAATGCCACAAGAGCCTATTTACAGCAATGAGGGGCCCAAATTTCCCTAGTCTAAGCTGAAAAGTAAAAATGATTGCTGACTTTCAAAAAGTGTAGAGGTAAGAAAGGTGACACACTCTAGAATGAAATGGTACTATAAGGTTACAATGTGATACACATCCTCAAAAGGGTTTCATTTTTTTTAATTAGGCACTGCTGACAAAATTTTTTATCTGCTTTGAATATGCTCATTTTAGTTGTAGTGAAAGCTATTTTGGTTTTGGGTTATGAGACAGAAAGAACAGATGCTGTCAGTCTATTTTTGGTGTGGTTTCACATGATTTATTGTGTCCTCTTTCCATCTTCATCGTGCATCCTTTCTAATGTTGCATTATGATAGGAGACTTATTGCATACTCCTAATTTGTGTAATTGGTTGGTTCTTTCCCTTCTCCTCCGAACTGGCCCATATATCAAAAAGAGATGCAGAGTGCAAATCAGACATCATTCCTTGCAATAGATCCGGGGGAAGAGCCACTGCTTTTCTAATAGCAGCCTTTTGCATATTTGATATGAAACAAATTTTAAAACATTGCCTTCGGGTAACACCAGTGTTGCCATCAGTGCTGTTCCCTCTGGTTCCAAGCAATGGAAAGAGGACAGTAGTGTGGGTTAGATTTTATGTTAGTGGTTTCAAGTCCAGTTTTAAAATATTTCCTACATACTTGACTTAGTCTATGTGGCCCAGCTAAGTATGGAAAAACCTTGATCAGGCAGTATAGGATTCAGAGTAGCAAGACAAAGCTGTCTATTGAAATTACTAATTGACTCTGGAAACTGCATATCTCTAATGCAATCAGAACTGTAGCTGTGAACCTCAGTGCAGGCAGAGCAGATAAATGACAATGACAGTAGGGTATTGTGGCTCTATAGTTACTCGCTTGTCTCACATTGTCTGCAGCCCTGAAAGTTTACATCTCTGAGATGGGAACTATTTGTCTTATGATTTTGTACAGCTTGACCATTTTTGTCTGGGATACTGGGTTTTTTAAAAAGGAAATAACATGCATTCTTGAATAATTTCTTGGAAATTAAACTGAAATTTTATTTTGAAAGCAGAATTATACCCATAACTAGTCACAAAATGCTTTTTGACCTCCACAATTTCATGGATATGCAATTCTAAGCTTCCTCACCAACTTTGTCACTATTGCCTTTTAATTTCTAATTTCCTTAATTCTTTAATACTGAAATTACAGTGAAAGCTCATCAGGAAAGATCATCACAAGGGATACCAAAGTTCAATCTGAAAAACATTCAGAGTAAACAGTGTAAAGGGAAGGTCTTGTCTTTTTCTGTTTCATTAACTGGATTCCAATTATAGATCTTATTATACCTAGTTTTGATACTGCCTTCAATTATAGCTTTGAAGTGTTATCCACACAAAGAATATATTATGGCTTATTTGTAAATAAAAACCATCAAAACCTAAAGATGAAATTTAAGTGTCAACGTTATTAACTATTTCATTACTGATAGTGAGTGGAAATGACCAGAAGAAAGCTTAGGCCAGAAATCACAGCTGCATTCAGTACTTGACTACCCAGTGAAATTTCTTGCTTTCCTGTCCTTGTTCCTCCATAATAACACAATCAATAAAAATACTTTCTCTTACATTTTGCCATTACCTCATTTAAACTTCTGATTTGCCAAATTAGACTGCAGCAGAAACCAGAAGGTTTTGCCTAAATGGTCAGAGAAACACAAGAATTTACTTCCAATATTTGAAAATGAGGATTTATCAGAACATCTAAATACTGATGCTTGACAGTACCAGCTTATGAAATCTTGGCCCTTTTTTATCAAATGCACAGGACTACATGGCAACTGATTGTTTTTGTGGCCAGAAACACTCCTAAAGGCCTGAGAACAAGATATCGATACCTACTGACACAGGATTTAACTTACACACCAACAGCTTTTATAGAATTAAACTGCAAAGTTTAATTTTTGTAACACTAAGAAATCCTGATCTTTAGGCATTGTAACACTGCTTGTTCAGACAGTATACCTTTGCTAACTAGCTGGGTATCTATTGCTGCATTGAAAGACAACAAATTATGAAAGAAACATGCAAAACACAGACAAAACCCCTCATATGTCCTTGTTCTAAAGTTGTCTCTGCCTGCCTAACCTGAGGATAAAAATGGAGGAAAGTTTTGTCTTTGTCTTATACCTAGGCTACTTGAAAAGCTGTTAATCATCATGTAAATGTGTTTCATCACTAACATGCATGTGCTAAAGCACTTACTCCCAGCTGTTGTCAGACTTTGGTGTCTGTGCCCTTTTAAGATTATTTCTTAGAGCATTCTTTGCTGATTTTCATTCAAATCAATGCAAGTGGATCTCTGAAAATAGCTTGCAAATTTCCTCCTTTCAAACTCATTTATGCCAATCTGCTTTACTCCTTCCTCTCTGGAAAAATAATGCCAGATAATCTCATTAGTATTGTGCATGTTTATGGCATTTCTTTGAAACTCAGTAGTCCATAAATACTATTGTCATGGTATTTAAGGTAAAATGCTGTTGCAATTCTGTCTACTTGCTAAGAAAGTAAGAAAGAAAGAAACTATAGTCCATGCCATTTTAAATAATGACAATAAAAGTAAAGAAAATGTGTTACATTTTTTCCATTTTAAATGCCCAGTGTTATTTTTGCTTGATAAAATATACCAGGAATCAATTTAACACCAAAGTCTATCCAACAGAAAGAAAAATTCTTCCCAGAAGGACTATTTCTGGAGTCTTGGAAAACATAATCATATTATGTGAGAGAGTAGTAACAGCCTTGAAGTACAAAACCAGGTATCTATAAATCAACATCTGAGCCTTTTCTGTGGATTAATGGAGCAGCTCACAAACTGGTGTGAAAGCCTATGTATAATGTCAATCCTGAGCCAGTCCATGCTGGGTCGCTGTTCAAGGCATCCTTTGCAGACCATCCTTCATCTTTTTGTAAATTACACTGATTGTTTATGGCAACAGAAATGTGGGCACATAATGCACAGAAGCATCCTTAGTGTTTTACCTATTGTTTTAAAGAAAAGTTTTGTAGCTAAAGAAGAGTTTGAGTACTGTTTGTGGATGACCGCAAAACTCTTCATCCTGAAACTTGCAAATCCCTTCTCATATTAGAAGTAGGATCTAAGGACCTGCTCCCAAATGCCTAAAAAGTTAATTAAAAACTATTCACTGCTAGTATAGCTACAAGTAGAATTAGGGTCTGATTTGTGTGATGTTTGTGGATCAGGAGCTGGGTGCAAGTGGTTTCCCCTTCCCATGCTCACAGGTGTTTAAATAGAGGGGAAAAGAGGAAGGAATGCCTCGTTCACAGACCACTCTTCTAAATGATGGGTAGGCAAGGCTATTTTATAGAAACAGCTACACACACTAAGAACATTACAGCTAAGGGAGCTATTCTATAGACCTCACAGATCTATTTACATTCATTTCTGGTTGTCTTTTGACCTCATTTGTAAAAAGAACCAGATCCTGCAGTAGCTGAATTACCAGTAGCATCTCTGTCTCTGCAGAACTCGACATATGCAAAACAAAATTATTGCCAGACAAATACATTGTGTGTGGCTGCTTGCATTTCAAACATAATCTCTTTAGCATTTGAATATGCAAGAGCATTTGTCCCTGCCTCATGGGAATTGATTGAATTGTTTCCCTTTTAAATAATGTTTTATTCTTAGTCCCTTTTCACCTTGGGATCATTTTTCTGTAAATAAAAAAAAAAAAGAGGAACTTTATTTATACTTTCTGAGGAATATTTGAAGAAAAATTTCAGCTGATTTGAAATGGTGGAGAAGCAATTCTACACATTTAATCTCAACTGTTACCTGAAGTAGATTATCTAAATGTTATTGGGGGGGGGGGGGGGGGGCGGCGTCCCCTTAGATCCCACAGGCACTAAAAAATAACTAAGTTATCATAGCTATTGAAGAACATACTGAGGTTCAGTTACTGCAAGAGAAGTGACTGACCTGAAGTTTTACATGTAAAATCAAATTAAGGAGTAGATTTTCAATTTTATGTAAATATTATAATATATACTACAAAAGTGCATTTCTCCTTCTCAAAAGGTTTAAGAATCACTTTGAGGATCTGCCAAAATTACTTCCTACCCCATCATAGAATACAAACTTACATTCTATAGTTCACAACAGTTTTGCTAATAAAGCACTTTTCTTATTAAATACATTCAATCAATTTGAACTGAACAGCCAATTAAAGGGACTCTTAATGAGCTGATTGACTAATGCAGTGAGTCTTTTACCTCAAAAGACGTATTGTTCTGGAAAAGCTCACAATTCCAAAGCATCTTTCTCTACTGCAGTTTTGCACTATCCTCTTCTCTTTTCCAGTACAGTACACCAAAGCTGCACTGTAACATTTCCCAGTGTACATATATATAAAAATGCCACCAAAATATTCTCAACATGAACAAGCCTAAAAAATGGTTAACAGAGTGAGAATATAAAATGATATTTTATATTCTGTAGTAGTTCTGTAAACCTACCTTTAATAAGAATTGTACTTAATAGGGATTATTCTTATATGAGCATCTCAGACCTCGGGTCAGGTCCAAGATGAACTCTAGGTAGTGCAGCTGTGTATGTGTCTCTGTCCTGTCCTAATAAACAATAATTTACAGGCAAACTTCTTGTCTTAGAAAGGTCACTTATGACCCTGAAGTGCCAGAATGGGGTTAGAGACAGCTGGGCACTGAGTGGCAAAAGTGTCAAAACTGTTTCCTTCCCTTGACATAGGGTTAAAAGAACACTAAGTTGGAATCAACTTCTGTGTCAACTTCAGTCCTCAACATTTCCAAATCTGATATAGAAAATAGAACTGCCAAATAAATGACAAATAAAAAATACAGGAGGCATGGTTGAGCAAGTTCAGTGGCTGCTAAACTCATGCTTTTTTCAAACAGAAAAAAATTATCATTTGCCAGTCTCACACTGATCTTTGCTGTGATAATTGTAGCACTTATTCAGGTATTACCACAAATCAGTCATAGAGAGTCTATGCATCACTATTTTTACGAAAAGCAAAACTTATCTGAGTATTATTTGTGTTTAACTGATGCTGCACATATTATGCAACAAATAGGGCTTTATTTCCTCCTCAAAACAAAAATAATCCAGTTTTCAAACTTTCAAATAACTAAAATTTCATCAGACTATAGCTTGATTCAGCTTTTTAGGTGTCTATAGTGAATTCTGATCTTCATGATCCTGAATACTTGTGAGAGCTACATAAAGTTACCAAAGGGAAAAAAATGACGTTTCTGTAGGATATATCTGATTAGATTCAACTAACATATCTCTAAAATTTATCATTAACCAGGGATATCCTCATTACCTCATTTAGATTGTAACTTATTCTTCTCTTGGACTTCACCCATTATTTGTATCTTGTTTTTTAGAAACTGGCGCGATCTGTGTAACAAGTAATTCTTTGTTTTACGTGGGAATTATTAAATAGCAATCACTCACATGTATTTGCTTTCAGAAGCATTCTGTTAGCATGGCACGTACTCTAATATATAGCATTTTACCATTCCAGTGTAGCAAATAATCCTTTCCTTAGATTGGTCTTTATAACAATCTTAGTTTCATAGAATCCAGAAGCATTTAGGTCAGGAGGGAAACTGGGAGGTCATCCAGTCCAGTCTTCTGCCAAAAGCTGGAGCAACACAGAATTCAGAGTAGGCTGCTTAGGTCTGATTGAATGCCAGGATGGAGCCTCTCTGGGCAACTTTTTCCAGTACCCTCATATTGAAACTGGTGGTATTTTAATACCAGTTTAAAACATTGTCTATCAGGCACCTCAGTAAAAGACCTGCCTCCATCTCCTGGTAATTTCCTCACATCTATTGAAAGACTGTTATTAAGTCCCTCGGAGCTGTCTCTACTCTAGGCTCACAGCCAAGACCCATTTCCTCAACCACTCTTCAAAGGACGTGCACCGAGTCCACATCCATCTTGGTGGCCTCTGCTGCCCTCATTCAAGTTTATCAGCTTTTCTCTTGTACTAGGGTTCTAAAGTTGGATTCACTATTCCAGGTGTGATCAACTGAACACTGAATAAAGGGGACATATCTCTTTCCTCAATCTACTGGCAAAGCTCCTGATGATACAACCCAGTAGACTTTATCCTGGATAAAGCTGGACTCAAATTTCTCTGCAGGTCTCTGTCTTAGTCATCTTCCACTACCTCAATATTCAAGCTTGTCCCAGACTGAAGCAGTGAATATTTAAAGAATTTCAGCTTTAGCTGCATCCACTGTCACTAAATCACTCTCCCCACTCATTAGCAGACCCAAGTTATACTTGTTCATTCTTTTACTGCTAACATACTAGCAACACAAGCTCTTCTTGTTGCCCTTGATATCCCAAGAGGTTCAAATCTAGCTCAACTTTTCCAAAATCATCCCAGCATGCCTGGGCAGTGTTTTGGTATTCCTCTCTTGTAGCCTGCCCTTCCTCCCACCTCTTTTGAATATCCTTTTTGTTGGGGGTGTTTTGCTGTTGGTTTTTGTTTTTGGGGTTTTTTTCCCACTGGAGCTCAGTCATGAGTTCTCTGCTGAGCCAACTGGTATTTGAATACTTTGACTCATTTTTCTGAGAATTTGAATGGAGTGCTTGAGAGAGCATTTGAGCCATACCCTCTGCAATGTTTGAAGAACTAATGAGTTAGATACCATACCTCTTTTCTTTTTCCTCTCAATGGGTATTTTACATAACTTTCATCATACTAAGTGGCATCTATGCTTTTATACATTTCTCTTCCTCTTTCTTCAATGGCTCGGTATTATGTCAAGTTTTAGATATTAAATTTTACGTAACTTATATACACATATTCATGCATTAGGAAATCATTTTACATTATATATTAAAGATGGTTGAATTTGCAACCTAGACATTTTTCGATGGAGGACCTTTTCCAAATATCATTACTGGTGTGCTGCATGGTATAAATTCCAGGTTGCTACACGTTATTGTGAAGAACTCAGTGTTTTCCTGTAATAAAGACTGTAATTCATCGGGCTGTTAGGCAGCTGCGTGGTTTTCTTTGGTAGATTTTTCATATAAAAATGTTGAGTTTAGAAGAAAACAAACATCCTAATACTTATTTTGCTGTGGATTATAGTCATCCAAACCAGCTTAATGCTAAAGAAATTTGCGATGGGGTACTAAGTTTTAGAAGCAGCTAATCAATTGTCTTACACTGGAAGATAAATGTGACTGCACTGGCAACTAACCAGAGCATCCTTGGTACACATTATTGAGCACTTAATTCTCATCATTAAAGATACGCAAAAATCAGATCTTCGAAGAGAGAAATATTCTTCACACTATGTAGAATTCTTTCAGTGACTTTCAGTAGTGAGGTAACATGATTGAAAAACTGTCGCATCTCAGAAGAAAAATTTTATTGCTAACATTTCCTTAGCTAGGTCATGCACAAGTCAACATTTTCTTCTCCATTTCTTTTCTGCCATTTTCAATTTCATGTTTTTTTCAAAAACTATGCGTTTGTCCTATACGCTTTCTTCCAGGTTAGTGACTAGGGGAGATAGAAGTCTGCTGTTTTCTTGAAGGGTTAATACCAGCTTTTTCCTTCAGGACAATGCCAACTCCCCTTCCCCTACCCTGTGGAACACCACACTCAGCATGTAAGTGTGCTGCCTCCCAACAGGAGCTCAGCACATCTGCCTGCCAGCATTGGTGGCACTCAGCATCCCGCTGGAGCTGGCCCTAACAGAGAGCACAGCGGCGGAGCATCGGGAATCCTGCATCTTGTGTTCCACTGCAGTGATGTCTGACCCATGGGCTGAAGCAGCACCTCTTCAAATACACGTCATTTAGGGATGTGATTCCAGCTGAGGATGTTAAAAAATATAACTGAGAAATAATCCTACTGGTTTAAGCCATCCCAACTGGGGGGCCTGAGACTTTATTCCAATTTGCAACCCATTTCATATTTTCTCTGTTTTTTATCTATAGACAAGCAGAATGTGATGAAACATATTTAAAGAATATTATTAGTGATGAGTTCAACTGCTACTTGAAGGTATTGATAAGCTTCATCAAATATACATCCGCTGACTAAACCAGCACTGACAATATTTTAAATTTTATTATTAAAATATTTTTCCCCATATTGCATGCATATTTAACACTTACGGATCTCTCTGTTTCGTCCTGGATTTTATTTTTAATTGTCCTAATTTGATGTTTGAAAGTTAATCAATAAGACCTGCTTTGCTGCCTGCCTAAAAGAACTGTCTTTTACTCTCTGCTGATGTGACAGATAAAAGTATCTTGAGGGTGTGCAACAGCAGTTCCTGATACTAGATTAGAAATGCTGGCTGCCCCTACATCAGTTAATTTGATGATGCAGAAGAGAACACATCTAGAATGTGCATTCAAATATAGTATTATGCAAGGATTTTCCAATTTGTAACTTTTTATCTGTATTTTTATTTCAGCTCAGATGCAAAGCCATTCCTAAGTCTAAGGTAGCCATTGAAAGATTCACACGCTGAGGTTAAATGCCCCCATTTCTGCATGTAACAGATATAGTAGTGCTCAGGGTAACTTATATGTGCTTTATTTCTGCAAAAGGTTAATTTAGTGTGCATAGTGCTAGGACATGTGTCTTATTTTTAATTTAAAGGAATGAGATTATACAAGTCATTTCTCATTCTTGGAATGGACCAAATATTCCTTGTCAGATTGCCCGTGACAAGCCGATTGCAAATGTTGACTTGTTTTTGTCAAGAACGGTTAAAGAAACTTGGCCCTACAAGGCTCGAGTCAAGTCAGAATGTGAGCAAGAGCCAAAAGGATGGCTTTTCTAGCCTTGTTTCTGATCCTGTGCTTTGCAGAGGAACACAGTTATCTTTACACACAGGTATTACAAAACAACTTTCCTTTGACTAACATAACTTTCAAAATTGAGTTTACATTCCCATTTACTTATGGTCTTTATCTAAAACAAAAGAATTGTAAACCAAACCTCCCAAAGAAATTAAGTTTCATTTCTAAGGTTTTTGAATAACTGAAAAGCTTTTATGTTTTTATCTGGATTTGAAGTGCTTGAAAATATTCAATAGTATTTGATAAAGGCTTTAGAAAAGTATGGTTTTTTTGTGACTTAGTTGAACGCATCACCCTTTTAATGAACAGCAGGTCATTGTTTTTTAGATACATAATATATTATAGTGTATAGTTTGCAAGAACTAATGAGAGCAAAATAACATGCATGTATTTTAAAACTGAAGTATCTTCATACTAACTGCAGCCCTAATCTTTAGGGTTATCGCATATTTATTCTTTGAAGTTACTTTTTTTATCCTGGAACCCAAGCTAATCATAGGAAATTTTAGCGATCCGGGCACTGAGTTCCACCACTGAACTGCCCAGTTCTATTGGCTGGGAAAAAATAAGGTCTTATTTTAAAGTCATAATGCTAAATAGAAACCTTTTTTGAGTACAGGATTGACAGTTCCATTACGTCTACCTAACCAGCCTTTCTGAAAGGCAACAAAGAGGGTAAGCAGAACCTCTGGCTAAAGAGGTACCTTGCATCACCTCAAACTGCTTTTTCTAAAACCTGCAATGGTAAATTCAGCTTGCCTTTCAAGATTTTAGGCAGTATAGAAGCCTTCATGCATATCTTTGTTAAAGTTTATAGTGTTTTACATTTTATGGGAATAAAATACCAGTACTCTGATGCTGTACTGAGATCAGCAATCAAAGTAAACATTCTGTCTCTGAGATATTATCTGTCAAGGAAACTTTCCAGAATAGACTGAATAACTGTAAAGAAAGTTTGTTATTACCTGTAGTGGTTATATAGATTATATATTGCAGGAGAAAAAAACTACTAAAGAAAAAAACCAAAGAACAAACAGGCAAAAAAAAACCCCAAAAAACAAAACAAAAAACCCTCAAAAACAAAATGAAAGTGTTTTGTGCTATCAATTCTTTCAGCAAATTGGCAATGTTCTTATGCAACAGCAGTGTATAAAGGAAAATTTTGCTAGGATTGAATCAAGTTAAAATCTTTTTCATTACTTCTACTCCAATTTGTTTGCACATATTTTTCATGTTACCTCTAAATTAAATATCAGAGTATGGTGATACACAGAAGGGACAAATTAAAAATTCAATACTATTCCACAACTTGTTTATTCAGAGCAATTAGCAAAATCCAGCAGTGAATATTCATTGGTTTTGGTACCAATGCTGATTTTTAGCTTTAATATAGTTTATGGGAAATACAGTAAATAGCTTCAGATATATTTACTATGGTGGTTGTAATCACTCATAATTATATAATTGGATGCCTAACACTGTTTATGGAAGATGTAGTCAATATTACATAGGCAATTGGCTCAGCTCTGTATGAAAGTGAAAAAGTCAAACAGAAACCTTGATGTACCCCTTGAATTGGAGCCCTGGTCAGACTTCAGGGGTGCTGAGAAGCTGTATATTACAGGCCACTCCAAACGGCAGGAAAGCAAATCTAGGTCTGTAAGAAATACATAAGCACAATATGAAAACTTCTGCATAGTTGACTGTACAAGACTGCATGAAATATTTTGATTCTTAGCCAAACTGGGGAATAAACACAACAAAATTAAATTTTTTTCAATCTCCATCCTGTTGGGGAAGATGAAATAGGAAAGCCTCATAGATATGATTACCTTGCAAAAGATGCTGAAAATATGGAAAGTATAATCGAAATTGAGATGAAGACAAGGTTTGAGTTGAAGAATAACTAAGAAACAATGGTATAGCTGACTGAAGGTAATCCTCCTTCTTGATAGAACAATACCCTCTGCCTAGGCAGGTCCAAAGGTCAGAACAAACCCTGCCTACCTGGTAGAAGATTCCCAAAAGCAGTTTTTTAAGGTTTAAAATATAACCCTGTATGGTAATGCGATAATTCTTATAGGTTGCATGCAAATGTTGTAGAGTTTGTAACTTGTCTCAGATTGGTTAAAGAGAATTAGAATATTCAACAGAGAAGATGATTTATTGTATTGTAAACGGCAAATCGCTCTCTTTTTACTCTCTCTTTTTGCCTCTTTCCCTCTCTTTCTCTGGCCTGCTTTGAGCTGCATCTTACAGCTCAGCAGGCCTCTCATACCCATGCTCTTTCACAATAAATTCCCATGCTCTAAACCCATCTTTAGAGATCTCTCGTTTCTATTTTATCCTCATAACCAAATCCCACAGAGAAAAATCCTACACCATCCTATTAACTTCTCAGGTCCTTATTCAACTCCATCATTTTTGCAAATGCTGAATTTCTCTGTGAAGGCTTGGAGGCAAGTGAGCATTATTTCAGCATACAGAGAAGGTCGTTATATCTACTAAGCCAAAAATCTTGGCTTCAAACTGCCAAAACAAGAATTGAATATGACTAAAATTTTAAAAACTTAGGATGAAAGCTTTTACCTAAACTTTGATCTTCTGGACAGGAAAAAAACAAAAATCCAAATACATATATTATTTAAATATTTCTTTAATTTAATTAACTATTAATGAAAAAATGTGACTAGTTTCATTGTGCACCTCATTAATATCAACAGTTAATAAGGCTTTATGAAATGTTCAAAGAGGAGCATAAATAACTCAAACACTGATCCCAAATATCCTATAATCAAAAAAAAGGGCATATAGTTTCCCTAACAAAATATTCTTTAAAAGTCTCAAGTTTCAAACTTATAATAGTTCTGAAATCTGAAATATTGTTTAAAGTGAGTTCTCCTTAGCATCTACATTATATTCTTAAAATGTTCACTCTAAAACAGTTGAAGCATTTTTGTGAGTGACAGGTGGAAACTGGTAAGAAAAGCTTTTGATCTAAAATGTTTAGCCTCAGATTCTCTGAAATACAGTAAACTGTAATAGTTGATATATAATTAGTGAAAAAAATTGCATTTTTATCTTTATTTTTTACACAAAATGTAATACCTTTATGAGATTTTTAATATATCTTACAAGGAATATTAAAAATACTTATAGGTCTATGATTTACTTATTTTAAGGTCCTGCACTATCATTTGTATTACATAGAAATCAAGAAAAAAAAAATCTGTGGTGTTTTCATTTAATACATATATTTATAAAGGGGCAGACAAATAAAAAAATTATTATTTACCTACCCATCATTATTTTATAATTCTAAAAAATTTATAACTACTTTTTGAAAATTTTAGAAAACTTAAATGTCTGCCTTATTTCACCAGAGACACCATTCTAGTTTTATAATTTCTCAATGTCTAGGCCATACTTTAAATTTCTGTTTATCTAACTGAAGGTACTGATTCCTAATATTTCTAAAGGTATTGTTCATGCTGCAAACAGGTGACCAAATTCCAACTACCTTTTCTAGTTTCCTCTCTCAGCTTAAAGCTCTCCTCTCCAACCTGTCACCTATTCTTGTCATTTGTTTAGTTGCATTTCGTTTTAATCCAGACAGGAAAAAGATTTTTCTAATTGTAGAGCCATACAGACCGACACAGGGCAAAAAGATATTTGATAGTTTCATGGAAATCTGGATTACAAATCCCATTATAAAACTAGTTTTTATTGCTTAAAGCATTATTTCTGCCACTGCCCTGAACTCTATGCTCCCAGGCACGATACACATCAGTTTATAAGGGAAACATCACCTCAGGACAAACCTCTGACATTTTAATAAATGCCGATGACTGCAATTGCTCCTTGCAGAGCTTTATGAATGAGATGCAAGAACTGAACAGGTCAAGACCAACAATTAAAACATGACTTTATTGTAAGATTCTGTTGTACTTATTTCAAGGTCATATACAGAAACCAAAGATTGAGCACATATTCCTATGGAAAAGATTTTTATCAGAACTTACTAGAACAGTCAGTCATTTTTTGTAAAACGTAAAATAGCAAATGTTTGTACATGTCCTTCCTAATACAAAATTTCAGACACATTTTTTCACTAACAAGTAAAACAAGGTAAATTGTAGTTCCAAATATAAATTTCCTTAGAAATAATCTATCCATTATGACTTAAATTGTGTCATTGAATAGAAGCATTCCATGCCATACTTAGGCAAATAAGTAGGTGGTGAAAGTTGAGCAGACAGCAGATTAAGAACAAGATCTGTATGAAGCATCCAGGTACTTTAGGGACAAGGGAAAAATCTAACTAGGTACCCATATATATGTTAATTGATTTTCCAGTCTTCCACTCATGTAAAATGAGTAGATGGAAAATTCAAGAATCTTTATCCTTTGTATCCTTATGCAAGAGTTGGTGGATGGTAATCCAAGCTTTCCTATTTAACAACCCACTGCTACGTGTTTTACTAATTTCAGAGATGGCAGGACTTTTACTGCCATACCCCAGATCACCAGAACTCTTCCAACAGTCACTTCAGTGCACATTTTTTCTTAAAAACTCTTCAGCCCAGAGAGAGTGTTGGAAGTGAAAAACCAGAATGTGACCTGATACATTTATCCTCTTCTCTGAATACTTCCCAAAATAGGGACATACCTATCAGATGTGTAAAAGAACAACTACCGTGTGCTCTCTAACAGCTTTTAAGAGAATTTTTGAATACTGAGTAGGAGGAGAAATGACAGCTGACCAGGAAATAGGGTTATTATATGTTCCTTTTAAAAGCATCATTTTGAACCATTTCCACAAAACCAGTACTCAAGGTTAATAAACAAACACAAACTTATCATTTCATCCTAAAGAACAAACATCAAATGCAGTATTATCTCTAATACTGCATTGCGGTATCACTTCTGGGTTTCCATCCAAGTCTTGGGATGGGACTTGAACTCATGGTTTTCTGGCCAGCTTAAAAACCTACTGTGAGCTCAACCATAAAGGCGTTCACCCAACTTTGAATTATGCAGCAAAATACTTTCTGTTGTAGCACAAATAGTAGGAATGTGATACAAATAATTGAAATTTTATAGAAATAATCATCAAATATGGAAATAAACAAGGACCTAAATATTACTGAAAGACAATTTAAAGACTGAGATATACTGCATTAAGTACTTTTATTTTTCTTAAAAATGTGTTGTGTTGCACTGCTGCAACAAGATGAATAGATACTAAATTACAGTGCACAGTGTTGTTACATCACTTGAGCAATTTCTTCCGGCCTATTGCAGAAATAGGACTAGACCCATTAAGCTAATCATTTTATTGAAATTACATTACTAATATTTCATTTAATACTTCTTTTAAAATGTGGCAGTCCTCCTTCAAGAGCTAAATATTCCTGTGGATGGCAAAACTAATGTGTTATCTTAGGACTTCGCTTGTAGCGTGTGGCTAATTTGTAGTACTCAATTTGTAGTAAAGGTGACTGATTAGAATTCTACAGAGATTGTTATGACTGCTAACAGCTACTTGAATCCAGAGGTGCAATTTAGCTCTACGTCCCAGCATCCAAATGAAAATAAGAGAACACAACTGAAGAATGAAATTTTGACTAAGGATACAGATCCCATAATGGCTTATTTCACCATAGTCTTAGAATATTCAGGGAGCAGCCAAATAAGTGCAGTTTCTATCAAAAGCTACCACTGGCAACTCTCATCATCATTCTTTTTTGAAAGCTGCTTGAGAAGTAGAAGCCACCAACAAAAGCTCACTCATACACGCAGCATTACTTGGAGAGAAACACCATAGTGCCTCTGGTCCCAGTTAAGTGTTAACCACTCAGTTGGGAATGAATGAGTGAGAACTACTCATGAGTGAGTGTGAGAATGATATGAACCACTATTTGGTGATTCTTTAATTTGATGAATTGAAAACCAAAACCGTAGAGAAAAAAAAGCTGCTCCGAGTCAAACAAAAGAGCAGAGTTGGGCTGGGAAAAAGAGATAGTGAGTGATAAAGAAAGATAAAGTCAATGAGACAAAAAAATCTGTAACTACTGCTACGTGGTAGGAAAGTTATCAAAAGGAATCTTTCTAGCAACAAAATGTCTCATCAATGGTGCAATTTACAATTTCATACCATGAAGATCTCAAGAAAATGCACTAACCTTTTAAAATTCACATCCACTTTCCCTAAAAATTTCCCCAAAGAAGAAATGGGTTCATTCTGCATTTAATATTTATTTTTGTTTAAAATAATATATGTCACAAATTTAATTTAAAAGCTTTTTACATTGAAGTTTAGAAAAAAATTTGGCCTAAGATATATATATAAAATAATGCCAATAAAAAAGCTCGATATTATTTCTGCTTTTGAAGGCCTATGTGCAATAAAAATGAATGCAGTAGCCTTCTCCTCCAATATATTTGGTAAAAAATAAAATTATAAATCCATTTATAATGCTGTTATAATTGACAGGATCCCTTATGGCAACACAGCTGGCTAGAGTCTCTATAAGCACCTTGTATTATGCATGTAGAAGATGCTGGCCAAAAGGGGAGGTGTAAAGGGTTATTACAGCTGGATGCCAGGTTTCTGGCAGCTCTGAGTGTCAGAGCAGTCAGTGGTATAGCCCTGATATAAGATTAAAGCCATGCTTCAACAGTCTGTAGGTATAACAGATTTGTACAGATGCACAAAAACACATAGTTCAATTCCTGACTTAACTGTCTTTTTTCTTGCTAATCCATATGGATACTTTTTAAGTAGGTCTTTGGATATGGGGATTGTAAGTGCAAAGTGTTCAGGATGTTATGCCAGCAGGCAGTCAGGAAGGTCAGAGGAATAACAAACAGCAAAACTCACATCCATAGAGAAGTTTGGCTCCTTATTAATTAACTACAACTGTGATTGAAATTACTTGTTTTGAACGAATCTATTCACATTCCTTCTTTGAATTTTTTTCCTAGAAAAAGTGTTTCATAACAGACTTTTTTAGGTGCAGAAACATACAACAGAGGCCTAATGAAAGGATTAGTCTCATACAACACAGATTGAAGTCACTTAGACCTTTCACTGTGACAGGATAAACTAAGAATAAAACTTAATGCTTTTCAAGCTCTTAGTCAAGAGGTCAAAAGCACTTTCTAGTGGTTCCAGTCAAAGCCTGCAAAGTTCTGTTCTCTTTATTGCAAAAAGTAGAATGTATTTTAAAATTTTATTCTGCAGTCTATCCCCAAAATTAAAGATAACCAAATGTATTTTGGCCTTTTTCTATCAACATTTCTCTGATTTGAATGTATCTTTGCAGCTACTTTACTGGGACTAAAATTGTCCCAGATGTGTGCAACAGTTTAACTGGAATTAGAACTGGGGTTAAAAACTGCATGCAAGTACATATTAAGCTAACTTGGATTGGTATTTAAAAATCAAAAAGACATGCCAGGAGAGGGCTTGTCAGAACAGAGACTGATGCATTTCTTCCTTGCTTTTAACTTTAGGATTAGAAAAATGAAGGAGATGCTTTGCTTTGGAATTCTCCTATTTGCTTTTGCTTATTAGTGAGGTGAAGATCAAAATGTGCTGACCCTCCTATAGAATCTATGCTGCTTTACTTTGCTGATGTTCCCGGATGATCATTGAACTAGAGTGTACTTGTGTAAGTTTCCAATATAGTGCACTTTTGAAATATTTTCCCCCTATTCTGTTTTTTTAAGGAATTCTGCTTTTCTGTTCTGTGAAGGATTTGTGGGGCAATGAAAATAAATTGCTATAGTAATATTTTAGCCCCTGTAAATATGAAAGGAGAGAAACATGTTGATGGAGATACTCAAATTTTCAAGACAATTTCAATTCAACAAAATTGTAGCAAAAAAAAGCCCTAACACACTTCCGTTTTAATGGCATAGTTCCTAATTGTATCATCTGTAATAATTTCTTTTGCTGTTGCATAAAATGTAGCTGTATATTTTCCTTTATGTTGCTCGGTTACAGATTTATTTTTTTTAAACTATAGCATAATTGTGTTGCCTAATGAATAAATTATATAACACATTTAATCCTGATTGATACTGCAGTAAACCTCAAATTATTCCTGCTGCTAATTAATGAGCACTTCTGTATCTGCAAAAGATGATTTAACTAATCCAATGTATAGATTTTCTTGAGGCTAATTGTTAAGTTTAATGAACCAGATATCTCCCACTGAAGCAAGTGTCATGTGTCCTTACACCAAGCAGCTAAAAGAGTTGTAAATCCTCTTGCACAATAGCAGCAGTTAAGAATCAAAGCCTGCTCTGAACTATCTTCTGCTTGTGTAGTGTCCTTGACTTTAATGAGAATGTGCAAGCAGAATACAGTTTTCTACTATGTTTTGACTTCGAATGTGATTCTGTTTTCCTAATTTGTGTTCTGATTAACTTCATTTTAAGTACCAAAACTATGATAAATACAATGAGGGAACTCAGATATGAAATTGAGTCTATCTGGAAATAACACCCAGAGAGGAAGGCACTGAGGATCTGTTACAGGCAATGCATGGATTACTGACTAGCAAGCACAAACCACAATAAAAGCCTTTTCAAAACACAGTTTCTCTGGAACTTTCACATTTAAAGCCACAGACAAATGTAGCAGGAAAGAAATCCATTAGTAAAAGAAAATACAGCAAAGCAATGGAACACAACTGGAGTCGCAGACAGAGGTGCTCTCAGCTGCCATTACTGGCGTGCAGCACAGGATAAGTTAAAGACGGCTGATAGCGAATTATAATGTCGCGGGAAATGGGGTAGAGCCACTCAGCCGTGAACAGCAGGGCGCACACAAGATTAAAAGAGCAGTTATTTGCTTAGTCACTTTTTTGCTTCTCCTTGCTGACTGGAGTGCCAGATAATCCCCATCCAGATGTTACTTATGACATTGACTTTTTTTTCCTAGAACTTAGTCAAAATGTCAGATATCCAGAAAGGAAAAATCCCAACCAAACAAAATACAACAAACCAAAACCCAACAACATCAAAACCAAATAAGCAGGCTGATTTGAAATAAAATATCATGTCTGGAAAAGTGGCAAGTTAGAAATTTGATGTTATTGAATTAGTGATTTATCACAACAGGCACGTTTGGAGGGTTCTCTGTCATCTCATAAGGATATTGCCACATAAAATCTCATCTGTGCCACCATCAACAGCAACTGCCCTAACAGAAAGGGCATATAATTAATGGGCTTTTTCAAGTCTTAGACTAAAACCCATGTTTGTTGATATATGTGGATTCTATTCATGTTTCTTAAACTATAACTTGCTGTCAGATAATGGTTTTTTAGTTTCAGTGCTCCTAATTAAAAAACAAAAAACAAAACACAAAACAAAAAAACCCCACCAAACAAACAAACAAACAAACAAAAAACCCACCCCAAAGTACATTTGAAAGACATTTCCATACCTATGAAATTTACCTTTGGTAAAAATCTTGCCATGCACTGCAGTATCAAACTTTCTATCAAAACCTGTCCCTCTAGAATTATATTAATTTTTTTTTTTTTATTGCTTACCATGACCCCACTTGAAGTGGCCTGAATAAAGGGGGTGAACCTCCCCTGTTAGACTTTAATGGAAATTTCTCTTTCTCCCTGGAAGTCTTCATTAATGCAGTTGGAAAGAACTGAAAACTCAAGTCAGGGAATAAGGAGTTTGTTTTGTTTTTAAATTATTCCTCAGACTCTCAAGCAGTATATAACTCAGTCAACTTTTACATAAAACTTGCTTTTAACCATGTTTTCCTCATTTGCCAGCTTAGATAAACCAGCTCATTTTCATTCTTTTTGAGGTCTAGCCTCTGAAACATTACTCTCACTCACCTTAGTCTTGGCCATATTCTGGTCATTTATATTTTCCCTTTCCCATTATGCAATGTCAAGCACAACAGACACCAAATATTCTATTACAGCCAGAGGATTACTGTTTCTGTGCTACATTAAAAATTATATAAAAAGCAGATTACTACCTAACTCTATGTTTCATAATATGGCAATGTTGCCAGTATTTCTGTGCTTGGGTATTTAAGAGGATTCTAAATGATTCTTACACTCCATTTCTGTCTGTGTCAAGGAACATTGTTTCTGTAGAACAGGAATGCTTTTCTCAGCTTTTGATTTAGGGTATGGTTGGGCAAAGCCAAGCACAAGAATGAGCTGAAAAGAAATTAGAGGTAAAGCACATTTCTGTTTTCCTGATATTTTGGGAGGTGGGCTCTTCAAATCAAAGAACAATGCATAAACTGTAGGACTGTGTCATGGCAGTACATTGTTCAGCTCGTCAGCCCTCTATGTGATGGTGAAGTTGCATACACAAAATTGGAAGGAAAAGTCTGACAGCTTTTAGCACATTTGAACTCATGTGGAAAGGGCCTCAGGACAAACTTTGTAAAAGCATCCAGAAGCATAAAGAGTAGTAACTGTAGCACATGTGCTAAACTTTGCTTGATACCTGCCATCCAAGACTCTCAGTTAAATTTTTTACGTTACCCTGACATTTTTATATCATCTGACTCCTCTTAACCAGATGAAAAAATATAGCCAAAGTATTCTTACTCTCAAAAAGTCTTCTTCCTTAATCAAGTATTAATGATATTCCCTGATTATCCAGCAGTATCTTTACACACATAAAACTTCTCTTTCTAGCAATGTGAAGTCAAGTTCTTTCCTTAAATCTATGTGCTTTCAAAAATTTACTCTTTTTTCCTCACTCTTCTCTTGATTATAGAGCTTTAATAAATGATTGGAAAATGGGTGAATAAATCCACATTTAAAAACTGGCATAACAGCCTGTGGTCTTTGCTAGAGTCACTGAGAACATTTTAATGAACAAGCATGACAATTTTCTTTTTCAACACCAGTGTCAATAATAAGCAGCTCAATGCAGAGACCCTGGGAGGTAAGCCACAATTTGTGGCTGTATAAACACAATGAAACTCAGGAATGCAAAATCTAACTTTATTTCCAAAAGTTAATGGACAGTAAGTTAACTAAATGCATTTTCTCACTAACAGCTGATGAATTTTGGTAATCATATAGTGTGACTGAAGTGTTTTCTCCTCTCACCTGTGTATCGTTCTATGAGACAGTTTTCCCATAATACATAGTTTAACACTGATGAATTCAGCCCATGTACCGCCTTTATCCTGAGTAACAGCTGTCTTGTGTCACAGTCCAGCTTCCCAAGAACTTTGTCTATGATCAGTCAGCTGAGATAGCACAAGTGTTAATGAATGATTTGAGCTGTGCCAGCCCCAATGGTTACTGCAACTCTTGGAACGACATTGGGCCAACGGCCGGATTGTGCTCAGAGTTTAGACTATTTTCACTCAGTTCAGAGGGCTGCTCTGACCCTCCTTCTGAACTGTTAACAGATTTTTAATGGGACCTGGCTGTGTCACTTTCTTTAGCAAAATACACATTTCACGTGTCCTCCGTTGCATTCAAATAACCATATTGCAGTGGGTGAATTGCTTGTAAATAGCACTTTAGGGTGGGTGTGAGAAGATTGGTTCCAGGCTGTTGTGCCATACTGCTTCCTTGCAAACAGCTTTTCGGTATCTACATGTAGCAAACTTCACCTTTCAGATCCCAGCTACTTCACAGCAAGTAGCTTTCCATAAATGAAGTGGCAGAAGAGCTATTCCTCTGCTTGTCATTGCTTTCCTGTCAAAGGTGCATACATTGCACTTGAAACTGTGTTGCTCTTCCTAAAATTTCTTTTATATGTTTTTTGCTCCAACATTACTGTTCCTTTTTCCCTATCAGCCATTTTTTCTAGTAGGATTATAGGCATTCCTCCCCTGGTCTCAATATTATCTTGCCTTAATTGCAAAACTTAAATTCTTGACTGATCATAGTAATGGTTAAACTACCTAGGAAGAATCACTTGGGTGATATTTAGAAAAATTTTGAATAGTTACTTATCTCCAGCTTCAGCATTAGTGGATGTTATCTTTGGTCGGAAGTTATTTTCTCTTTCCCTCACCCATCTATTCTTCCCTGAACCTGCAGTAACACTCTCAGCTGTTTCCCTGTTTTAGCTCAATTTCCAGTACATTTGTTTTGAGCCAAGTGGAAATTAGGAGAGTAGAGAGAGTACTATTTAAAATATGTAAGATCTGATCTTTTCAATGGGCCACTAGTCTATTTTACAAATCCTGCAGTGAAATATACTTCCTTGCGTAAAATAAATTTAATTCAGACAATTGCTGCGGCACTTATAAATGTTTAATGAAACTCTTGAAAGCTCTTTCCTATGTGTTTGAGTTTATGCTTGATAAATTACAAAGAAAGAAAAAAAGGAAGTTCTTTCAGTGATCTTGTCATACTCTACAACTAGAATCGGGTGTAAATACCCAGCAAATTTTCATGTACAAAAACCTCAAATGCACCTCTGTCTATTGTATGTCAAGGGGAGAAAAACAATGTTACAATTTGGTTTTCAAGTGTTTTCTTCTCTGCAACTTCAGTGCCTTAAAACATAGTGACACAAAAGATAAGATCAGACTTGGTAACTCCCCCAGATTTTTTTCATGCATTTCCTTATTTACCCTGGGAACAGCTTTTCAGACAGAGGTTGTTCTGCAGGCAGAATCCAGGAAAAAAAAAAAAAAAGCATTTTGCCAAATATATCGCCCTTCTATAATTTACCATTCTTATCTGAAGTCTTCACTTTGAGGAATGGCAATGTGAGCAGGTGGTTTCCCCACATTACTTCAGACACAGGGGAAACAAATTAAAACAGGTCAAAACACTTATAATATTCACACTAACTATACTAGAAACTTGTTTTTTCCAAACAAACATCTAGTCTCCATCCTGTATTGTACTTTTATAATGATTGCTAAAACTACAGCCTAGTTCAGCCAGCTCTGTAAAAAAAACTCTTCTGCCTATGCTAAGTGTTATTTAAGATATAGTCCTCTGTGGGTGGAGATAACACCTGTATCTTCTGGGAACTGCAAATTATGTACCTCTGAAATTGCTTAAGTCCCCAACTCACTGTAGCAAGTGCTTAATCAACTGTTGATTGTGGCATCCACATACTTAAAGTCAAAAAATGGGCAGAAAATTGAGAAACTACCAATGCAAGTTTTCTTTTCTCTATAGGGATACACTATCTGATTTTTCCATCCAGGCATTAATTAGCATTACCTTTGCACGTAAAGTAAGGAGATAAAGGCAAGAGAAATAACAAAGTCCTGATCTTCCTTTAGGATAAGAAATTCAACCTTTTAACCAATGAAATATGTATAAAACAGTCTTTGAACATCGTAACCTTTCCCTTGTGACATGATCACTATGGCATCTGATCAGTTGCTACTTTTTCCAGTCATCAAACCGTTTAGAAAATTAGTCAGACCTAATTTTCCTTAGAAGTGGGGATGCCAAGTGCGTTTCTAGAAGGTCACAGTAGCCAGCACTGCCCCCTCCTCATCCTAAACTAGAACTACAAAGCTCAAAACCTCTTTACGACAGAGGCATTATCAACACTATTTCAAGCATGTGCGCATGGGCTGCAGCACGCCAGGGAAATTGTGTGCTTTATATGTCTTCATTATCTATTTTTGGATTTTGTATGATTACTGCAAAGACCTCACTGTTTTTCCTTGTTAAATATTTGTTTATGCAACCTTCCCCCTGCAGGCAACTGTGTTCATGGGATCCTTACTTTATAAGGAATTTCAGTCCCATATGTTGCTCCTGGCACTTTTTGCTGCTCTACTGGCACCTCTGCTGCTTGCCCTTTAACTGAAGTGACAATTAAATCATAGGAAAACAAATCTTAAGCTCTAACAGAAATCTCTGCTAGCCTGAGGCTAAAGTAACCAAGATCCCTTTTAGATTGTATTTTAAAATTATGGACTGCATCTGGCCACATGACAGCCATGACATAAATCCATACGTTCCATGAGAGTGTCAAGACTGACTTTCTTCAGCTCAAGGAAAGCAAGTTTTGCCTGATGTACAGAGCTGCTTTGATGTTAGCGGGAGTAGAAACATTCAAGATTAATTAGAGCTCAAAGCATAAATGCAACAAAGGGAATTCCCTTCCCTTCTGTTCTTTCCCAATGGAGAGAGGGAATTCCCTTCCCCTTCTGTCTCCTCTCTGAGCAGGCAGGGAATCCCTTTGCTATTCTTACTCATGATGACGATTCTTTTCTCCTCCTAAGAGCAATGGGTAGTTTGGATTTTTTTTTCCTGTTTCCCCTTTCCTCATTAGAGTGTTAAGAACTCCTGTTTTCCCATTATCTCTCTCTCAGAGGTGAAGAGGGATTCAGACATTCACTGTACCTGTTTCCTGCTTTAATCTTTTAGTATGGGAATTACTTTTATGTGGGTTTGTTTGGTTTTTTTTTACCCTCTCGAGTGCAGCATTTTATCCTACAAAAATATGAAACCAGAAAACCACTTGGAATTTGGTTACTGGCAGCTGTGATCTAAATATAACTGCATCCACTTCAGTATGGCTAATTAATAATTAATAAAGATAATGGGGTTTAAAAAAAAGGCTGAACACCAGACTCCATATTTCATTAAAGTGGCTTCTCCTCCAGTATAAAGCACACACCAGCTACAGCATCTAATGCAAGTACTGAGTTATTCTCACTAGAACTGACTAATATAATCTGCCTCCCCTGCCCCCCCCAGGAATTAAAGAATATAATGAACTAACAAATTATTCCAAGTTCACTTTGATGTAGGTTGATGGCCCAAAGAAACCACCACTAATGTACAGATTAAGTTCCATTTCAGTTGTACACCACTGAAACAAGCTTTGTGTTTCCCTTCACAGGGTAATGAGTTTCATCTGTGTGATTAAAACCAAAGAATAATGGATGATGATGTGAACTTAGTTCATTGACTATAGTACTTGTTGTTGGGTTTTAATAATTCAGAATATTGCAGATCATAGATGGAGCTGTTCTATGATACCTTTGCTAAAAAATAATGAGGTAATATGAATGTGAAACCTCATTGTAATTTATGTCCTGGGCTAATCTCTCTTTGTTGGGATAGGGCCAGTAGATCGGCCTTGAGAATTCTCTACTCTCCTTGCCAAAAAAATTAAGTGAGCAGCTGAAGGGTGAACTTCTAATGAAGAATGCATTTTCTCTGGTTTTAAATGAAATGCTCTTTTTTTTTCCCTAACCAGTTTTCAACATCAAGGGCATGGTCAACAAATTTTAAACATAGATTTCTAAAGCATGATGCCAAATACAGTAATAATTACGATAAAAGTATTACAGGAAAATAATTTAAACCCCATTAAACCATCTGCAGAAAAAGACAGCCTTTACTCCTCAAACCTGTGTTCATGTGATTGACTGTTCACTGCTTCTTTCTTTAGCCGTGGCCATGATATTACTAAAAATATCCTTAATATTTCACTCTAAGTGTTTATAGGAAAAGATTGTCTCTTAGTAGCAAATTCTTGAACAAGTAAAATTCAGGCCTGTTGACTCTATCCACTTTGTGCCCAGATTAGCTGACTAGGGTTTCCATTCTCGTAGATAAAGCACCACTATTGGCACAAAAACCCTGCTGTATAGTCCTTATGCTTTGGGGCCTTTTAACAGAAACAAATAAAAATTTGGGACAATGTCACTCTTAGATATGTTGTCATCAGCTATTCACTCATATCTTTAGAAAATCACTGTAGGAGGTATATCACAAATATGGTAAGAGCAGGTTGACAAAACAAGTGAAACGAGTATAATCAGACCATTTACAACACTTTTACTTTAAAAATATATAGCATTTTACTTGCCTCTTTTGAAAGTAAATAGTTACATATCTTGCACTATTGAAGTCAGGCATCCTCTATGCAAAAAAATAGATGCGTCAGTCAGGTTCAGGGAAAGCAGTAATCTCAAAGGGACAGCAAGCATCATCAAAGAAATGAGAGGAAGACAGAAGCCAGACACATCTGAGTGGTAGCTTACTAGTTTTGACTTTCACAGTCTCAGTTCCTCCACTTGAGACCGAGTTCCCTATGAGATACTCAATACATTTTAAGCATCTTTCTCAAGCAGTCTCAGCTGGCTAGAATTTAAGGCTCAAATGATCTCATCTGTGAGTAGACTAGGTATCTGAGTCAATCTGTTACTCATAAAAATTGGGATTTTCAAGTGAACCTCAGCTAAATGATCATCTTTTGCTGTTACCTTCACATTTGTGAGATCTCAAGCATTTTTATAGCTGGAACAGTATCACTTCAGTAGAGGGGTGCACTATCCATACATGCTTGTAATGAAGTCATAATCAGGAACATTCAATGTAATTTTAACTTGATATAGTTTTGGTTTCAAAAACTATAAGAATCCCAAAAGTTATCAGTTAGGCTTTTCATTTACTGCTAAATTACCACGGCTTTGAAAGTCTTTTATTTAAAGAAATATTCATAATCTGTATTTCTTTTGGTGTCGCATCCTCGGAATTTCACATTGCTGCCTCCAGCTCTTAAAATGAAAAAAATCCAACAAACCTTCTCTTTTTTTTGGTGCTTCATACAATGAAGAAAAGGTAAAAATATGTGAAGGTCACATGGAGGTTATGTCTCTATGGAAACTCTTGTTAAAGTTGTGCAAATACTGTACATGCAAATGTTGTGCATGCAAATAATCAACAAATTTTCAATCTAGTTATTCAATTATTGTCAGCCCTTTGAGGGCTGCTGAACTAACCCTAGTGGCTTTGACATATTTACAAGAATTTTTACATGAAGAAAATATTGTCTGAGAACTTATTTGCTATGAGTTTCTTTGCTCCTTCTAATCTATGTTTATCTAGTCACATTTTTTGAAAATAATATTCTAGCCACTGATACAAGGTTTGCGTGCTATGAAAGGGCACTCAACTTTACGATGAACATCTTCAAATCTACTTTGAAGAACAGCTCTCCAAGGCCTACACTAATATAATGTGATGAATATTCATCTTTTATGAACAAATATTAGTGTGTTTTGCCTCCTATTTACCTGTTCTTAACTTATGTGAATAGTAGGGTAAAAACGACTGTTAAAGACAGTATCTTCAAAGATGTTTACAGAATGAGGAAAAGTTCCTATTATATTCTGCTGTTGACCTGCAATCCTGCTGGTCCTCAAGCACAAGTTCTAGTTACATTCTTCTGCCCTGAAATCAGAGGGCCACTAACCCAAACCCTCTGCTAACACAAAGACCCAAACAAATTACACAGACAAAAGACAAATCCACAGTTAGCACAAAAAGAGAAAGAGTGCTGCTGTTTCAGATGGCGGCGTTTTTTCTTTCTGCAGGGCTTGATGTGTCCAAGCAGCAGACTCGTCCTTAGGTCTGACCTCCCGTGGCC
>JAHLSL010000067.1:3106286-3286021 GCA_025920805.1 Petroica traversi
CGCGCCGGGCGAGGGAGGGAGAGAGGGAGGCAGCTGCTCCCGCTATGTGCGCTCACATTTCTGGTTGCTGTAGCAACCCGGCAGCCCTGAGCGAGCTCCCCGGCACGGCACGGCCCGGCATCCTCCCCCGCGCCGCCCGCGGGGCTCCTCGCACGCTTCATCCCCTTTTGGACAAGGCGCTGGGGATGTGCGCTGGTACCGCCCGCCGAGGTGAAAGGCGCCGGACGCGCCTCAGCCCCGGCACATGATAAATGTGAGCGCTCTGCGGACTTGTCACGGGCCCAGCTCTGCAAGAGCCCTCATAAAATACCTACCACTAGGACGTGCGTAAATACGTGTATTGCGCGTGTACACGGCTAAGGTAAATGGTAATCCGTTTGGTGAAACTGAATTTAAAAAATACATAGCGTTTGAAAACAGAGATGGACTGCTTACAGCAGCATGCTGTGAATTTTAATGCTTTCTTTTTAAAATTCAGCGTCTATAAATTAGGTTCCGTCTCCAAGCTTTTTTCATTCCTCAATTATCAAGACAGCATTCCTAGATCCACAATACCTAATATCTGTGTCAACTTTTGCTGGCAACAAGCCAGAATAAAGAAACACACCTTTTTTTTTTTTTTTTAATAAATATATAGGACCTAAATAACAGACCAAACTTTTTAAAATTTATGAGAATTACTATAATGACGTTTTTTAGATTTTTATTATTATTAGCATTGGGTATTAAAGTAAATTCATGTTTGCGTGAATCATGCTAAAAACCAGAAGAATGTCCCTCATTTTGATGAGCTTGGAACATAATGCTTTGAGCTAGATGATCAAGAGAGATTTCATGTGCTCAATTGGGTACTCACAGCTACGTGGAAATCCCACATTATACTTCTAGTTCATTGTGAACAGATAATCTTTTCTTGTCTCTGACAAGGAGTACTTTAATTCATTGTCTCCTTTCAACTGACAGCTCCTAACAGTGACTAGCTCATGTAAAAGTTTTCAGAATCCAAGTTCACTGTATGTTACTTCATTATAATAATGTTAGCACATGGGAGGAATTGTAGGTCTTCCTGATCCATTTTTTCACAACATATCAATATAGAAACACTGCACTGACTAAAGGGGAAAAAAATGTAGTTACAACTTCACTGATATTTGAAAGTTTGTCCAGCCTATCATGGGAGATCTATTGGTAGGAAGAATGCTAATACCACGTCAAACCTTGGCACATAGGAAAACTGATACTCTGTGCAATGTACATATTTTTATTATGCTTATTTGGACTGGCTCTGATAGCTGGCTCTGCTTATCAGGAGGACGAAAATAAAGACGGATATTTTCAATTGAGTATTGGTGAAACCTTCTCTGAACAGACATGGTTCAAAACGTTCTCCTACATTCAGTCATGATTTTTTTAGACATTCATTGTCTCTGATATCTTGAGCTAGAAATTAGATGCCTAACCTCCAATGAAAGGCAACAGTAGATGTATGTCTTACTTTTAAGTCCCAGCCTTTGCTGGGACTTACAAAATACATCCTCAAATATAATTAGTTCAAATTTACTTAAACCATACTCAGTTCAACAGCAAATGCTTCCACAGTTAAATTTTTAACAGGAATTTCTCATCAAAATTTTCTTTAACCCTTTGACATTTCTTCTCAACAAACAGTAAGATAAAATTTAGATAATTGAGTATCCTTACCATCAGGATCAGTTTCAGCAATTTGAGCTCCTGTAACCAAAATGTTCTCAGTAGTGTAACAAACAATATCCTAGCCTGTCTCCCTGCATCACTAGAAAGCATTCAGCTCTCCTAATAGCTTACATTGAAGAGAAGAGTTTGGACTTAAAATCAAGATATATAACACACAGCCCAGCTGTCCAAAAAAGTATGAGACACCATAAATGTTTCATTATTATTAGATTAGTATTGGTATTAATATTAGTATGTATCAGTACATTTAATCTGAGGGGTCATTGACCTATTTCCTTTAAAAATATTTTGCAGTGCTTACAGAAAATGACACTGAGTTCAAATCCTTTCAGTGTATTTGAAGAGTTGGATGAAAGAGTTCTGCAGGAACAAAGAAATCTTACTTATTTAACATAGATTATCAAATAATCACCAAATTATTGAGAAAAATGCTTTTACCATCCTGACCAGATATAAACCAATGAACTAGAAGGGAATGCACCAATTTTCCATTACTATTCTCCTGAACTAAGTGACCACATTGTTAATGTATAAAACTGCAAGGGACCTGATGAAATTAATTTCATGCTCAGGCTTTCCAGTAGTTGCTTTTCAGAGAAATCTTTGTAGGCTGAAAAACTCTTATAAAATTTCAGTTAGACTAGGATTCAATAGCAAAATGGAATCAGAGCTAGTGTTTGCATTCAGGTCAAATACTATCAAACAATAACTTCACCTTGAAATAGCAATAAACATTGACTTTGCTCTTAACTATGACTGATACGTAAATAACATATGTACCTATACAGAAAAAAATTTAAATAGAGAGACCGTGATTTTAATGACCCTATTAACTACAGAGTATTACCTTCACTGTCATCATCTTGAATTCAGAACAGATCTGAATCTCTTCTAAAATACGGCAATGAAATTTTAGAGAACACTAAGGTTATGAAGCCTCCTGGGTGCCACACCTCAAAAACACTTCCGAGATTCAATGTGTGGCCTCAGCTTTGGGATCTGTGAATACACAACCATCAGTCACCACTTCTGAGCATGACATCACCGATGGCATCTCTAGTTAGGTATCAAAGCTTGCTTTTCAGTGAGATACATTTCTAACTTTAGACTCTGTATCAGCAAGTTCTCTGAAAATGTGACATATTTCAAATGCACAGACTATGAATAAAGACGTGTAAAGTGCATATAGAAAAGTAGCATAATCATAAAGGAAAACTCTTAAGCCTTGCATCAGTACTTTTGCTGCTGTAAACTGTACCAAATTTAGGTGTCTTATAGCTCCAAAACTGTACTCTCCCCCCCAAAAGACCATTATGTCATTTATGCTTATTCATTAATCTAATACCTTCTTGCCCAGACTTACAAAATACACAACAGCTTCCTACAGCAAAACTTAGAGTGTAGAGGAGACATGGGTCACCCTCCTATTCGCACCCTGGAACTGGCAAACCAAACAGGTCACAGACCTTTCACAGTGCTTTGGCTGGACCAGGAAGTTTGACTGTGGTCAAGTGTTCACTTGAAATCAAGTATGAAACAGACTCAAACCACTAAGACTTTACTATTATTCTAAACTAAAGGTAGTAAGGAATCTTGGTTGGATTAAATGAGCTTCTAAAGAGCTTCCTAACACTTGCCCTGTCGCACTATAGCAGACTACACTACTGAGGAAACATTTATTTTTAAAAATCAAGAGACCTAGTACTTTTTACAGTTTACTTTCACATATTTTGCTTCCATGATAAGTATCATGAAGGATCACTTCAGCTGAAAAGACGGGATGTCCCCTTGTTATACCAAGAGACAGAACAGCTTATCTGTGCTCCCACTCCCAGGCTCAGGGAAGAATTGCTCACAAGTATGCCTCACTACATTAAGGAGAATCTCTTCCATTTCTAGTTTTAAGGCATTATGAAAAGATCAGGAACCACATGCTGCTCTTATTTATGCTCCTTTTGGTGCTAGGTTTATATCAAAGTCATGGTGAGCTCCATCTCTCATGCTAAGGTAAATCAAACATTTTTAGTGAGTCTTGTAATGCCACATCCTAATCCCTCCATGGAAGCTTCTCTCTCTGGAGACATTTCAAATGTGTTTATTAGGAAGACCATATTTATATCTTCAGGGAAGCCTGTATACAAAACGGAAAAACCTTGTAGGGCAGATGTTGCAATTGGCTAAAAGATTGAAAACGAGCTTTGTTTTATGCAAACTAGAGCGTGAACGTTTATCATGTAACTAGGATTTAAAGGAACAGAATGAAAGAATAAAAGGATAAAATTTGAATGCCTCTTTACACCCCTGTGCTACATTATGAAAGCATTAAGAATGTAGCAACTGACATTTTATTCTTTCTGGTAAATGACAGCTTTTAAAAGCTGCTCCAAATGCTGGTTCAGCAAACTATATTTAGACTTATTATTCAATGGCACACACCAACATTCCACCTATGTTAAATGTCATGAAACTGTACTTTGTCCAGTATAACTTGAATAATCAATCACATTCACTCACCTAGTGTGGCCTGCAGGGCAGTGGGGACTCTGGAACGCAAGGTACACATTAATAAAAGGTAAAATGCTAACATGTCACTAAAGTGCTCAAATAATCTAATATTATACCCCATATTGCATGACAGACTTTGGAACCTAATGAGTCATTGCTGTTTCCAAGAGTGAAGGTTCCAAAAGTCTGAAAAGAAATTTAATTCCTTGTTAGAGTTTAACATAAAAGGGTAAATTTCTGGATTTCAACAATCAATCAATTTCCAGATATCCTGGACACATCTATTAGTGTGGCTAGCATTAAAAATACACCCAAAACCAACCCAACAACAAACAAACAAAAACAAAAAAACCCACAAACCAAACCAAACAAACAAAAGCCCAAACAAGCAAACAAAAAAAAACCACACTACCTACCAACCAATCAACCACAAAAACCCAGCTTTCATACATTTGTGATTGGGAGCATCTGAATGGCCAATGGTCACAGCATGTTTGGATCCAAGATCTAAGATCTTGTATGATATTGTTGAGACTATTTTGGGATGAGAAAAAAAACAAGGTGAAATGTTTGCCACAAAACAAACCCCATAGACAACATCAGCAAGATTTTGCAGACTTGCAGCCACAGAGGTTTCTCTTGGAAAAGTGAAAATAAAAGGTATGGTTCACTGAATCTACAAGGCCTGAGACAGAAAGACCCACACAACCACTACCATCTCAAAGTGAGTTTCATGTTTACCCAACAGAGAAAGACTGTTAAACATTAACACCAATCAGCATACTAGATAGAACCATGTAGCTCATACTTATGTCAGAGCACCTGCTCTTAACTTCTTATCCCTGTTCCTGGAGTTTTGAAAGGCCTTTTCTTCACCGATGAGATAAAGGAGATTGTTTTTATTATTCTGTCATCATTTGTCACACCCTAGCTGGGTAGAGAGTTGATGCTTTATTTTTTTAGTAATCTAAACAAAGATAAAAATCTGGTGTTTCTGCTTTTTATTTGCCCACAGGTGAAGTACAAAGGGCCAAACTGACACTTAACATTTAAGTCATAGTTATATAGCAAGAGTGTTTACAGTGGCAAGGACGGCAAGGGCTGCCAGCACTCAAAAATCACAGAACTGATGAAAACTGAGTTAACAGTTTTGGGAACACTGGGTCATCCAAAAGCCATTATTTGGCATATCAATATATCTCATTACCTCTCATGTACTACTTCAACTCGACATGAAGACAACTTTAGAATACATAGCTCTAATACATGAACAATGCAAACAGTTTGGACTGTGGGCTCACTATTTATTATTTAAGAAAGTCTCAACTCCTCTACCAAAATGTCTTAATGGTTTTTCAGAATGGAAGTCACTTGAGTTATTGCTGTAATAAAACACAAGATTAATTTTCTTCCTTTAAATGTCAGTGCTGTGTAAATAAATTAAGTTTGCACACTCTAGCATGATGCTACCTAATGGTTTGGTTTTGTTGAGGGGCGTGTAGCAATAGCTGGAAATAGAAATTCTCAGTATTTATATTTATAGTATTTATAAAAGAGTCATGTTAAAGTCCTTTTTGTTTCTAATAAAAAATCATAAATATTACAGGACTAACATAGATGACAGCAAAATTACTTTTGTTGGCCCATTAAATGATTTTGATGGTGTGTATTCAAGTCAGCAATGCACAGACCAGAACATCTTCGCAGGAGATACCTTTAAGACAATTGTTGACCCTTTTTAATTGCATACCAAAAAACGAAATGGTACTGTGAATGAATACTGAAGGACCAGGACCAAGCTATATGACATTGATGTATATGTTTGTTCTTCAGTTATTTATATTGAAACTCCTCTACAGAGAGTCAATTCTGTCAAGCTCTATCAGTTCATGAGGTAGTACTTAGAAGTAAGCAAGAAAATAAAGTAATAAAATCAGAGGAAATATAGGAAACAGGACAAGTAAAGCACTATGTTGCCAAGTTTCTTGGTTTTTTAAACTGTGAAACACATCAAAGAAACTTTCACTTCAGTCTGATTTCTGTGATGCTCACCTTTAACCCTATTATTATGAATATCTTGCAGAAAAAATGAGACTACCCAAGAAGAATCACAGAAATGAAATTATCCTACCAGTGTACATTGAGAACGGGTCTAAAAGGAGGTGAAACCTTTGGTGAAAAAAGAGACAATGCACTACTGAGCATAAACTTATTTGGCTTTTGACATATTTTCATGCACTGAGTTGGACAGATGAGGGAGCTATATTCCATAATTTAAAGCTGGACAGTGCATTTAACATAAAGTTTATATATAGAAAAAGTGTGAAGCCCTACTAGTCCATGGGAAAAATATATGGCCATATTCAAGAGAAATAAATTGTTCTTTCCAGTTTCATCAAGATATATTTCTCACACGACCCTTCAGTTCCACAAGCTTGCACAGGAATATGAAAGAGTAGACTTTAGCCAACTGGCCACCATTCCTCAGCTTGTTCCTGAAAGAATATAATGACAGTCTTGGAACAAAATTCCCAGAAGAGCAGGAAGAAGATATACTGTACAGGACACTAATTTAAATCTTAAAATAAAACTCTAGTTTAGTATGGAATGACCCCTATAAAGAGCATTTTAAGCTTATCCTTACTTGAGGTAGTGCATGTCCCCTTCTTAGATGTTTATATGCTTGGATTTTTGTCCTGTCCCATAACTCTATGTCTATCAACACATCAAGTTATTAATTTGTAGGGTCTATCATAAAAAATAAAGCTGCCTCTAACTAAATAAAATATTTCTGGCCAGTTCACATACGAACTCTACTTTACCTTTGTAAACAAGAAAATTAAAGCATTTGCTAGATTGCCAGTGAAAATTCCTTAAATACTTATTTAATACTATCTCTATGGAAAGGGGGCTTTGGTTCATTATAGGTTCACACCAACATACTCAATTTTTAACAGATAATTAGGTACTATATATTTCAATATCAGATGCTGGTTTTAGTCCAATATAGTAAGCTCTTACTCTTTTTTTTTTTTTTTTTAACCAGGATAGCAGCAGATAAACCATTCCGGCACTAGAAGAACCATCTTCTTAGCTTAAATATTCTCTAGAGGTGTTTGCTACCCTTGTCAGAAATATGTATCAGTCCATATTGCAGAGACTGACTTTATTCTTTCCTCTGCAATTGTGCAGATCCTACACAGCCAAAGAGTTAGTGCCTCATATACTTAAATTCAGTGAACTCACCAGTTTGCAATTTTTGTTTTCTTTTAAGACACTGGAAGAGAAAGAAGACTTATCCTTTTGCTAAATTGCTAGTAGTTTTCCTGGATGACAAATGCACTTTTGTACTGTCTTTTTCCCGGTTTCATTTGTGTTTATTATCTGAGTACTCAGGTCATATTGCAGTTACTGTTACTTTGGGAAAAACTTCAAAGTAAATGGAAAATCAGATGCTGTCCTTATTATGAGTAATGATCTATACAGGTTTTAATCTCAAATATTTTCTTTTACATGACTGGTCTTTTTTTCCATTGTATTGAAAAAGAGTATCATCTTTTAAAATGCTGTCTCAAGGGAGTCTTAACCCTTGGCTGTATCGTGTCTCAGTCTAGCAAGAGACCTTTAAATTTACCCAGCTCAAACTCTCAATGTACATAGAGGGGAATTTAAATAATTAATACAGAATATTTTATATAATACAAAAGTCCTTCTAGTATATAAGTCAAGCAGCCCCTAGATAACTCTCAGAAAACACAACCTTCTCTTTATGCTGACACTCCAACATGTGTAGGAATGATATTCTGTCTATTATTACCTGGACCCAAGCATAGTCAAACTATCCTAAGAATTTCCTTCAATGATTGCATTCCTTGGCCATTGAGAGATTTCTGTTCTGTTTCTTAACCCACAAGTCTCACTGAGTTCAACGAATCACAGCAGATGCTATATGAACTGCCTTCCTGTCAATAGCCTTTATTCTAGGGCTCAATTTCATATCTACAGAACACAGACAATCCTGAGAAATTAGAGCAGCCTCAGGCTGCACTTCCAAGGATGTGGATGACTTTTCTCAGAATAGTCTTATTTAATTTTCTTTGAATCATTTCAGTTGTCCAATATTTTGATTCCAAATAGATGTTAGTTTTCTGCATTTATGTTTTATTTTCATTATCATCTCTGCTGCCTTTTAGAAGTGAACAAATGCAGCAGAATGTGATTCTAAAGAAAAATAGTGATTACATATGCTCCCTGTGCAGTCCTTCCACTGTATAATTATCCTAATCTTCAAAAACTTTTCCCAGCACAGCTAAGCTAAATATTTAAGCTGCAGATCTTGTTTTGGAAATAGGGATGGGTTTATTCATTTCCTTTGTTCCATTGTATGCCATGTGTAAGCAATTTGTTTTCCTTTTAGTGCTCTAGATTAACAAACTCAGTTTGCTATATCTTCAGAAGTCATGCTTCTTTACCTCTAATTATCTTTAACCTGTCTCATCTCAACCATCTTCAGCTCATCCACATCTAGCGTTCTGCAGCCTGCTATCATTTGAAAATTGAAGCGGACTTTTCAAACCATTAATGAACTAAGTTAGATAGGTTATTCATATATTATTAATAACAAGGCATGTTAACTTCTCTTCTGACTAGATAAGAGATCATTATGCATATAACCAAAGTTTTCCTCTATAATTAATTTGAAAGTTTTGTCATTTTTTATGACCTTGAGGTTGTGGAAATTCTAATATTGCATTGCAGTTTAAAAAAGCTTCATGTGAAAACATCTACCCTAATGAGATGGTTTTCCCCCCTTTTCAGCCTTTGAATGACAGTATAAATTTAGGATCGAATGAGAGCTTAGCTGAGTTTCGAAGATTTTAGAATTTGGTAATTTTGCTCTGTATTTAAACACTTACATATTCACTTTGAGTTCCCATATATGTATATACGTGCCTCCCTAAGGCAATAATGGGCTATTAATAAAATGACAATTCTCCCAATGACAGCTAAAGAATTTGAAACATTTAAAATATTCTTCTATATGCATTCTCTGTTAACGTTTCTTGCTTATTTGTATATTTTAGTTAATTTTCCTTGTTTATCTGTTATTTAGTCTTGATGCAAGTAATTGGTCCCATCAGTCACATGACATCAGCTTTCAATGGCAAGAAATGAATAACCAGTAGGGAATGCAGATGAATGAGGACCTTCTGAATTATTGCATAAATATGCTGCATTTTAAACAAGTACAGGACTTCCTAAGGGCTAGCTATTTTTGAAGTATTGCTACAAATATATTTTGGTGACTAAGTGAAAAAATACAAACTCAGAGGTAAAATATCATGACTGAGCCATCCAGCTAGCTGGATTTTGAGTTTATACTTGCAAGTAGTAACCTCCTACCAGCTTTCCCTAGCTCTAAACCTAACACCTGGGCTATGAATAATAAAAAACTTAAGGTTCTAGAAAGTATTGTGGCTGCCATAGTAAGTGAACACATAGGTAATTAAAAAATGAAAATTTAGAAGAATTCATCCTGAAAGTTTCATTAATCTGAAGCATACTACTCCCAGCCTTGAGTTTCTGATGAAAGTTCAAATACAACTCTAGCTATCACAATCAAAATCTGGTTCTTTAAGTTTGAACAAATCAAAGATTAAGGTGAACACTTACTAGTTAGACATGCAAATCAAACTTTATTGGGAATAAGGGCCACCATGAAAAAATCATCAAGGTAGTGTTCCAGTAAGAAGACCTAAATTCTAAGTATACGTTTCCCATTACTCATAGGAAATAAGGTTAAAATGAATATTCTAGCATTCCAGACAAGTATAATAATGGATTTCACATATTTTTTTTTTCTCCTACACCTTAGATTACATCTACTCACTTTATTGAGGGTGACAAAACTCTTGTTAAGTTTTACAGGTACAGGAACAGACCCACTTTTTTGCAAATGTCACTCAGACCAAATACAGGAAAGAGCAGAAAACCCACTACAAATCCCACAAAACCCACCACTCTCAGAGTACTCTGAGGCATGTATTAAATGAGTATCAGAACAAGTGATTGTTGGCTGGGGATTAAGTTGTAATTTTTGTCTCATGATAAGCTTCTTTTTTCATACCCTGTACAATACAGGGGAACTAAACATTTTTTGTATTTTAATCTTTGCTGGCAGACAGACGGTAAGTCCCATCTAAGCACGAAAATGTACTGAGCAAAACCTCAGAGCTATTTTGAAAAATATTTAGGCTTCTTTCTCGTTTTATATCAAGGAAAAAACCAAACTAACAAATAATCAAAATAGGGTGATATAACAAAAGAGTTAAATTTTCCTTTCTGTGCTATAACTCTGCTCCAGGGGGTAAGTCAGTCATGCAAAAATTAGTCAAATGAGGTCAGGGTTCAAAAGGATTTTAAAAGTCAGGTTCAGACCTTTTTGATACAGGTGTTGTTCCATTCACACTGGTTGTTTGCTTTGAATTGTTCTAGATTTCTCAAGTAATGGGAATTCCATGTTGCCTAAAACTGTTACTCTGTGGTCTAGCAGATATCAAAGAACACTTCTAGATATATCCACTATTGGAATAAAGAGATGGGAAAAGAACATTCTGGAGCATGAGAGTTGAGAAAAGAAGATTTGCATGAAAAAGATAAGTGATAAAATATACTGGATGTTAGAAATAGAAACACATACCAGGAAGAAAGAAAATTAAGGAAATATTCCCATAAACAAACAGTCTGCATAAACTGTAAAATCCCATGAGGGAGAACATATGCATGGGAAACAAGAAAGCTGTTCTTATCTTATGAAATCTTTGTTAAAGATGAAATTCAATAGAGAATTCCAGGCATTCATGAATACCAAAGCATAGCATTTCTGCAACATTGCCTGTCTATTTAGACAGAGAACTTAAAGCAAGCTCAAGGCAATCAGGGTGGGGTGAAAAACGTAAATTCAGAGTTGCTCTGATTTCTCTTTGCTCCAGGTATGGACAGTTGTCATTGTCTTTTCTGTTCTATAATTTCAGTCTTTACAAACTCAGAAGAGATGATCCAATGCAAAGCAGAAAACAATTGCTATTTGCCAGCAAATTCAACTTTGGGATTCCTTATCATGAGGCTGATCCTTACCATGATCCTTATCTGAGGAGTCTTTAAAAATTTTCCTAAACAAAAAACCTGTCTCCACAATTGGGTACTTCTTGATATTCGGTGCAAACTGATACTTTTTTTTTTTTTAGTTTTAAGTTTTAGTAATGTGTGAAATAATGTTTTAAATACAAAACAGACTTCATGACTACATTTTCCCATCAAATATAGCAAGAATTCAACTCTATGCCTGCATGTTATTTTTGTGGTATGTTTGTTCCATTGAAAACAGATCTAAAAATACAGTGTCTGTAAAAGGCAGCAGAGTGAGATGCAACTATGTTAATTGAGACACAAAAAGAATGCATGGGTTTGGTTTAAGTAAAACACTTTCATGGATAGTATATTTCTCAGCTTAAGGAATAAATTTTCAGGGATAATGTATTTAATTATTGTAGTAATATACGCCAATATGGTACTTTAACTGCACAATGTTTAGTATTGCAGAGCTATAAAGGCATCCTTAATCCATTTTTACAGGGCTCTGTTAGAGAACTGGATTTGTAAAAGGAAGCCAAGGTATTTAGATCAAGGTACATGACATTCTGAATGGAATAATAACAAAAATACCAACAAAATAAATAGCAAAAAACCCCCAAAAACCTAGAAGACATCTGTGGCAGTGTTATTTTAGCTACTTTTGGGAATGGACCAGAAATGAGTTTCAAGTGGGATTATGAGAGTGTCATGGGGCAGCAGGAAAGTTGGCTCAAAGATTAGTCATTAGTTCAAATGGCTTTTAGTAGCTGGTGATGAAAAAGCTGTGCTTGTCTAATGGTCTGGATTATTCAACTTGTTAATGTGACATAATTATCCAGTGGACTGCAATCCCCAAGAAAAAAAATATATTACTGTCTGTATCAAGAATTTTTAGCTTGTCTCTGGACAAGGACAGCGGATTATGAACCTCCTCATGCCCTTAATATTGTATGACAAAATTAAGGAAGTGATTTGATACTCTTGGGTACATAACAGTTTTGCATCACTTAACCTTTTTAACATAGAATGACTGTGTCCCTGAACAGGTCTAATTCCAAATCTCAATCGGTTATTGATGGAGGATCGTTATTTTCCTCAGAGAAAGGAAAGTAAAAATCTAGAACACCACGAAATAACACTAGACATCTTTCAAAATAGGAGATGTTTTTCTTCTTTTATGTTCCCTTGTCTTTTCTCCAACCATCAACACAAACTCGGCTTATTTTTAAAATTATAGTTATATCCATATATTGAATGAAGAGAATATTTTCATTTCCACATTTTCACAGAATGAGCTAGGATAATTTATTATATCCTTAGCACAGTTCCCACTGATCTTGAAAGGAGGAAAATATTGTTAGTGAGACACCTAAGACACTGAAATCTACTGCTAGCTAAATAATATACAATTGCACGTGCAAATTTACAGCACCTCCAATTAGTTCATATAGTATGTTCAAACTCATACTTAACAAACTTTGGCCCTGTAAAGACCAGCATGAACATTTTCATTCAATAAAAGTACAGCCACATATGTGTTTTAACTACATAATTTGTGGTTAAAACACAATACTATTTATCCACTTAGAACACTTTTTTAAGTTTAAATTGAATATTAACATGAATGTGTTTCCTAGTTAGAAAAGTAGCTATCTGTAAGACAGCTTAAAGCAATGTAATGCTGTTCAGATGCTCACATAAATGAGTACAGAGCCAGCCTAGAAAGGTCAGATGTAGTTAGAGAACAATCCACAAAGCATAGTTTGTTTCAGCAAGATTTGGTGTGTTTGACTCAAATATTTGACTGGCTCATTAGCGTTAGTGCACATGCAAGGACAAGCCTTTGTATTTAAATAACCAGGGAAGATGCACAGCCTAGTTTCTCATATATTTTCCAGATTTGGACAATTACGCCAGACTTTTTGGTGCATTTTCTCAAGTAATAGGGTAAGTTGTTCGGACCTTAAATCTAAGCACATACTCTAGGCACTTAAGCACATAATACATTTTCTTACATGATAATAATGCAAAGATATTGTCCTAGTGAAACTATATGTTCTTGAACCCTGTATGCTTAAAGAATGGAGTGTTTTTCCATCCTATTCAACTACTTTTAAACTATACCCCATATAGCAATATGAAATGGCAAAATTTTTAAATCAAGCAGAAAATACAAAAAATGCAGAAAAAAGAAAAGAAATGTGAAAAGCAAATCTATTGATACCTAGAGCTGAAGCCTTCCACGGAGGGCTTCAAGTACAAATATTAGTGACATAAATGCAGTTTTTCATCTATCTTTGCCAATCATTGTTTCCATGAAAAAAAAAAGGAATAGTTTTATCATTCTCTCAGTAATGTATAAAGTCATATTGAAATTGGTTTGTCATATGATACACTTCAGTTGCCCAGGCCAGGGTGCATCCCTCTTAAGAGAATTGCCATATTGCTGCACACATTTGTCAAACTACAATCCACTGTTTATTGTAAAAAACTTAACTCTTAAGGATGACATCCAAGCCCCATCTTCACTTTTTAACTCCTATAAAGATCAGGAGATATACGGCTTTCTTTAACCAAACTGAGAGTTATTTGTGGTAAACTTTGACTGAAATGCAAAAGAGTTTATCTTTAGTCAATGTATATTAAATTCAAAACCAGAAAACCCTTCACAAAGAAAAGTTTTGTATGAAACTCTCAAATCTTCTGCTTGTAAAGTTACTAAAATGAAAACAGGTTAGTAACCATTCATGCCATCTAGCTTCTTGCTCTCTCTACATTCTCCATAAGACTACAACATATTCTGCCGCTTCTTTTCTTCTTGACTTGTATAATCCCAGCAATTCCTTCAGGATTAATTCCTAGTTTGCATGAGTAAAATAAACAAGCAAACAAAAAATCATAAGAAATCTCCAATGTTCACTGAAGTATTTGAAAATCAACTGAACAGGACCATTTTTGATCATTAGATCATTTGAGGATCTAACAGGGGTAGCTTACAAGTTTCCCACCCTCCCAGTTCCCTCTTTCCCCATTAGCAAAAATGCTCACCTTAGGTATAGAAGGTTCCTAATTTCTGCCATGCCTAGCCTAGAAGAAAATCTTTAATATGGTATTCTAGGGTACTGAATACCATAACTACTGTTATTAGTTGTTCTCCAGGTGGATTTCCCTTGCTTCAATCCTTTCCCCACATTTTCTTTCAGAAGCATCAACTGCATTCAAGTTCCTACTTTATAGAAAAGCCTCTCCACAGGGAGTTTTTTGAAATGAGAACATTGCAGGACAAATGCCTTGTTTTCTTAGCTAACAGATCTATGTTTTTCTCAGGAATACTTTCATATGGTTTTGCTTTCCTCCTGATAATGCCTTCTTATATTGAAGCAGCATTTCTGAGTATAGATTTTTGTCAGCTTGACCTTTCCAGCTTACTTGTCCAATTGTTTTTTAAATAAATCACTTGGCTTTTCAACAGCTTCCTTACTTACAAGGCTTTTCACTGCCTTCATTAAAAGTTGCAGAAGGTCAGTCTAAGCCAGTGGTTCTTAATACTAAATTATACAATGTAAAAAAGACATATTTTAAAATCAGCACTTGTAAGAGAAGAAAGCTTACTAGAAAGTATTTTTTTCAAATTTCCATGGAACTCTAAAAAGTTTCAGCATTTGAAAACATATAATCAAACTATAAGGTTGTTCAAAACTGGGGAAAAAAAATTTAGGAAGTTATAGCAGTTAGTAATAGCTTTGGTAAAAGTCAAGTTTTGCCTACATAGAGTCTACAGGTCCTTTGGGTTATTATCACCATATATATACTGACATATCAGCAACAGAGCTAGTGATAAGTGAATTATCTCAGTCTGTATCTCTTAGTCAGCAAGTCATTGTGAATATACTCAAGTGAATTAATTTTTGATTTACTCACTCTACTTACAGAGGTATTCCAGCTTTTGATACACCTGCTTTTGCAGCAGATCTTTTCTACTCCAGGTACCATACTAGACAATCAAGCTATTCAGTAGAAGATACTTACAACTGTAGCTTTATATCCTAAAGTGTAGATACCCTTTTTCCTGGCAAAGACTGTTTCCCAGTCTTTAAGTAATTTTAACCAGTGTCACAAATAAACAAAAGTTAACACAGCAAAACTCTTTTGAGCCCTGTAGGTGCAGCTGTACAAGGCCTTCTGCCAGTACAGAATTATGCAATCAAAACCCACCCTAAAACTGTCGTAGCAAAAAATACAACACAGGCTTGGCCTAAGAAAAACATTACGTTCCTTTTCTCAAAAACAGGGGGCCCAATGCTTTAAATTTTATATAAAATGGAAGAAAATATTCCCGTAAAGGAAGTCTAGAATCTCAGTCAGGAAAAGTGGTACAAAAAGGCCGGGAAGGAAAAACATCCTTCCCCAAACCCTGCTATTTGTGTTTCACGCATATCCCTAGAAGGGTACATTGCAGTATATTCCTCCAAATATGCATGAGATGAATAAGCTGATCAGCACAACTTGGACTACTGAGCTGTGATCAGGACAGGGTAAAGCATGCAGGAGACCTAAGCTGTCATTCACTGCCTCCACCACCACCTCTGCCAGTTCTTGGCATGCAGAGGAGAAATGGGCAGATGACATTTATTTCTAGCTGAGTCTTTAGGTACTCAGTTACTGAGGAAATTGCACAATAACCCAGACAGTAGAGATTTAACCTTTAGTCCTTCCATACAGGCTCAGAAACACAAGCCTGTGAGTTGTCACTTGGCTGGGAAGTTGACTTTGATGCTGGGTTAGCTAAGGCTGCTTTATCAGCTTCTCCCTGCTGGTCTATGAATGACAGTTTGAAAAGTCTACGTTGCCAACATAAGATTAGCATCCACGAGTCTCAGATTTATTTCAAGTTATTTAGATTAACATGCATGTGTCCTACATGTAGGATTTTAGAATAGCAAGTTGATCTAAACCATTTTTCTCCCTACTCTCAAATGTAAAATGTAGATCTGTCAAGAAATTAAGATTAAAATGCAGGTCAGAATCGGTATATAAGGAAATTTGAAAAAATGTGAAATGCATACATTTCCCTGAGGACCTGCAGAATTAGGAAATTAAGAAAAATGTATGTAAAAAGACAACCAAAGTTATTGAAACTAAGAATAAATCGTAGATGCACTGAAGTTGTATTGAACATACCTAAAAATAAATCAGAGTTGATTCAAAAGAAAGTCTTAAGACTTATGTTCACAGTGCTTACAACATAATGTGTAAATATTAAAATCATAGTGGGAGTTGGAAAAGAGTGAAAACTCTTAAAATCCAGTTGCATGTTAGGTGTAGAAGGAAGAATCTCCAAAAGAAACAAGATAATTAACATGTGAAAGGAAGCACTGCTAACCTAGGAAGAGCTTAACTACAAGCTATGAGAAAATTGGCAACACAGGAAACTCCTCCCCATGAAAATATTAGGGAAAGCATCTGTTTGTAACTGTAATGCTACCACGGTTCTCTGTGAGATATTTCTTTTTAACCTGTTCTAAAGGGACACTGATAATTTTCTTCTACTCCAAAGTTTCTTGCCCACAAACAAGAGCAACAGAAACCCCAAGCAGTTACAGTCTTGAGATGATGCTTTATATAATAGAACAGAACCAAACTGTAAAATGAACAGCAGTGCTAACTTTCAGTTCATGGGTGTTGATTTTTGCAATACACAGCTGTCTGGGGGCCCTATCTGATTTGGTTCTATTGCCAGTGACACAGACTACAAGTATTTAAAATGCTTGTTCACCTTCTTTAAAGAACTGAAAGCACTGAAATGCGCCCTAAAATATTTTGTAATTGTCAGAAATGTGGTAGGATACAAGGATATTATATTTACACACAAAGATTAACTAGTGTAATATTTTAGATAATTGTGATATAACAGAGTCCAAATAGTCATCAGTATTTAATTGTTTCCAATTAGAAATCTGTCTATAAATCTGGTTGCATTACTTGCACAATCATAAGCTGCATTTAGTATTTGTGAATCACAAAATCCACCTTGAAGATAAGGTTTTAAGTTCATCGTTCTTCCCCATTTCAAGATTTCAGTTATAGAATCACATAATTATCCAGGTTGGAAGAGATCTTTAAGACCATCAGGTCCAACCATCAATCCCCAGCTCTAACACTTTGATAGAAAGCCAATACATGTCATCACCAAAAAACATTAAACAGAACATAGACTAAGAGGCAGACATGCAAAATCCATCACGGTTTAAACAAGAAACAAATTTTAAGTGAACAGGCAGGCAGTTCCAACCTCTCTGCAGATGGCTGACCAGCTGCAGGTCTGGTTAATTCAGGGCATACAGATGTTTGATTGTGTTTGTTACGCAGAAGACCATCATGCAGCGAGGTGTTCACAGGGTCAGGTAATGAAGCATCGTTTGATTATGAAGAATTTATAAAGTGTTATTTTCACAGTGCTAAGGCAACCAGCATTTTTCTTTATTTCTACTTGTGTGACTAATTTAAGCTCATTTTAGTTGAACTGCCACCATCACAATAATCAAAATTCTCTTCAAATATTGCAACACAAGCATATTTCACACATTGAATCTTCTAGTCATTCTTATTACATAGCATTTGTCATCACTGTGGAGAAGACAGAGAAAGAATGAGCGTTTATTGACATTAAGCAAGAGCTTTTGCTTCTGTTCAGAATGGGAGGTCACCTTGGCGAAGGCTTTTCTGTAAGCTGCTTAATTCTTCAGGGAAAAATATGTAATACTATCACACTTCACATCTCAGACTTTCCATACAAAAATCAATTGATGAGTCAGGAAACTAAGGGCCTCACAGTATTTATGGTTTGAGCTTTCCCTTTTTTTCAACATTAAATCTTTCAATCTTGATTGAAAGAGACAAGTATGAGCCAAGAGCATTAAGAAAGACATTTCCTGGAGATTTACAAAAGCATATGAAAAACTGCCACTCATTAGTGGGCTACAGACACAACACAGAAATGAAATTCACATTCCAATTGATTTCTAGACAATAAAACGAACAAATGCAGTAAAGTATGGTTAGCAATAAGTAACTCTAGAAATTTAATGCAGTCGGCATAATGCTGCCCTATGATAGGCATTGTGCAGCATTCAGAATTTTCTGCCCAGCAAAATTGAAAAACAAATAAATATTGTAAACACTGTAGAGCCCTAACATTAAATATAGACTTTCCCTCTCTTCTAGATTCCTATTTCCCTTGAAATCTTCTATTATATGCTGTAGCCTCTCCCTGAAATGACTTGCCACTGGACCTTCCAATGTTACTTATCCAAAGAAATTTCTATTTGCTCAATAAATTTTAACCTCTTGCCTATATTACTTTCATCTTCATCCTGAATATTTCCCAAACTTGCTGACACTCTGCAAGAGCAACAAAGCTCACTCATTTACATGCTATCCTCTCTAGAGAGGTCCCAATAAAATTACTCTTCCTCTGAAATCAAAACTTTTACTCCCTGCCCAAAAGTTAAATACGACCCTTCTGTGGTCTTCTAAATAAAAGCTTAAGTCTTCCAGGTCATCCCAATAACCCAATTAACTGGCAGAGATTCAGGTCCACTTGTCAAGACTTACTAAGCCTTTTGGTTCTTTTGTACTCTCTTGTTTTAAGTGGAGATTTATTTATCTTTCTACTGAAGTTGCTATTTAGAAACGCTATTGACTCCCTAAAAATGGAGATAATTAGAAAAGGAATTAATTAGTAAATAAAGTAAAATTGATGATCTCCTGTACTATTTCAACTTGTCAGTTTACACACTATGCATGGAATAACTTTTTTTTTTTTTAATTGAGCCACTATATAATAACATTTTATTTTGATTAAACATATGTTAATGTGTATTAATGTTCATACATATCAATGTGTACCTGAGTGCAGTAAAGGTCATCAAGCACAGCCATCCAGAGAGGTTGTGGAGTTACCTTCCCCTTTGGAGAAGTGGGCAGTGTCCTGAGTAACCTGATCTTAGTCACCCTGCTTGAGCAGAGGAGTGGGACTTGATAATCTCATGTGCTCCCTTCCAGCCTTAGCTGTTCTGTGATTCTGTGCCTTTGTCACTCTCCAGTCGTGTACCACCAAACACTGAGAGGCTGTGGAGGGTTTTCCCCAGAATCACCACCTATTTAAGTAGATATGGCCCTTCCAAACTTTTCTTATAAATATTATCACTTCTCCCACAGTGACTGTGCACATACACATTATCTATGACACCCAAATAGTTTAATTATACATTAGCTTACTGATCTCATAACCTGTTGATTTCTACCACATCTAGAATTATGAAGATGGGAGATAACAGCTAAAAAGAAGTTGCCTAAAAGAAAGACATAAAGCCTATAAATGGAGTGCATTTTGTACATAATACTAGTATGCACATATTCTCTAATGTAAGGATGCTTGGTTTAGATACTAAATTTATGTAACCTAACTAACTTAGTAACCTAAAATTCACTGTAACTGTCAAAGTCTATTAAGTATTTGAGGTGGGATTAAGGATCCCATGAGATGGGGTGTTGAGAGTGATGATGTTGAGAAAATCATGATACTCCTGATTTCAATGAGAAAATTAACTATAAAGACTTTGTTTCTTGACAGAACTACTTTGCATTTTCCTGTCAGTGTATAGGCCAAAATTAGAAGTGAAAATTAATTTCCAGATATGTGGAGCATTGAAGGGTTTGATGTTCAGATATTTAAAGAATTTTTTTTTTTTAAAGAAAAAAATAAAAGGTGATTCCTGGGACACTGGAAAGGCAGTACTTTATAATATTCTGTTTTCCATGTCTTTAGTTCTATTTTGGTACTAGAACCACATTTTTTGCTATTAAGATCAGAAGGCATTTGCTTTCAGATCTCTCTAACTTTGCAGAATATGATCGTGCTTGGCAAATGAAAATTAACTAGCTAACTGATTTGAAGTCAGCTAGTTGCAGCCAGCCATTTTATGTATCTAGGATGATCTGGAAGCCAAATGCTTTCACGTGGTTTCCACAGATTCTCAGTGTGGAATACGGCTTGTCAGAACATATCTGCTTTGAGGTACTCATAAAAAAAGCTTTTATCAGCATGTCAAGAGCAGTGAAATGCTAGTATGGTTTAAATGATTCAAAATTTTTATTAAATTACTTTGTTATTTCTTTCTAAGGCTTGTCTTTGGTCTATTGCTGCACCAAAGTAAAATTGGCACAACTTTGCAGGGTTTTGATTCATTCACAGTTTTTCATTCCAATACAGGAATTCTGTGCATTACAGAGAATTACCAGTTTACAGCTCACCTTTCTAATCTCATTTTATGAACTAGAACAAGAAACAAAACTTGCAATTTCACTGCAATTTATGAGCTTGAAATTTAAGCTCCAGGTCTATTTTTTTATGTTCTATTTGCTGCTATACAATCTGCCTCTTGTTACAAAAAAACTGTACCAAGAGCCTTCAAGCCAGTGAAATCACCTGCACACCATTCCTTTCAGATTATTTTCTCCCATGGAGACTGAGAAAAATTTGTTCTTGTACAGAAACTGTTAGACTGAACTGGGCTCCGTGGGGAATCACTGGAGACATTATGGGATATGCTGTTCTATCACTCCAAAAGTGAGCAGCACATGCCTCTGGCAAGCTTATGCTGTGGATTGGATAGATCTCATGGCCAAGAAAGCTGCTGAGTGTTGGGTTTTATTTTTGAACACTAACGAGTGTCTCCCCTACAAGACAAAGGGAAATATTCTATACAGGCATAACTCCCGAGTAAGCAATAGCTTCAGTTGCTCTAGGCTAGATATGATTTTAAGTTGGAATTTGGGATAAGCACAAAATTAGGCAGAATAATCTTTTCAATTATTTGGTCCAGTGCCTATGATCATGCTCTTATTACGACCATTATTGGTCCTCTCTCCTAAAAGCAGTAATACTGTTTATAGAATAGTTACCTGTGCACTGCTCTGTAGTTTGCTATACTCTGGATATGTTTGGATAAGCATAGAAAAGATTTCATAGCTTACATATCAGTTTTTCTGAAAAGCCCAAGGGTTATGATTACTGTGAAAGCACTGCGAATAATGAATCTCCATTCCTTTTTTTTCCCGTTCTTATGCAAGTAATTTAAACTACATGACAACCTTCCTGATAGTTGTCAAGAGAAGCAGTGAGGCCCTGTCAATCAGTGCATGACTTGTGACTGTTTCCTAAGCAGCAACAGACAAAGCAAACCCTACAGTGACAGTATTCTCTGCTTACTTATCTTGGCAGTAGCCAACAGCTCTTAGTATTTTAAACATGTCTAAAAATAACCACCAATTCAGAGAATGATATAAATGGCCTTGCAATAGACCACATAAGGCAACATTATTTATCACCAGCAGGTATAGAGGGGAATCACTGAAAGCAAATTCGGGAAAGATATATCTGTAAGCTCAGTTATCAATAAGCAAATAGTTAAAAACAGCAGACTGCCTTGATGTTTTCTTTTTAGGTAAAACCCCCACAGTTTCCTATTTAAAAATAAACCCTGCAAACATTTGGTTAATGGCTGTCCTCTGGACAATTCCACTTGTCTCTTTAAGGGGTATGCTTAGCTATAATTGTCAGGAAAGATTTATTTTAAAATCCTTTGCTGCAATTCTGCATTCTCTAAATTAGGGAGAGTTTATTCTTTCATATAAATCAGAAAGAAAGCATACTCATATTCACCTCATTTGAAGATTTTACAAGGAAACAAGAAAAGGTTCCACAGTATCCACAATGAGTTTCATACCCACGGTTAATATTTTGCTTTCTGAAACTAGTCTTAGATTGCAATATCTCATACACAAAGGGATCCCTGGAGTTTGCAATTAGGACAAGAAAGATACACATCTAATTTATAGTCCTGAAGTTTGGGAAGACTAAAATGGCAATATTGCAGTATATAATGCAATCAAGAGTAAACTATGTAGGATTCGTCCCTGGTATTGGCATCGTACAAAATATGAGAATGTGGGGGCAAAACACAGTCAAAAGCTTTTTCTGCTGCAGTCTCCCAGAAAATACAAACAGTAAAGGCAGTTGACGACGAAAATTTCCTGTAAAAAGAAGTACGGAATAAGGAGATTATTGGAGAAAAAAAATCTCTTTTCTTTGTTTTCCAATTTATTCTCCACATGGGATTTTAATGTTTTTTTTTTTACCAGCATAACACTTAAGAGATATATTAAAGTCAAATTACTTCATCTTCACTTCTTTCATCCTCTCTGCAGACACATTCAATATTGTCCCCATTTGAAAAGTGGGGAAATAAGACTAAGGGTGAATATGCATATAGTTAAAGACCTGATGTATTAAAAGGACTAGCAGTGTGTTTCATCCCCAGCATTTTTTGTGTTCCTTCATAAAGATATATGTCTCTGGCTTTTGAGCTGCTCTGAACCTCTAGCTCTTGTCAGGTGATAAAATGAGCTGAGAATTTTATAAGAAGCCTGGCTTTACTCTGGACACTGTTCAGGACACTGTGGGAGGCTTGATTTCAAGCAATTGATCTAATCTCATGAAAGGAACCTACTGCAGTGATAAGACGCTCCCATCGCCGATTGCAGACATTTAACCACAAGATAATCTGCCTAATTTTCTATAATAACTTAGCAGGCAGAGACAAAACTACTTTCTGCTGTCGATATGACTTACACAATAAAATACTGGCCATTCTTATAACCACCTAAAGAACTTGCTAGGAGGAAAACAGAACAATAACACACATAGATTTTTAATGCTATAAAATATTACTTTTGCAAAGCACAATGAAGTACAATAGAACACTTAAAGGTATTGATATCATGGACATTCTTAATATTGTTGTTAGCAAAGCCAGTGTACACTGACTGTTCATGATAAGAGGGAGCTCTATTCTACATATTTTACAAAAATAATTCTATTTGTCAAGCTACTTTTTCAATTCAACTAGATCTTGCTTCTGGCAAAGCTATTTCATGAGCAGGTATTAATGAAATGATGTATCATATATTTCTTTATAAAGAAAGATTAAAATAACAGGGGCAGTATAAGAAAGAAATATTTTAATAATACTGTACGTTTACAGCCTAAGGTATAACTTGTCATTAAGGATCATTTTGTGCATTTGGGTTTTTTTTAAGGTGGTACCAGTGTAAAGTTTGAAAGATGAAGGTTGGAAACTTGCTCTGTTTGTTGCTTTGAAAATAGAAGATACAGGATGAACATGGCATTCTTTTCAAACTGGCAACATTACTGTTTTGTTCAGTCCAGTCACAATCAAATTGTTTGTTTTATTTTTTGAATAGACTTTAGGGACAGAGAAGTATTTCAAATATACACCACCATTTAGGCTTAAAAACTTCTATTTTGAAGCAGCAGAAAATACTATTTTTAATAACATACTTATTTTATTATTTTGCATAAGTACTCGAAGATTCTGTCAACTTTTTCTCTTGTAAACTTCTTTCTTATTCCTGTTCACGCAAGTCATTCAGTATAGTACTTGATAAAGATGCACACATTATCACTGAATGAGGAATTCTGTAATTAGGAGCAGCGTTTTAGTGTGGTTCTCTGCCCACACTTATTTATCTTGCTGAATGAGTAAATGAGAGCATGCCCCTGACAAAATCACAGCTGGATATGTTCACCCAAATTGCAAGTCCTCTTTCCACACTTCGGCAATTTTTCTTACTAGTTACAGTATTTGCTAATTTCCTATTTATGCATAAATTTATTCTGACAATATCATTCAGGTTCTAAAGACCTGAAAGTAGCTATTTCTATTTTCAGTAACTTTATAACATTAATAATATTTTATTGTCTTATTTCAAACTGAAAATTCAAAATTGTTGTTTTATTATAAAGGTTCAAGTCAGAATATTCCAGTAATCTCCCAAATTCTCACTCCAGTCCTAGCCCCAGACTAAAACCTTACCAGACTTCCTTTTCATTAGAGTGTTTGTATAAACTCATTTTCACTTTATATGCTGAGGAAATTAGGGTAATGAGTTATGTGTCTCTCGTGTATTATCATTTTATGCAGACTGTGTTTTTATAACAATGTATGTTTACAGTCATCTTCCTTGCCAAGGCTAACTGAAAAACATGAAATTCATTGAACTCTATTACAAACTAAGACTACCTTCAGTTTTTCTGGTACACTCTGTCTGCAAATAGAGAATGGCAGTGCTCTCTGAATCTCTTTACATTGGTTTCCCATATCTAGAGTTCAAATATGATCTCCTACATTTAGAGTTTCTTGGGAATTTTTATCTCTTCCATTTTTCCTCTCAGGTTGTTTTCTTCATCCTGGATTTATTCCTGGCAATATGTGCTATTCAGTTATAAGATTGCACCAAAGAGAACGTAAGGGTGAAGCAGATTTAATTGCTTCACCTTTCTTTGGTCTCTGGAGTGTCGCCTCTGAGTCTGCCTGGATGCTAAACCGCCCGCATATGAATAACTCTCACCATGACATGTGGAAGACATTTACCTATGATTCTGTACTATGTGCTTTGGTGCAGCCAAAATCACTAGAAAAGTTAAACTCATGGAGCTGCACTCCCTAACTTGAACAAGGCTCAGTTAGACAAGGTTCATTGTCTCTGCTTCCTCTCTCAGTGTACTTGTAAAAAGAAGGGGAAGTTCTCAGCTACAGGATAAAGCAAAGGTGTTAAGTCAGCAAAAACGGACTCTGGCAACAGCTACTTTCAAATAATTAGAATTCTTAAAAGCATCTTACAAAATTTCCCACAGGGAATCACATCCTAAAGAGTCAGTTGGCTATTAGATACATTGTGGATTTGCAGTGTTAATTACAAAAAGAGGAATAATAAGCCAATCCCAAACTCATTATAAGATCTGAGGAACTGAGCTGAGAACGTCTTAAAGGTTGAGGAACAGTGAAAAAGAGGACAAAAGAACTTATTTTGCATTTGAGCACTGTCTTTTCCAGGGTGTGAAGTCAATCACGTATCCAACCTGTCTACCTATCACCAGCTAACAAATAGGGCATCACAGATTTGAACTTGTTCAGTATGTTCTTCCTGTTCTCAAATATAAGAAACTAAGTCAATAATTACTCTGCCTCTGTATATTTTTTCTTTCACAGCAGACTAAATCCATGTATCTGCATCGCTATCAGTCCTACCACTAAACCCTTAATCTCTGTATACTCATGTTATTTCTTGCAGTGCCAAAGAGATCAGCCCTGCAACCAGTTCTCCGATGTGTAGGTACAGACTTCTTGTTAGGGCCCAGGCTCTGGCCTTTGTTTCTTTTTTCTGGCTGAGCTGTACTCATTTGGCAGCTGTCAAAGTTCTCAGCAGCATCAGCCAAGAAAAGCTGGATTGACATATTTCAAGATACTCATGGTATCTCTAAGGAATATTTTGCAGACTAGCAAGTGGATTTGATTTTTTCCAGACATGAATGTCTTACAAGTGGTAGATACCATTGTCGTCTCAAAATCTCTTATTTTCCATTTCTAAAGGCAGCTGTGTAGTAAGTTAATACTGGTCTTCATTCAGCAGAAACCTGGACTCAGAGTGTGGGAGGCACGAAGGAAATTTACAAGGGGAGAACAGAGTGGCAAAAGAATAATCCTCCTTCCCTTTCATCTAGTTTTTCAAACGTTTAAACATGTGCCAAAGTCAACAAAAAAGCCATCATGCTTGTAGAATGTTTCATTTGATCTGTGGGAAGGTTGTATTGAAAGACATTTTGTCTTTGTCAATATTCTCTAAATGTTGGAAATGTTTTGGTCAAAACATCTCTCCGGTTCTACTAAGAACATGTGATTTATTCCTGCCCTTGTACTCAAAACAGTGAGCATGCCATGAAGAACTTCAGGATGACCAGGCACCAGTACATGCTGGGGACTGAACAGCTTGAAATTGGCTCTATAGAGAAGGACTGGGGTCTTGGTGAAGAACAAGCTGAACATGAGTCAGTAATGCATCCTCACAGCAGAAAAGTCCAACTGAATTAGAAAAAGCATTTGCTGACAGGTCAAGCTGGGTGATCCTTTCCCTCCACTCAGCATTGGTGAGACAAATTTGGAGTTCTGTCTTCAGTTCTGGGCTCCCCAGTAAAAGGAAGACAGGGGTTACTGGACCCAGTCCAGCAATGGGTCAAAGAACTAATTAAGGGATTGCAGTAACTAACATGCAAGGAGAGGCTGAGTAAATGGACTGTTTAGCCACCAAGAGAGAAGGCTTGGAAGAGTCTTAGAGGTGGTAAAGAACAGTTTTCCAAGACACTCAGATCCATGGAGGTATTGAAAATGTGTCTGGACACAGTCCTTGTTAACCTGCTTTAGCTGACCCAGCTTGAGCAGAGGACTTGGATTAAATGCCCTCATGAAGTCCCTTCCAACCTCGACAATTCTGTGACTCAGTAGAGCACATGTGGGTCTCCTCCAGGCACCCGTCACTGGATACTTCTACTTGTACCAGAATTCAAAAGGCAGTGCGAGCTTTGGGGAGCTATTATGAGGCAGCTTTGTTTCTGTATTGCTTTGCTTAACTCCAGCTTGACTCCAGACTTGATAAGAAGGCTAAACGTCATCCATAGGTGATGGATGAAGACCTCTTGAGAAATGTAATTATCATCTGTTGCTTTGGCAAGTGTTCAACTCGTCACCAAGACTTTACCTAAAATACTGTTATCTGACTTAGGGGTCCAGTTGTCAGACTAGAAATATCTGCTTTACTGAAGTGTCACTGAAAACATGATTTTGTTGTCTTCTTAGTATTATAAATTTTAGGTATTTTTATTTCATACAAATGCTGTGCTATAACAAAAATAATTTATTCAGAAACCAAAAGGTGAACATGGGAATTGTTTTCTTTTCCTCCCTATATAGTTAAACTTTTTCCATTAGTCATTAAATTTTCTAATAGAGATTTAAAGAAAAAAAGTTTATATCCAAGTAGATAATATACATTCTGAAGTAGATAAAGATGCAATTAAAGAAAGGTTTTGGAAAGTGAAGTCATATAGATTAAGACTATATTAAGAGGAGAGACAAGAAATCAGAACTGATTCTCCATTTATTTTTAGTGTCTACACTAAGGTATTTTAACTGATTACAAAAGTTTTAAATTTTTACTTTCACTTTTGCAAGTCAAGAATCAATGCAGTGGCCTGAAGAATAAGATACCACAGATGAAAATATTTTTTCTTTATAAGCTACAATAAATGGAAACACACTGTCATCAGTTCTAGTCAAATAGAGAACAGAGTAAGTGATCTTTTTTAACTAGTCCTGGGAAAATGATATGCAAATAATTCATTAGTCCAGCAATTTCTGTCCAAAACCACTGTTCGGTGTTTTGAGAGATTCTAAGACAAATTTCAGTCTCTTTTTTGGTCTAAAGATTTCTTACCATGGACAATTATCTGTACTCAGAACCACAGACCCATCCCCATAGATTTGTCAGTCTGTCCTTCCACAGCTGGACATTTGCATGACTGTTGGGGATAAAAAATCATAATTTAAAAGCATTTTAATACAATTTTTTTTTATTTTAAAATTGCGGAGTAGATCACAAAACATAGGTGGACCCCGCAGCAAATGTTTGTAACTGTCACAGGAAACAGAGCATTCCTAGGAAACACCACAATACAATCTTAAGATTCAGAACTATTTAAGGCTCAAATCCCTCCATGCATGTTAACATTTTTATGAGACCCTTGACTGAGCAGGTCTACAATTATTCTGTTCTGAATTTAAAAATGGAATAAGAATTCCTCAAATCAACTCTCAAACATTGCTTCCAGCTGGAGCATTCATGATGTGATAAAATTAGAATGCTAAGAAAACACATTCAACACAAATAGGATTGATTTAAAAGTCAGACAACACATTTCAGCATCTCTGATGACACCAGCTGTGTTCTGCTCAGTGATATCTGCATGCAGCAAAGCCTGCTTGGGATTGTGAAACTGCATTGAGCATAAAGCCTTGTGAGGAGCAGGATGGGCCCAATGATACCTGCCTAAAGATGAGTAAACCTGGTGTTTCCTCAAGCGCTTTCAGCATTTCCTAGGTTTGTGCTAGGCTACAGGACCTTGGACAAATCTGTGTGGTGAAACTTCAGAGAATGGAAAAATGAAATCAGCAAGAAAAACAAGCACAGAAATTAAACTATGAAATTATAACAAATTGACAGCCTCCATTAGAAAGAGAAGGAGAGCTGATTCTTCTCCCTGACTCAAAATCTATTATCTCACTCTTCAAATATGTAAAAGGCTGTTATGAAGAGAAATATAGACCAGGAATAGTCTAATATGTAATAGTAGAAAACGCAATAGTAGTAAGGAAGAATTAGGTTAGACATAAAAAAAAAAAAAACAAAAACCAACAAACAAAAACCCAAAAAACCAACCAATCAGGGAAAAAACAAAACAACCAACCAAACCTCTAACAACACAGTTAGTGATAGATTAGCCTCTGAAAGAAACTCCTTGAGGCTGTAGGTCCCTCATCACTGGTGCATCTCATAAACAGGTTATACAAACAATTGTCAGGAATGATTTGGTACATCTGATTCTGCCGTCAGCAAGGAGCTTGGCTAGACAAGCTCTTACATACTCTTAGACTGTTTTTATGAATAAGATATGAAAATAGGGACAAGCAAAGATATTTGCATAACATCTGCCGGTTTAGTATTTAAGCCCACATACAAATAAAGCAAGTTTTTTAAAGTATTTTTTATCCTACTATAAACATATAAACATCTGGAATTTGGTAGAATATGGCATGAGCAATGAACCTTCTGAAAATCCAGAGCTAATTTATTGGACATGAGACCTTGAAAAATATGATTACCAGAGACTAGCTCAATTTCAATGGAGGGAAGGCAATTCAATTTCCAGCATTAACCCTCACCGACATGAAGCATAAGCCTAACAGGATCTTAGCACTGCTCCTAAGTGATTTTAATTTCATAGGGTAGGATTCTCAGTAATGTATCTTAAATAATTACATGGGAAATCTCTGGGTTTCCAAGGTTTGAAGCAAGCCTGTCATGCCAGTGGATGAACAAATCAGAAATTTTCAGCTTCCAAAACCAAATTAAATTAATTTTTTAAAATGGCACTGTACTCTAAAATAAGTTAAATTCTTACTCAGACAGGGAGACATCTGGGGGGGGGGGGGGGGGGAGTATGAAAATTCTCTTTAAAATTTTAAAAGAACAAGACCAAGCATATTCTGAAAGAACAGTTTTTAGTTATCTGGTCTAGGTTTCCCTGGTGTATCACAGTTTCTTACACATGTAAGAAAGTCAGCATATTTTAAAATAGAAATTAGAAACAATATTGGAAAAAGAAAGTGCTGTCACATGAAATGTATGAGTTTGGTAACCAGCCTTTCACATGGTTTTCCTATGGATATGTTTTATTTGCTAACTATCTTCAAGGTTTTTCTTCCAGTACAAGTTTTTTGGATAAATTCAACTGGTAATTTTGAACAATTAATTCTTTACAAAGAGAGGAATTGTAAGCCTCAAATTTTTTTACTGTGTGCACCAGCTAGTACAGGAATTAGTTTTTAGATGGCTTTAATGTATTTATGAAATAGATGGGGTTTCTGTTGACTAAACAGAAACCCAAATATATTAAAGCTACTGCACTGGATTATTATCACAGAAATGCGCTGAGTGATTTGTACTTCAAAAATTAACTTTGTTCAAACTCTGAATGTACATGAGCTATGATCAGAGATGCATATATTTTGATGAGATTTTCTTTCAGTGGTTTTCTGCAGTGAAGGAAGTTATAGTGGCACAGAACCCAAATGATAGCATTTGTGTATCTTAGAAATGTACTAGTAGATGATCACAGAAAGTTTTGAATCTCTTAAGCAGTTTTCTTAGTGAGCTTAAAGAGAGCAACAGATCTTTGAGCATTTTGACAAGGAAACCCACCATCCTGAAAGAGAGGAACAGATTTGTTTGAATTTATACTACCCATAAAAAATGAAACCTGCTTAGATGAGCAGAAGTTTAATTTATATTCTTTCCCAAAGTCTTTGACAGAGTTTAAAAAGAAACAGACTTTCAAATGTTAGGAAAAAATTGAGAGCAACCGTTATCTTTTTTTATGCTTAAATATTTCAGATACAGCCAGGAAACAGATTTCTCTAGCTTAAAAAGAGAAGCTGGAAAGATTTGCTTTCCCTGTCAGTCAAATACACAAAGACACACCAACAATCAAAAGAGCCAGTTTGTGTTTAGTATTTTACATTCCCTAACCAATTGTTTTATTTCTTAATTCTGCCCAAGTAAATACTCCCCAACTTTCTGAAGCAGAAAATGACACTCAATCTGACTGGATTGATGGAGGTACAGGAGTATTATCTGTTTCATACATACCTCTCAGTACCCACAACTACAGCCACAAAACCCAGAACAATTACTGTAATATAAGAGCCCCATTGTGTCTCAACCCTACAACCCTGACTGAAGACACTCAGCAACTTCTTCAATTCACCTGTGAAATGATTCTGTACCTGTATCTTTCTTCTCACTGTGTGAAAGCAATTCCAAAAGCTTTAGAGAGGAGCTAGGCTGGGGGTCTGCTTTGTTTAACAATCATTTTAGCAAGCACCCAACTCAGTGCAAGGGACAAAGCAAACTTCAGTCCTCTCTGGCCAGTGGGGTTCACTGGCTGTGAGTTTATTCTTATTCATATAGTTTTCTGGTGCACTTATACAAGAGACAGGCATTTTAGGAACTTAAGGTAGGTTACCCTGATTTTACTGTTGGCAAAGCACTCAGACACAGCAGGTTTGAAAGCACAACCCACTCAAACATGCTATTATTAGAACCAGGTGGGAAACAATTTTCCCAATCTGGGAACATTTCTAAAATTAAGGAAAGGAAAACTCTTTCCACTGTTAATTTGGAATAAATTCCAAAATCTTTATAAAATCTGCAAATAATAATTCAGTGGCAATCAGTAGAAGCAATTTGGCTAACTAGGCACCATCGAAAGTTTGGGATGAAGTGATGAAATTTGGAAAAAAGTATTCAGAAGATACAGATATGGTAGAATACGCACTGTAGGAGAAAGGAATTGGTGAAAATATTGTCCTTAGATTATACTAATTAATAATTACTGTGAAGGATAAATAAATATATTGGTGAAGAGCATCTACATTTCTTGAAAACATCAAAGTCATAGAGTTGTCATTTCCTTTTTCCTTCAAATTCATATGCTTGCTCACAGAAATCAGTCATGAAATGCTGATTTCATATGAAATATATAAGCTCCCAACATGATGAAGACTTGGGTTTTTAGAAATAGCAAAGCAGAATCTTCAGTATGTTGAACCCAAATTCTTTCATAGAGCCTCTGAACTAAAAGGCTGGAACTGAGTAGGTTCATATACCTGCTTTTCAGCTTCAAAGAGAGGCACACACAAAGTCTAGGAGAGACTGGAAAGAAATTTCACCTTCAAAATGTATCTGTAAATGCAGGAATGTGAAGAATTTCACTTCACAAAATCAGATGTCATGTTAATCCCATAGTACAGGTGAATATTTCCCCATAAGCATCACTTTCTGTGTTAGGTAACTTTGAAAATTTGAGTAAAAAACCATACAAATAAAACAACTTCCATTTAAAAAAAGCAACTTCTGAAAGTTGTCAAACAAAACTCAGCATGGCTGTCTTCATGCATTTCATGATTATTTGTTTGGCCGCACAGTGTCACACAATGAATGCAAGATCAGATTCACCTGTGACATTGGAGAAAAATTTAACTGAGACCAATAGATTATGATCACCTATAGCAGTGGTAAAACTGAAATCCCATTTCATGCTCTTCCACATAATAGAAAAGACACAGGAACTCTGAAACTCAGGGTTTGTAGTTTCTGCAGTTTCATGTTGTTCTTCCAATAGCCCACAGATATTTATGAGAGGCATGTTTAACAACAGTACTTTTAACTAGGCAACAGAGTTCCATCATCAAGGCAGGATGGCCTTATGGCAGAAATTGTAACATGCTTTCAAGTCTGGTGATGTGTTTTCCAGTTCCATGATGAATCTTGTTTACATTTCTCTAGTTCTTTGTAATGCCACTGCAAGAGCAGCAAAGCAGGATAACCTAACTCAGCTTTCAGTGGTACTAGGACTGACAAGGTTGACCTGGTGCTCCAGGTTAAATTGGGTTTTTGCTCCAGGAATGTGGTTATGATGTCAAGAATAGAGTTAGAGCAAATAAATTAGAATCAAGAGCAAAGTTACCCCCATAAATTCAAAGGTAGGTATTACCTAAACCAACTAAAATAAAATGTGCTGCCCCATTTTTAGTACTATTTCTCTTCTTGTGCGTTCAGGAAAGGAAAACAGAAAGGTTTAGTATAATATCAGGGTAAGAAACTTTCTTTTTAAAAATCATTTTCTGAACATTTTGCCATTAGAAATTTCTAAGATGACAAAAGGTTTCACAACAGCAGATGATAAGCAACAGATACTCTTCAGCATAATTATTTTAAAACCTGATGGCTGTAAATATGTCTAAGAAAAGACAAGTGAATCTGATATGACATAAGAAATATCATCATTTCTGTCCTTACATCTTAAAATATTTTCTAGGCAGCTACCTCCTTATTTTGGAAAGTCTACACTGTTTTAAGCAACAAAATATGCTGATTTTATATGCAGCAACTCTAACATGGTTCTTTACTGTATTTTGCTAACATCCTGGTTTTTATATGCTGCAATAATCAATCATTCCCTGCGAGAGAGAAACGTGCTATTTCTAACGTTTTATTTTTAACAGCATGTTTCATAATGGATCACATTCAATTCCATTTGTGAGCTTCCCAAAGCCCAAAATAGCAGTAAAAGATGGACAGTTTCTGGGTAAGAAAAATATTTTGGCTGAGGATATTTACAACTTGGAAATATTTAATCCTTAATAAAATAAAGGTTAGCTGCTGTGAAGCTGATAATAAGAGCTCAAAAACACTGAGGCTGCCTAATAAATTCTGGTATGTAGGTACAGAAGTTCCATCTATGTTTTGATAAATCTTATTCTGTTCTCCAAATGCTGACTTGAACCAGGAGGCTAGGGCTGAGAACAAGAAAAGCTATTTTTAGCTCTCATTCCCTGTGTGAGGATCTAAATGGGCTACAATAGAGCCCAGTGAATGGTGCTTATAAAACATTTGCAGGGGGATTGTTGTGAAAGCCAGAAGAATATATCTAGCACAGAAACCTCTGCCTGGTAGATATATGGTTCTTAAATTGTTCTAAGTTGCTTCGATGACTGCTGCAATGATCCTAAATGACATTAAATGCATTGTGAGAATAAGCAAAGAGGAAATATTACTATTTGAGATTGCTGAAAGTTCAGTAACAGGAGAGGCCATATTCCCCTTTTCTATGTGTTTAATACCAGAGAGATGATTCAATATACCTTGACCCTTTGATCTGTGTGTTCATGCTGTATTTTAGTACATTTCATTACAAAATACAGCATCAAACAATTAACAGCTCAAACTTTACAATCAGTTTCAAGTCTTCATACTTGGGCACATAAATCTGGTTCAGGTTTTCAAAAAGCCTCGCTTTATCTGGGAACTGAATACTTTCGAAGTCTGATCACTTAATCTGGCACTAGAAGTGAGTTGAACAGGGTTTTATTGATAAATTAAGACCTGCTTATTAAGGATTGAATAAGAAAAAGAAAAATGAGAGCATATGTGGAAAGTTATATCTAAAGATCTGATAGTCTAGAGGTATAGAATATTCAAAGTAACGTGTCCTTCCACTAGAATATATTACAATTTTAAGTAAAGTGGACAATTACATAGAAATGCTGAAATTAATCTACTGAATAGTAGTAACTTGGAATAATAGAGTGTGACAGCATGAATTATCTCTTAGAATTGAAGAACACTATTACACCCTGTACAAACTTTTTAAAAACTAAAATAAGTATGTGCCTGCTGAAAGCAGGTAGAATTTTGAGAATGTGTACTGCAGCCCAACCAGGAAACAAAAGAAATTTACCCTGTGTCTAGAATTAAGATGAAAAAAAATTCATTTTAAATATGCTTATAATGTATAATTAGTTACTTTTTTTTACTTTCTCTGATGGTTGATAGGATTTGACTCTATTTTCATTGGCTAGGCCACAGCAATCCTTTGGGGACTTCTGTAAGAGAGTCTGCGAAGAATATTTGAAAATTTCATCTCCCAGATTTATAGTCAAGGAGATGAATTTTCTCTTGCTCTTATGTCTATTTGGGCATTTATTTTCCTTATGCTTAACTCCTCTGAAATGCTTTGTTTGCTTGGCAGGGTGATCAGATATTTTAAGAAAGTACTTTAGCAAACTGGTTTCCCTACAGCTGTCTGATAGATTTGCCCATGGCAAAGTGTCACACTATTAGCAATTCTTTCCAAGTTATCATAACTTCTCTAAAGTGTTTAGTAAGCCACTCTCTTCATTTACATTTTTAAATGAAGCATTTAACCAAGTATTTTAGATGCATGACTGTTTGATAAAGGTTTTGGACATTTACTGCAGTCTTAAAAGTGCTTCTGTTGTTTTGGTTTTTTTTTTATGGGACTATATGTATCTAGAAAATTCTCTTTAGACAGTCAATATTTGATCATTTTAATGAAATTGAAAAGCTAGGCTTTGTATTTCTCTCTGACAAAGAAAAAAAAAAAAGGACGTCCATGCCTCCCTGTTTTATACATGATGACATAACAAATTGTATGTATCAAACCAGGAAAGGCTGTCAGAGCAGAGTGGGTTTATTTATGCTATATGTGAGCTGTGGCGTATGATGGTCAGCCAAAAGCTCAATGGATTCTGGAAACTAGAATATTTCCATTGAAGGGTATTTAAATGAGTCAGTGCAGACTCTCTTGTCCTTTCTGCTGTGATAACAATTGAGTTATATCTTTTATAGAAAGGACGTAGACCACACCTGCTCCTTTTTACCCCTTTGAGCACTGTGGCACACAGGTTAGAAGGAGTCATCACCTGGATCATTTTACCAGTGATGCAAGTGAAATTACACAGTAAGATTATGATCTGATGGGAAGGGTGTACATTATTTCACTGCTTTCAAATAGTTTGCACCACTAGAGGAATACACATCGTTTCCATTTGAAAGTCAGGTTGATGGACATTTGGTTGGCTGTGAATGTGTGTTTACGGCAAGATTTCCTTGCAGGAAGCCACATTGGCCTCACCTGACTCACATCTTCTAATTCCAGTATTTTGATAATAGTGGCCATACAGAACATGTGGCCTTTTCATACCAAATTTATAAGTTTTTCTCTTATTTCCATGAACCCAGGATTTCTCTTAGGCTTGCTTCAGACAGTGTAATGAACTTCTATTTTGATTTTTTTGCTGACATTTTCTTTCTAATAACCATAGTTAAATGTCTTCTAATTTCGCAACATTATATAAAAGGTAAAAAAAACTTCTCCATAATTAAAAAAATAAATTTAAATCAACATGAGCATAATATAAATTTTATTTATAAATAATATGAATATCATATGAAATTAGCATATGACATTTTATAGATTAGACAAACATTCTTTATATTGTAGCTGGAGAAAGGTCTTCAAATATAGTGAATTGATCTCTTTTATTTTTAATCGATAACTTTGACCATAGGAAATCAATTTAATGGAGCTACTTTTGGAACGAATCCAGGGCTCCACATAACTCCAGGATTGCAGACCTCTATTGCATTGAGTTCTCTCTAGGTTCCTGGTGTTATCCTGTGTGGTATGTGTTAACATATCAATAGTTTTAAGATCTAAAAAAATCTTTGTACTGACTTCCCCATTCTGGACCATCTGTTGTCCTCAAATCACATATGCAGTTTACTTTCCCCCCCCAGATCTTCATTTATTTCTACAGTCAGCTTGGGCGACAAATTCAGAAGCAAGGTATAGGGTATATGTACCTAAGTATCCGATTTTTGTTGATTAATTATATTATTGTATTTTGCCAATGATGCAAACAGAATTCTCAGTCAGCAGGAAAATCATATTTTAATTCCTTTGTCCACTGCATTCAGTTTAGTTCCAAATACAACACCGTGTTTACTGTGTTGTATTTGAAACTAAATTGATGCTCTGGCTGTGAGTCACAATATGACTCCTCCTTTTTTTCCCTCTTTTTTCTTTTTTTTTCCCCTTAATGCTGTATAATGCTATTAACACAGACTTAAGGAAACTACTTTTAAGCTCTTTAAAGATTAATTATGAAATGCATCAGAATTGTGCTTATACTCCCACAACACTGCAATATACACAATGGCAGTGTGTAGGTAAAAGCACAGTCATTATACACTTTGTAACCTTTCCTCAGCTTAGAAAATACAGATTAACAAATAAGGAAAACATGAAAAAAGCAGGCACAGCAGTTTCCTCTTTCCTTCATTCACTGCCATTACTGTGTCTTTATTTTTCTTTATTTTTCAAGACTGCCTTTTTCCAGCAAAGTGAAGTGCTAAATTGCTCAGACCATGAGAACTAATCAGAAAGAACTACATTCATCTTAGAGCACTGAGTCAATTTGTAGTAGAAAGTGAGAAAAATGGGCAACCTGTTCCCTCTCCAATGTAAATAATGTGCCTCAATTATATTGCTCAGAAAAAGGGTAAGTTCTGCTGGAGACTTCCACACCATCAGTTATGTGTCACTTTCCTGGGATTAAGAAGACAAAATGCAAACACATTTTATTTGTATTATTCGAAGAGTAAAGTTGTCTTCATGGTTTGATAAGTAGCAATAATCCTGAACTGAAGTATATCTTCAGTGCTACCAAAGTGTCTTTCAGAGAAATATATGAATGTTCTTTTATATGGCAAGCAGCTTTATACTTATAGTGGTAAAACATTACTAGTAAGAAGCTTGGTTTTTTCTAAGGTTCCACTTTGAAAATGGCAAAAGACAAGTCCAACAATACACTTGACAATCAACCAATATTTTTTTCCAGTTTAGTTCACTCAAACTCTGAAAATAGATTTTTTAGGAAAGAAGAAAGGGATTGTATGGGGAACTTAGGATATTATTATCTTCCAAGTGAAGAGAAAAAACAATTGCATCAATTTAAGAAGAAATTCTGATTCATAATGTAAACAACAAGAGTGACCACACAGATATCATATGCCACCTACTGAAATTAGTTTTAATCAAGATTGTCTGATAAAAGCTTTTCCTATTGGTTGACCTATCTCCAGAAAAAAAAAATAAATTACCCAATCTAAACATCTCAGGTCCCCAATTTTTAATTTAAGACTCCTCTAGGAGGAAAACAGCACTGATTTAAATGGCAGGAAAGAGAGTCACCTCCCATCCCTTCTCAATTTTTTCTCAACAACCTTGCTTTTTTCTTTTTTTTTTTTTTTTTTTTTTTCTGTTAGGATGCCTTTGAAGGCAAGGGTTTTGGGTCTTTTTTACGGATTTGCCTGTTTCATAAGGCATATCAGTTTCTGGACTCCTGCTCTGCCTGTATCTCACAACTAAAGACTTTCCAGCAGGGAAACTGAGCTTCTGCAAAGTAGAAATTGAACATAAATCTATAAAGTGGCAGGGCAGAACACTCAAAACTAAAGCCTTTTTTTCCCGCTCTAGCAAATTTGCATTTGTTTACAACCTAGTTTAAATCAATCTGATTAAATAAGAACATAGTGATGACTCAGATGAGCATAACCTACATAACCTTCTCTGGAACGCTAACATTGTTATTTTTGCTCCTGAAGCATCAGCTGCAAAAATTTGACAGATTAAACCTTAGCTAAATCTATATGGCTTTTAATGTTAATGAAGACTTTACTGATCTTATTTCTTCTCACTAAAGTGCCTGTATTACCTCAGAAGTATGCATCAACTAACCATAAGGATGTAATTCTGAATAAAATCTACTTGACAGTAATCCTGCCTAATATCAATTCTCTGCTTGGTTAAATTTATTTCCTGTCCTGGTCTTGCCACTGTGCAAACCACCCTAATCAATACCGCAAGAAATCTTAGTCAGAGTGGTCAACCTGCCACAGAAAAAACCGCAGCACTAATTATTGCTGAGAGTGATTTTCCTTTAAATGCTTTATTTCCAGTCAACCTTGAAAAGAATCTGATCCAAAATTAATCAGGAAAACCGATGCTTACATCACGAAAACATTATTATTTGTTTGGAAATTATATCAGCAGGAAGAAATTATAAACTAAAATATTTTAATGTTGATAGAAGTGGGATTTCCTCCCCTTTGGTTCAAGATAAATTCCAAGAAGATCTGTAAGTGATATATTGTATCACTGCACTGTAGTTCTCCTTAACTCCTAATCTTCGAGTGCTGATTTCACCATGCATCATAAAATGTATATTCTTTAAATGCTAATAGTTAAACTAGAGCCTAAAATTTCAAAGCATTATAAATAGTAGTCATGGCCTAATATTTGTACTGTGCAGGAAGGACCTTAGACTGACATTATTCCTGAGGGTTTAAAAAATGAGATTTTTTTGCTTCTCTGTCCACAGTTTCAAGGTCCAGCCTGGATGCTGAACAGAGCTAATCTTTAAGGCCATCCAAAACACAGATGAATTGTGCAGCTTCAACTGCTGTAGCTAAAGAAAGAAGGGTAGATGAACCAGAAGTGTTCCTTCCAACCTGTCTAACCAGAAAAATCCTTTCTATATAGTGCCACTATCCATTTTTATTTCATTCATTTAGGTAAAATTGATATTGTTCACTTACTTAGTTTCAGTTTCCATAATTAGTATTTGAAGAAATTTTTGCCCAGCCTCTGAAAATCATACTGTCATTACATGTAACTCTAGTCATACCTTCAGTATTTCTTACCATGGATTATGTTGATGCCACTCTTTTCCAAGCAGGTCTATTCACTTGGTTTTCTCAGGGAGCATTTTTTCTCTCTAGCAGTTTCAAGATATTGCAGATCACCTGCTTAACATATTCCATGTGCACTGGTATAACTGGTGAAAACAACGAGCAATTAGGTATGCCACAGAGTAAACAAGCTCAGTAATGGTGTCCTGTTTGGCGTCAGATTCAAAGAAGGATTGACACAAATGAGCAGAGGAACTTTTTTAAAAAAAAATCTAATAATATAATCATTACTTTCACTAAAGGACAATCAATTCTTGAATTGCCCGTAAATCTCCAGAGAATAATATGCAAGTTTTTCAGTATTTCACAGCTGTATTCTGCCCTCAGAGTATGTGGACAGCTCTATTCAATTATAAAGGATGCAGATGAAGGGCATGATATGTCCTGGAGTGATGACAATTTGATGATTATTGTGTTTGATTTGAAACTCTACCCTTACCATTGAACTTATACTTCTTTTATGAGGCCTATTTTGATGTGGTTATAGAAAGCTTTGTCTCATTACACCCAAGGCAGAAAACAGCATGTAAGCCTAAAAGCAGTATTTTCCCTTTTTCCACCAAAATTAGAGATAGAACATAAGAAAAAAACAGACATGTCTACTCTGTCCTCCATTTTCTATTAAGGCCTTGTTTTCTGAGATATCGAGATTTCAGTTTAATAAATCAGAGAATAAATAGATTGATGTGATCCTTTTCAGCCTTAAAAGATGCTTTATGAAGGTAGCTAATTTTTCTCAAAAAATATTGTGTCAGCAGTGTATTTTGAATTCAGATATGAAGGAATGACATATCAATTTGCAGAAATTCTCTTTATTTGAGCAATGAGAGAAACAGCCTTCCATATTCCTCCAAATCTGAAAGTTTTAGTTTCATCTTTGAAGCCAAATATTTGTTCCTCTGGTTTGCAACAGCACTTAATTTCAAATTTCACATTGTTTTAACTTTAACACATGAAATAACCCAAATATATTTTCTTAGATTCCATAAAAATATATGTTTCAGTATTAAGACAGAATCTTTCTTTTTCTTTCTGACTCTTTTATATTCATCATGACTGGATACCCCTTTTTCCCAAAATTTCTACAAAAGATTCAGAACTTAGCTATAAAATCCTAAAAGGGAAATGTTTTCTAAAATTATTTGGTTTGCTGTTTGAACACCTACTTTTTGGCTTTAATTGTGAAAACATATATGTAGCTAAACATATTAAATATTTCCAAAACCTAAATACTCTCTTCTGGATTGAAAAATAAGTTTTCATTTGCTCAAGATGTTTATTGTTTTCACCATAAATTCAGGCATAGGATCCCATATAAAAAAAAAAAAACCAAGATATGACTTGTAAGTGAAATATGATTGTCTCTGTCAGTGATGCTGATTTTCAATTTATGTACCTTCTAGCCTTGAAGAGAAGAGCTTAATTATTGTCACCATGCATAGAAAACATTTACTGCTTATTATGTCTAATCAATGTCTTAAAGAAGCATATGCACACAGGGGTTCTGTCTTCTATATTAGACAATGATGGCTATCTGAATAATTTAATAGAATATAGAAAAATTGAGACCATTCAAAACAATAAATTGACAATTCCCATCAATATTAAATGTAATTTAAAATAAATCAGAAGCTATGGCTGATTTTCTGGCATGAATAGAGTGGTATCAAAGTCTTTAAAAATAAAGTAGAAAAAACCACAACAAAGTAACTGTAATTTTCAATCTTATCAGCACAGACTTATCTAATTAATTTCTTTCTTTAAATTATGAGGCCAGTTTTGGATAACTTAACTTTGGTAATTTTGTAAAGAAAAAGATTGCACTAAAAATAGAAAAGCTAGATGTTAAAGAGGGAAATATTGATATATTCCATTTCATTGAGGAAATTCCAAAAAATATTCATGACTGAGAAGTTGCATTGGGCTGTGTACAAAAAGAGTTCTGGACCTGCTTTAATTTCTTTCTACGGCCCTTATAAGTGCCTTCTTGCTTTACAGTAACCTTCTGATTTAATTACAAACTCTATGCTTTTTCTTTTTATACAAGATATTTAGTCACATTATATCCAACAGACATTATATTTTTGGATGAATACAAACAAAAAAAAGATAAACAGAGCAGACAGTACAATTCAAATATTGTTTGCTAAATTTCAGTATAAATAAACTTGTTTTATTTACCTTCAGCATAATTTTACATCGACTTGAAGTCTAAAAAATTCCTCCTTCCCTTTGAGTAAGAAGTAGCTTTCATAGGTAATCAGTGCTTTTTAAGAGCGTTCACCATTCAATCAGGGATTTGCCAGGAAAATTACATAAAATAGTAAACCTCTATGGGTTTATGTAGGAAGTGTTGAAAGGAGAACCCTCTTCCTCACATATTTACAAACTCAAGGCCAAGAACTTGCTGGTTTGGAATGTTTTCTACAGGAAACAGCTTGGGATCTTCCACTTTTTCAATGTTCAATTTTAGAAACTTATGGGCTCATTAAATCCCACTAAGTCATAAGTACTTATCTCATGGAGATCCTTCACTGAGATACTCATAATTGCGTGTGCTTATAAGAATTAGTTTCTATAAATGTTAAGTGATAAATTATAGAAAATTCCCCAGTAAAGATTGTATGTTTGGATATGAATGCTCATTCTTTTTTTTCTCAAATCATATTTCTTTTTTTGTATACATATAAAAATCACAATCCAGTGGTTTTTAAAATTATTAAGAATATAGAGGATCACGAATTCTAGATCTCAAATAACACAGAAAAGTATTGGGATGACTGAAGATTTTTTAAAAATTTAACTTGACTTTAGCAGCTGGAGAAGTCTCAGAGAGATTTTTTCAGGTCTTTCTGTTTCTCTGGTCTCTTCTTCCTACATATGTTTGCATAATTATAGAGAAATTGTCAATTGTTTCATAGCTTTAACTGTAAAACAGATACTTTCTTGGGTTTGACATTAGCTTCTGGTCCCTATCATCTATTTTGATTTTCCATAATACAGAAAATATTCCTGTTCCTAGATGTCTTCCTTTTTTCTGTGGGTTGTCTGACAGATATGTATCATAATCTTCTTTTCATTTTCTTCAAATTTATATTCTATAAATTGGTCTTTTAATCGCCTTCAAGATTTTCCAAGCTGTGCCAATAATTTGCCACTTTACAGGGGAAGTGCAGCAACTGATCTTTCATCATTCTCCTTTAGAGTAAAGGAATCACTTTTGATAGTCAAAACTGCCTTTCAGTTATTAGAAACTAAAATTGTGATATGCATTCAGAGACTTGAGGATAAAGCATTGCAGAATAAAATGAGAGTTAAATTCCAGCTTAATGAATCATTTAGAAATAATACATCTTTCCTAAATAATTAGCAATCCTCCCTGTCAAAACAGAACTTTGCCAGAATTTTCATCTGACATGCTTTTTAAAAGGAGACAAAAATCTTACAGTCTAATTTTCTAGTTCTTTTGAAAACTTCTCATTTTATAAAGGGAAAATAAGTCATTCACAATTTTCTAATCCATAAAGGCTTGGAGAAGTAAAAATGAAAATAGAAACTGAATACATTGCTTGGTTAGGGCAAACACCAAGTACTTTGGTAAGTGACTAAGTGAACACTCTCTTGTTTTCACTTGGCACACACGTGGCTTAATGTAACAGAGCAGACCATTCCTGCAGTCACCTTCCATATAAACTGAAATCAATTGCATTAGAAGTACAGTTTAAATTATTTTGATCTGTATAATCTTATTTTCTTGAATAGGTAACACAGCCTGTTAAGACAAGCTCAGAATTCCACTTTTTCATAAGCAGTTAAGGTTAACCAAGGGGCATAAAATAATGATTATTTAAAGAAAAATACTAATTTCCACAAAGAGTTTGCAAACTAGCTCAATTCTAAGTCATTTTCTTGGAGCAGTTACTATTTTTTCCTTTACGTCAGAGCTCTGCTTACTTGGCAGTGATAGTATCTCTCTCCTAGAGTGGCTTGAGAACACAATTCTCCTCACTTTACTTGTGTAAAACCACAGAAAAGAACTAATGCACGTTTCTTTCAAGACAGACTCTTTACTCAGAGAAGCATGGATGGAGGATAAATACAGAACAGAACAGATTTGATGGATGACTACCTTGCTCTGCTAAGTCACAAAAACATACTAACAACCCGTAACATACAATGATGAAATGGGAGAAAAAGCAGGATAATTGACATACAGCCAAAGCAGCTAAAATGTTCCCATTGACTTCAGATGTGACTATGGTCATCAAATGTCTGATGCTTACTATTTTCCAGCCAATAGATGAGATGTGAGATAAAGACAAACTTCTAGCACCCCAAAATAATCTTGCAATGGGTAGAGTTATTGAGAAAATTGAACCATGGATATATGAGACTGTAAAACGATGAATGGTAGGTGGGATTTTATTAGTAAATACAAGCCTTTACCCGCTTGGAAAACAGGGATTTGATTTTTGCAGTTAAAGATATAAGACCAGGGATCTCTGCCACATTTATTAATCACAACTTAAAGATGATCTTAGCAATTCATTATAACATCCATATTTCAAAAAAACTTTAACATGGTCCCAGTTTTCATGATAAAATTGAAAACTATCTGAAGATTACGCTGGAATTCTTCAAAAACAAAAAGTGCCAAAGTTTAGCCCCTACTATGTACTATACAGCTTCTCACTCTGTCTCCCCAGCAGCAGGATAGGGGGAAGAGAATTGGAAGGGTAGAAGGGGCAAAACTATTGGGTTAAGATATGAATAATTAAGTAACTGAAATAAAATAAAATCATTAATAGTAAAAACAATAATGAATTGAAATGAGAAGCAAAGTAACAAAGAGAGAGAAATAAAACTCAGGAAAGGCAAGCCATGCAAATGAAAACCATTTCTCACCGCCACCCAACTGATGGCCAGCTTGTCCCTGAGCTTCACCCCCTGGTGAAGCTGCCCCCAGCTTTATTGCTGAGTCTGCTGCCAGTGGCCTCGGATACCTCTATGGTCAGCTGGCGTCATCTGTACCAGATTTGTTCCCTGCCAGCTCCTTGGGCACCCCCAGCCTCCTCACTGGTGGGGCCACCTGAGAGCAGAAACAGGGTGCTCTGTAAACCCTACTCAGCAGTAACAAAAACATCCTGCATTATCAATGCAATTTCCATCACAAATCCAAAACATAGCCCTGCATGAGCTACTGTGGAGAAAAGCTGAAATAGTTCAGACTGAAATATTTGATTAATGTTACAATAAAGGGCAATCCTAAAATGGAAGCCCCATCCCTGTTACTTCCAGCTGAAAAGATCCTCAGTGGTGAAGTTGTGCGAATGTAGCTCTCCATCTATCACCACTCACGATTTTTTGCAACTGCACAGATAGCTCCAAAGGTTTACAGTTACAGGATTCCCCACTCTGTTATATGAACTTTTAACCCTTTTGTCCAGAAAGTCAGAAGAAAGTGGAGTCCTGCAGGACAAGAGTAAATGTATGAGCAGAATTGTATTCAGTTCCTCAGTCCAAATCAATCTATGCCTAGTTCTAGGTGATGTAGCCAATTCCACTGGTTTCTACTTGTTTCAGTCAATTGGTTTTTTAAGGAGAGAGGGAGAGGAAAGAAAAGTCACCAAGGAAAGTTATCTATTGACATAAGGATTTGTTCAGTATGTCAGAGAAGGAACAGCAAACGGGACATTTCTTTTCCCATCTATGGCTTTTTTTCTATATTGTCTCTTAAAACTCTTATTCCCAAATAGCAACAGTGTCAGTAGTATTAGTGACCTTTGGCAACAGCCTTTCTATCTTTTGGGAGAACATCATCTTTTTTCCCCCCTCTGGCTTCCATATAGCAATTTGGCATCTTATTGACCCAGATCTACAAAGTGGGAAGTATCACTAGCATCAAGGGAGTTTGAGATTTTTTTAGTACAACAAATTAGAACATGACCTGGCACAGGCTGCAGTGGAAAAAGCACTGATAGTACTCTAGATTCAGGCAGCTCTAGTGGACTGAAAGCCGTGTTTGGTGGATGTGGCATTGGCTGATTTGGCTCAAGATTAGTTGTTAGACATACACAGTACTTGGTAGCCACACACAGTACTTGGCTTGCTGTCTAGGCCCCAAAGGCTTTAGTTTCAGTTTTCAAAATTCCAAGTGAGTAAAGGCTTATGTGCTTGTAGAGTGTATTAACATATTAATATATAGGGGCACAGAAACTATGAGAACCCCCACAACTTTTCTTATTTTCTTGTCATTATTGAAACATTCCTAGGGATTTCTTGTGGAGACAATGGGCCTTGTACATATTTTATATTTTTCAGGGGGTTTTTTAGTGAAGGTTAATGCATATTCTATTTCCCTGTAGAATACAATAATCTTGCTAGCAGTAAATGTTCAGAATCTTTGTTTGGATTTATTCTCATAGTGAAATTACCCTGTATTCCTATTCAAAACTGTGCAATGTACAGGCTTACTAAAAGATTGAAATGGATTGCTTTGAACTACAACCTGTGCAGGATAGTCTGCAGCTATCCCGTCTAGTTGACTTTAATCCTACTCAACACTATTTCTCTGTAATTACAAATTAAATTGGTCTAAAACCAAATGGTTCTATTGTCTTCCAAAGGCCCACACGGATACTTCCCAAGAGAATGCTATTCCCTAAGTACTGTTTGAAAGTTCTGTTTTAGAGAAAGTTCCTCTGTTAGAGGAAATCAAGCCTGTTTTGTAGGCTCTTTGTGAGAAAACTTTCTAACTGTTTAGCTTTGCAGCATTGCAAAGAAGAGCACAGGTAATGCACAAATCACAGCCTGAGTTTAGATACTTACCATAACAACAAACAATGAGTTCAATCCTAAGGCAACCTTTCTTTCTTTCACAGCTGTTTCTCTCTACAATTATATCAGCTATATAGTTATCGCTCTCAATATTCAAACAAGTGTACTACAACAAGTAGTACAACAAGCAAACGCGTGTACTACAACAAAAACCCACAAAAACAAAACAAACCAGAAAATTACGAAAGAGAATAACCAGCCGCAGTGAGAAAATGACATGGAACAATGTGAGATGTCTTTGAAAATACAGACATATTCCAACTAAAAGTGTCTAGGTTTGTTTACTTCAGTTGAGGATACCTTTTTCTTCAGAACAAGGCTCAGTCTTTGCGTATGGACTCAGTGAAAGGAAAATAGAAAGGAAAGGACACAGGTTCTGAGTACTACACCAAAAGTATCTGAAAGTTTTATGTTAGTGTTAATATTCTCCTTTCAATTAGACAGATTAATTGCTGAAACACCCACTACCAGAGACTGATATATTTTTAAAATTCCCAATTTTATACTCTTTACTCAGTTGCAATTTTTCCAGATGTCTGCCTGAGGGTTTAAGAATTTGCTACTCCCTGCTATCCATTTTGTAACTCTTCTTTATATGTTTAATACAGTTTTGTACTCCTTTGACATCAGTTCATTCCTGAAAAGCATAAGCAAATGACACAGAATTTTAGTGAGGTGCTCCAGGAAATCCCCTCGGCACAAAAGGGATATAATACCTCTTATTTCCAAATCTGCTCATGCATAACCAGGGTTAGCATACACTTCCTCAGAGTATATTTGTCTTCAGTAAGACAAGAAAGAAAAAGACTCCAGTGAATTTATTTAATAATTGATAGTGGAAATAGACTCTAATGAAATTTCCATCATCCAGAAACATGAACTCTACTTCATATGTACTGTCATTCATTTGTCGGCTAATAGCTGACTTGGCAGCTTCCTTGAATTCCCTACTTGGATACAAACAGCCAGTCCATTCTTCCTTGATAAAGCTCTTCAAATCTCAAGGGAACCAGAGAACTGCTTGGGCTCTATCTTCAGAGGCTTTACACCTCCACAGCAGCACAAAGCTGCATGGGACGCCACATAATAGAGATGAACCCAAATGTTTCAAAGTGTATTTATCTTTTTCTTTTAAATTCTTTATGGGTTGGAGCTAAAGAGGACCCTCCAGACTAACATTGAACCCAGGCCGTTTTCCAGTCCAGATTCCAAGTCCTTTTAGCCCCCATGATTTACACATGGAAGATGTCTGAACTGGAAAGTGGATATATTGAGACAGAAACTTCCAAATATGATGAGTTTCTGTCTCAATATATCCACTAATTTCTCCATAGTAATCATCCTTTAGTCTTTTTGTATCAGGTGGAAATTCTGTAGCTGCTGTGACTTCTTAAGACACCAACAGGCACTGTGTTAAGTGCTGTATTTTCATAAAGCTTTAATGTTTATATAACTTCCTGTGGAAAAAGTGCATGTATTGTGAATATGCCATGAGAAAGATGAAAAATATGTTCTTCTGACAGTAAAGAGCCAAAATATTTGGATACAATGATACTGTCTGATACTTAATGGCTGCCTAATGAAATACATTTTACAAGAAGAACTGGTCTTAAATTTCCTATTTGGCTATGTTTAAAATTCTAAGACTTCCACTTTTTGCATGTTTGAAAGGGATGAAAACTATACAAAAGACAATACATCACTAAAAAAAAGGAAAAATTATCACAGTTTTTGCTTTTAATCAAGTATTTCTTATCTCAGCATTCCATTAGTGTCCCATCTTACTATAAATAGTTCAACTAAGATGTAAAAAGTAGAAAAACAAATCTGTTGTTTTCTAATAAAGTATTTTTCATCTAATTTCAGGCCTCAAGCATCTCATCTTCCTATTGCTTATACATATTTCCTCTTTGATTTCAGTAGGACTAAACTTCTGCAGGTGTCTCCAGAACCAGTTCTTTTAAAGCAGTAACATCAAATACCTTCAAAAGACAGTCTAACGATAAATATTTATCAGCTTTGTCATATAAGTAATTTTATTATGTTTAAGCATGCATCTGCGTCAAAAAATACCCAATTTATGGTGAATATTTTATTCTCTGCCAGCAGGTGTTCAATCCAAGCTTTATACATCACCTTAGTCAGAAAGATTTCAGGGCTTAGTTTAATTTTCCACAACAGCTAAGCTTTTCCATGGCTGACTACACAAGGTTGCTATTAAAATACTTCTTCACCTGTTCCACTCAGTAATCAATAGTCTGCTCTAATATTTATACTGCCAAATGCCTCAGCTCATTATTGTAGCGTTTATATTACCTGTATATAAACAAAATGTACATGGCATGTACAAACTCATAAAATTATACTTTTTGTAATCTCTAATCATTAGGTCTATTTAAATAATGCTTTGGAAACATATTTAAGAGCTCCTAAGATCAGAAGGCCCTGGGGAATATACAGAATTCTTAAACTATAATTAGGAACCCTAGAGGAGCATTCCATACAAAAAATACAATTTGCATGTACTGCAATAGATCAGGTTCATAGCAAGCACCTCGAGGTCAGAAGAAAAGTGGGCAAATTGAAAGTATTAAGAACACAAAAGAAAAGTAGAATCCTTAGTAATACATTAAAGAAATAGAACTACAGCCAAAACAAAATGAATTTAATAACATCCATATATTTTAAAAAAAAATCAATGATCTTGTTGTCTTTCTTTTAAAGCCTTTAAGGAAAGCTTTAGTTATTAAAAAATGCTACAGACTGAAAACAGAAATACCTAATTTTTTTCCCTGTACATACCACTTAAATAATTTCAGATAAAATGTGATAAGAACAATAGCTCTGATCTACAAGGGAAAAAATTAAATCTAGATTTAATAGATTTAATTATTTAAATCTATTTAATAGATTTAAATCTATTAGCGCTTACTGCATGGAGTAAAAGTGGGAGAGGACGTGAAAAAACAAGCACTCAGCTAAAAGTATTATGCTTTTTCTATAAAAGAGGATCTTTGCCCTGTAGAAATTTCTGTCTATATTGTAGTATCCTAGATGCCAAGATTATTGCAAACTTTTGTCATACATACAAGAGCTCCAATACACTTCAATAGTCTTTAAAAGATGCATAATTTAGATATGATACTGAAAGGTAAAGATGCACACAGAGCAAACATGGATAAACTAGACATTATGTAGATGAAATGCAAGACTAAGAAAAGTATGATTTCATGAAGAGCAGGAAAATTAACTGAAGACTGAGCAGTGTTTGAGTGATGAAGGAGACAGCAGCCTTCAATATTCAAGTTGATTTGCAAGTGACAGACACCTAGCAGCAGATGCAACAGATATCCTATGAGGTGACAGAACGATCCAGGTGAAAGTTTCCACACCTCAGTGGAGCATTTAATTCAGGCAATGCTCTCAGCAAAACAGCAGAAGAAAATCAGAAGGGAACTAAAATACAGGAAACTTAAGCGCAAATAAATATGTTGATGAACTTATTTTCAGTGAATATTTTAGAATTATTCTGTAGCCGATGCCAAATGAAGTTCAGAATGCACAGCTTAAACATTTTATTTTGACACTAGGCAAATACATTTTGGGGTCACTGAATCTTCACTGAGAAAAATACAAGGACTTCAGGCACAGACCAAGTTTCTGTCCCTTATCATCACTACTAAATGAAAACCTTTATTTAATCAGGACCTCTGCTAGTATAAGCCAGATTACCTCCATTAACAGTAATGGCCTCATAATGATTTTCTCATCAAGAGATTGATGCATTGAGTATTTGAAAATACTAGAAAAATAAACTGTTTCCTTAGAAACAAGCACAACTGAGTAGTTCAAGCACTTCCAGATCCCACATTTGAAACTATCTACATGTCTGCAGATGTTCTGAGATTCTCTGTGCAATGTATCAGGAGTGAGGAATTAAATAGTGAAGAACACAGAGGCTGTGGTTAGATACCTCTGATTGGTGCATGTCCACTTTTAGGACTATATTTCTTTCTCTCTTCAAGTCATAATCAAATCAGCTGACAAGCCAGCTATCTGTTAAGAATACATACAGAGAGTGGTGAACAATGTGACATGCTCTTTTGGAAACAGGATGAAGTTTCTGAACAATCTGTAAGGCACACTCATAGTGGATTTTGCCAACCAGGGCTTTCCACTTGGCATTGACTGCTTCTGTGTAGCTGGATTTTGTCTCATAGCATGACAGCCACGCTCTGAGTGTTACTGAGCATAAGGCAACCATTACAAATACTTTCAATTTGTTGGTAAAGTCACAAAAATCCAAACACTCTTGAAATTCTTAGGCACAGGACAGAATCTGTAGGCTCAGAAACAAGGCAGAACCTGCAATAGAACTGGAATGGACCAAATGTTCAGCAGCTGATAAATGCAGACAGTCTTTTGGCCAAATGTATAGCCAAGCAGAATATGTTTGTCAATGTACAGTAGCAGCCAAAAAGCCAGAGAGGGTGAATAGGACACAATTCCGTCCCCAAAAGGAAGGAAAATAGATACATTTTTCTCAAATAAAAACAGAAAAAACATAGGCTTAACTCACAGCTCCCACTGATCATATTACAAAGAAAAAGGCAGAGCCAGGAACCCATTCAGGAGCTATCTGGTTGCATTTTGTTAGATCAGGAAAGGTGATGCTAAAAATAAAGTATCAGATCAATATAGATGTATCTTAATATCCAAGAAAGTGTGAATCACATTCAGATGCTTGAATGGGCTGGTAGAAATTGAAGTTAACACTTGCCAAGCTAAGTGTTTGAGGTTAAATGAGTCTAAAAATGACAATAGAATCTACAGAGATTTTGAGTTATCCAGGGCAGGAATTTCAGCTAAGAATGCTAGTTAAAACAGCATGAAGATTCAACAGTTAATGCTTGATCAAAACTTAAAGAAATAATAAACAATCTACTGTCTTATATGGTTCTTATATAAGGTTGTAACAATGGATATACAAGCTTACTATAACATCATTTAAATCAGATTGTCAAAATCCCATTTTTTTATTTTTAGCAATTTTTTTTTAGTTCACATAAATAAAACACCACTAATAGTTTCAATTCTATGCAATAATTTTTACTGTATAGCATTTACATCAATAATACATTTCTAATCCTAATAATCTATTTATATTCTGAGCAAGGACGATTTCCTGGTCTGGAATTATGTTAAATAAACTCTAATTTCACCACCTAAACCAATAACTTCCTAGCACTTCTTACAGAGAACTGTACTCGAACAAACATGGTTAGCCCTTTGTAAACACTGTTTTTAACATCTGATTTTTCAGCAATGAGACTTCTAATATATGTTTACATTCAAAGTGTTTTGTTAGTTTAGCTCCTAAAATCCAATAATCTTTTGAATACATTGTCATAACTGACCACATCTGCACTTAGAAATCTCCAATTTTCACTAAAATACAGTACCATGTGGTTTGTAGCAGAACAAGGAATTAAATGCTTCTTTATAAATTTCAAGGCTGACTTTAAGGACTTTTTCCACAATATTTAAGACACTTTTGGTAGTAGTAGTTCCGTGGGGAAACATCAGCAAATTATGGATGGACTGTTGTTTGTGCCATATAAAACACATGGGCATCTGTTATGCATAAGGTGCAAATTTCTCCTATTTAACATTCAGTAATCTTTCAGTATTTTCCTCCATAATTTCAGAAGGAATAATGCAACCAGAACCAGCACTTGCACCTCAATATCCCCAGGCACACACAGTAAAGCAGCTGGTTAAAATAATCCCCTTATAATAATAGTTTTCCCAATGCTGGGTAAAAGTTATGGTAATAGGACAGTGTTTGACAGTAAGAAGTGAACCATTTTAGGCTTCCTGTAAGAGTTAGTATTTATGTTTTATGAGTTAGTCAAAATACAGAGAAATAACATTATTTACCCATACTTAATAACAAAATACAGACTCACCCCTGTTATCACAGAACTTGATTTATTGCATCCAATGCATGTCCTTGGCACAGCATTTCATCAGAAGCAGGAAAAGTGCAGTGAGCTAAAACAGGGCTCAAATTCGTAGGATAAGAAATATCACTGAAAAAAAAAAATTACTGTGTGTTAATAACTGAATCAGAAAAAGTTTGATACTTTACAATATATTTCAGAAAGAACTAAGATTTAATAGCTAACCTCCAACAAGAAGTAGGCAACATTTGATTAATGCAGTATTTCTGTATGCAGCCCAATGGCAATAAAAGATTAATTTTAATTTTAAATTTTATATTTTATGGAAATTTTTTTAACATTAATTATGCTTGTAAAAAAATTGCTATGTGAATTATAAATTGTAAGAAGGTATGGAGTCAAAATTAGAAAACATGGTGGAAATCTCAAAATTCCTCACTGAAAGCAACTCTATGAGAAATCTTTTTATTATTGCCCTAACCTTATATGGAAGTTAAATAAAAAGGGGGTTCTAATGTTTAAATGTAACATGCAAAATTCCAGTCTTGTATCTAAAATTGATTTTAAAGGTATATTTAAAGTTCACAGAATAGAAACTATGACAGAATAAAACCAAAACTGACATTTTTTGCAATTTGAAAATTATTTTTAAAGTAATTTGTCAGATTATTTCCCTTATCTATTTAAATAGTATAGCAGAGGGAATATATTTATCATACCATGTGGTTCAGAAAAGATTACTATTTGCACAGAAGTAATAGCTGGCTGAGTAGCTAAGCACCTGAAACAGCTGTGTTTATTATTTATTTATTATAATCCTTTAAGGATGATCATAATCATTCTTCAAAGAGAGTGATTAAGGAGAAGTACCATTCAAACATAGAGGGAATCATAAGAGTAGGCTTTTTGTTTCCTAATGATAAGCAAACTTTCTTTATCCCAAACAAACAATTGGAAAATTTATGTTTTCTACGAATAATTGACTTAATATAAGCCAGTACTGATACTTGGTTTAAGATAAGAACACAATATTATTCATTTTTCATTAATGTTTATTTGCTCTTTGTAACTCATTATTCTCTAAAGCTAATGTTTGCTTTCATTTAAGCAGGAAAAGAAGAAAGTAATACTATACAACATCTTTCATTCATGAGAATTAAGAATTATTCAATAGGTTAAACAAGCATTTCATCATCTATTAATTTAGAGATAATTTACTTGTCAATATTAAAGAATTAAACATGCATCTTCCAAAAAATAAAACTGCAATAAAAGTAAAATCAGAAGTTCATGAACTAAAAAAAAAGGGAATTTATTCATCTTCCTAGATCTGCTGTGATATCAACTAAGATGGCAAGCTGAGAAACAGTTTTCTATTCTAATTTCAAAATCTAGATAGTAGAAGTAAAAAGAGGAAGTGCTAAAAAAAAAAATAAATTTTGAGGCAGAAATAAAAGTAGGAAGTTCCATAGCTTTTTGAATTTGTTTTGAATAAACATTCCACATGGATTAAAAAATAAAAGTTAATAAAGAAGGGTGGGTTATTTAATTTGTTGGCTTCATTTTCAGATATTGATCAAAAACTAGCATTTAAGTGTTTTAAACAGTTATATTTTTAAATGCTTTACTCATTCAACAATCCTATTATAGTTTATGAATATGTTTGTCTATACCAAGTCCTTTTCAGCAAATCACAATGTAAGCCAGAAGAAACAAACACAAAAAATGAATTGTCTACGCAGAACTTTTCTGACCCCTGCTACTCCCTCCACTCCTACTAAATATTTTCACCTTACTTTCCCTGGTGTTCATGAGTTTCTCAGCCAGTTCTGAGTGGCCTCCATGGGTCTTTTGCTTATGAATTAACAGCAAAGAGACCCCCTGAGTGGAGACATGACTGACTGTACATAAGAATTCCATAAGCGGAGATAAATTAAGACAATGACATTGCTTTGCTTTTGTCATGCTCCATCTGTTCAGGTCTGTTTACTTAGCTGAGAGCAAAAAGCAATTTCCACCAGCAAAAGTGCTGTAACTTTGAGAAACAAATGGGAAGCCCGCTGTGGTAGGTAAAAGCAGAACATTCAGATGGCTCTGCAGGACACTTGCCCAAACACCATATTCATCAACTCTTAATCTTCTGCTATACAAACACAATCTCCCATTGTGGAACTTTAACATGTTTTTTCTATGAGCTCTAGATCCTTTGCAAAAACTCTTTTCTTGAACATTTCAACGTGACTGGAAAGAGATTTGCAGTGCAGCACATCTTTTCTTTCACATATAATTCCCGGAGTAAAGGTCTTCCTGAATTCTAATGAGAACTACATTTCAGAGTTTATCCATGTTATTTTCCTTTATTTAGGATAGCTCTGGACAACAAAAGTCTTCTTAGTGATTCCCATGACAACAACCTTTCAGTTACTAATCCTGAACATATGGCTGGGGTAAAAGAATATTTCAGGGAGGTGCACCACTACTTACAGGAAGTCAAGTTTACCTTAGGGATGGCTTACAAAGCCCCTTTGATCAGTGGAATGTCCCTTAGTTTGAGGGAAATTCAAGAAATTAGTCCCATTTAGTCTAGTTGAGAGATTTCTAAACTATTTTCTACGTGCAAGAAATTGTTGTTTGTTCAGCTGAGCCCCTGAATAAATAGAGCAGAGAGCAAAGCACTAGGAATTTTTGCAAAGAGGTTGGCCAAAAACACATTTCAGGAATGACTAGTACAGTTTTTGTCACAGAAACTTCACCTAAAGATAAAAGCATAGAAGAACTACTGTAGCTGGGGAAAAAAAGAGAAAAGTCTTTTGTGCACAAAATCTTCTAGAAGATGCAACTGATTCTGCTCTAAGTACGCAACAGATCCATAAACCTATGACTGCAGTCCAGATGCCTTAAGAAAATGTTAAAGTTCCTCCTTTCTCATTATCAATATTTCAATTTTACATGAACTGCAAGGCTGAGCCAGGCCTTTATTAAAATACAACTTGTTAAGCTTGAAATAAAATATCCTGGTCTTTATCCAAGAATTTTAACAGACCAGTATCCTCAGTGATTCCCTCAACTAACACTGATCAAAACTGTTACATAAGCTTATCTTTATCTGGAGGATTTGATGATTTAATGTGTAGGTTAAAGGTGACTTGAAGTTGAATTTTCAAAAAAACCGAGTGCTATTAAGAAAACATTTTAATAAATTTTAAATACGTTTCAAGGGAATAGAAATACAATTACTCTCAGGATATTTTCTAATTAATGATGAACACTTGTAATCCACAGTGATATTCTTGTCAATAAAAATGTTTAGCATCTCAGACTTGGCTCTGACACAGGGCAAGCTCTGAAATGTTATTGAATTAAATGATATTCATGGATTTCTCATGATCATCCAAGATTCCATTGTGCTGAAATACCTGAATACACAGCACATTCCTGCAATCAGCATTGCATTAAATCTTTCCAATAATGGACAAAAAGGAAATGCATATAGAAAACTTTGGCCAAGAATACAGGTAATTGGGCTAATTAATTTATGCTTTTTTTTTTTTTTTTACTCTTTTTTATTCTTTTTGTCTTAATTGTAGAGGGATCAGGAATAATGCATAATATTTTCAGTCTATTTTTTTTGTTGCAGAAATAAAACTGCAGCCCACTTTTATTAAACAGAACTGGACTGGAACTCCATTTGCAAAGGTGAACATAAGCAATAAAAAGCACCTTACTTCCTGCAGAGCCAGAAAGTAGCAATAATGCTGCGAGAGGCCCTTTTAAATCTGTCTTAAATGTTTTTATCTTAACTTAAACATCTTAATTGCATAGAACTATCTCTATTTCATTCAAAATAGCTAATAATGTGTACTTATCAATATTAGTGTATATAAATATAAAACATTAAATACTTTATCTTCTTGCTTTTATTATCACATTGGTTAAAGAAAATGGAAGCTTCTTTCATTGTCTTTGAATGTGATATATTCACCCCTTGCATATAAAGAGCTGGTGCCAGTGGTATGGAGTGAACAGAGAGGCTTGTTGAGTGGTGCGAGCCTATTGCAGAATATTATCATATTGAATTTCTTTTATGCCTATGACTAAATCTGTTCCGACATCTGTATTTAATCATCTCCAGCTCCAGACAGGATAGGTACTATGGATTATCCTTATGACCTAGGTAAAACAGAATTAATGACAGAAGGTCTCTGTTAGCATTCCAAGCCAGGACATGGCCTGACATATCTGTACCAATTGCTTTTGCCTAACTTTCAACACAAACCTACCTTTAGTTGAACTCAGACAAGGTACCTCATATAACCCCAGCTGAATGGATCCCTTATCCACAAGACATTCATGGGATTTAATTATTAGAAACATTATTTATTTTTATATAAGCCCTTTGAAGCTAATTTATCTACAAGAAAATTTTGAGAACTTTTTCCTATCCAATGTCAATTCCATAGCTTGAAGAACAGAGATTTATACACTTGAGTAGAATTGAAAAGAATACTTGATCCTCTGACTATAAATTATGCAACTATGTCCTCCTAAATCCACAGAAATATAAAGTAATAGCCAAGAGAGTAAACTACTCCCAATTACTTCAGCAAGTACTGACAGAGGCCAGAGATAATTTACATGTCATTATTCATCCAAGAACATATTGCAAAAAAGAGAAAATATTGCAAAGTACTACACAAAAGCTAAAGATCATCCTAGATTAAAACACAGAGAACACCAGATTTGTCAGCCTGAATATTGATTAATCACATTCTATCACATTAAGCTAACTCAGATGAGTTATGATTGAAAAATATTGATTGAAAAAATACATCCAATGCTGACTATTCATACAAAAAATACAGAAAAGTCCATTGTAAGCATTAGTTTTGAGCAGCTTTTTAATATCTAATTTGTCACATGTAGAAAAGTGGCATAATGGGTTTGTTTTCCTGAAGGACAAAGCAGGTTGCCAGATTTGGGGCAATAGAGCTGAATAGAAATTAACTAATAAAATCTGGTATTTATTACTGCAATTGCCTTTGGTAGAGTAGGTTTTTCATATTCCAGAACAACACTTTGAAGAATTTGCACTGTATTCAATTGGGCAACAGTGCCAAAATGGCTTTGTATTTAAGCTACCACAAAGTGCATGCAGAGACAAGATTTGTCAAAACATTTTGAAATCTGTGATGATGTCTTTAATGCATGTCAAAGAGGTATTGAACTATGACAGACAGAGTTAAAAAACATGAGCTGTATTTGATGTGCTAAAATGCTGCATACATATCTAAATAGACATTTGTATTAAGTTGATTCTCTACGAGACTGTCACAACCAAATATAATGTAAATAGCAATTATAAAAAATATCTTAAAAAATCAGAATGCGGGCATTTAAAAGTATCTTTTCTTTTTCTTCAGTCAAAAATTTCCCCATTTAAGGCTAAAGTGAATTAAAATTATAGTTTCCAAAGTTAACTTGGAAACTGAGGGCATAATCTTTGTTATTTAACATTTCTCTACTCATAGTGTTATCTTTTTAAGGTGACAAGATACAGTACCAAAGTCTGAATGCCTTATCTTTTACATCTAGTCTTGAGAGACACAATTATGAATAGTATCCTATGGCTATTTTTAGAATGTGCATTTGTCATTTTTGACTAATCCTTTTTATTCTCTTTTGTGGTCAGAAAGGTCACTACTATGTAATGATGTATTTTTCTACCACTAAAATAGAATGCAGTTGGAAGAGATATAGCTGCCTTTTTTTTTTTTTTTTCTGGGACTATAAAAGCACATCCAATTGTAAAGTATGTGTTTTATATAATACTTGCAAAAAAATTAGAAATCCTTAGGGGATCGGAGCCTCTGAGGATAAAATTTTATTTTTTCAATGGAAAAAGTAGAAAAAGGAAATTTAATACAAGACGAAGAATATAGGAATGTAGGAATATATTTATAAACAGACATAAAAATAATCTTGAGCCAACAACATTCTGAGGTTACATTCCTAAAGAGACCCCTCAGGAAAAATTGTACCTCTGCTATCTTAGTGTCAGTCCCCAAAACCTAAGGGGTCTGCTTGCTTTGCCCCTATGTGATAAAATCATGATCTAAACTATTATATTCCTAAACACTGTGACTCTTGCTACGCATAGCAAGATAGACTGAACAGTGGACTGTTCCATTTGCCATGGAACTTTCAAGTTGATTAGACAGAAATTTCTTTGAAAACAAATCTGCATGTGGTTAGATCATCAGAATGTTTAATCACCTGTAAGTGTCTTTATTTCAAACTGTGCTAGAATCTGGCTATAATTATTACATGATTCTCCTGAAGGTATAATTGGAACTTTGTACTGAAGCTGACTGAAACCATTTGAGAACTACTGTAAATTATTAACAAAGGAAGGAGCTGCCAAAGAACACATGAACCAGGTTGGCCATGGAGGCAAATCCTCAGGCTTTGAAGATGGCCATGCTTGTGAGCTGAGTCCCACGAGTCATATATTTTTAATGGAAATGCAAAATTCTTTTGTGTACGGTTTCAAGAAACTGTAGTATCTGCCTATCTTATATTCAAGTAACATCTTTTCCAATAAATGATATTTTGCTTTGACAAGAGAAACATTTTCGGAAGACAGAACAAATCTTTTTAAGTCTGTATTTTCCACTTCCTTATATTTTTCAGAGTTAAATATATATGTGAGACACTGCAGCAATGCTATGTATTGTAAATATGGTTTTATTCTTATAAAATATCCAATCACAGCAAAATTTAGCTTTTTAATTTGTTTTTGAGCCTTCGAAATATAGCAAGAGTTTATTCCTAATTTGTAATTAATTTAAAAATCTTAAAATTTATTTTTTCTAAATTTATAACTTTGGATCCATAATCTGGCTCAGGACTATCTTCACCTTCCTTGCTGTCAAATTACAGTCAAAATTCTGAATGAAAGAGCAATGATTTAAGATAGGTGATTTTACCCAGAAAATTTTGCAATAATTTTAAAGCAAATATATTCTGTACTGACTCACTGTTAAAAGTTTTAAAGATTGCCACAAAATTATAACCATGTGATGAAGCTACTGATAGCAAAGTGGAAATTTGTATTCAACTCTTACCATAGATCTTTGTTTCTCTTCCTTCTAAAGTTTTAAACAGTTATGGAAATATGACATATTTACAGCCAGCAAGCTTGGCACACAGGTCAAGTCAGCCCTAAGGCAAGTATATGTTGCTGCTTATGATGTACTAAATCTATGAAAGCAAATATGTTTGGAGCCTTTTTGGTGATTACTGCTTCTTGCATTTTTCAATTGGAGAAATGCTGCATAGCTGAGGGAGAGTGGTATTCACTTTCTGTAGAGAATATGCAAAAAAATACACACCCAAGCAGGCATATACCATTCTGGGAGAGGCAGAAAAATAGGCACTTATGTTAAAATGCCTTTTTCCTAAATCCAAGAAATGTATGGAATATGAAATAAGGAGTGGATTCCTTTTAGAAAGATACTTACCACTTCTACTTGCAAGCAAAATAACCTTTTCCATAACTGCAACCTTTTTGTTTAATGAGGAGAATAGGGAGACCAAGGACCTGAAGCTCTTTTATGAAGGCATGTCCAGTAAAATACTATATATAGGTCTGATTATGAGGAGTAAAGGTCAGGCTTTGAACTACCTTCTGGCTTTCCTCCCAAAGCTAAAAATACAGCCAACCCCAAGTGACAGAATAGATTTTCAATCATGATACTCATTTACATCGTCTGAGCCTGTGATCTTTCCTTCAAATCAATAAATCTTTATTTAGTATCCTAACAGTAGAGAACAAAATGTGTGTTTACTGGAAAATAGTTGTGTTCAAATGTTTGGCTGAAAGTGTCAATCAGATACATTCAAATTAGCATCCAGATAACACATATACAGGTGCATGAGTCTATTTCTCTGCAGTATGACCTTCCAAGCTTCACTTAACATTGCAGGTAATTGAGGATGGCAGAATTTCACTAATGACACATAGGAACTGTTACAGGTCCTGACAAATTTTCAGTAGAGGACATAGATAGTGGTTAATGACTATTGCCCACTAACAACTTCTGCTAGCAAATATTATTAAGGTATAATGCAAAATTCTACAGAAACGTATTTTTTTTTTAAACTTGGCAGTAGTAGTTGTGGAAGATTTGTTAATAATTTTGACTGCAGAAGTTCTCAAGTACTGTATTATCCACTTGTTCAAAGATTATTTTATAAAACTATCTTCATATTCCATAGGCATGATTATGTGACAAAGAAACTATTTTTTAACTAAAAGGGGCACTTCAAAAATTGTGAAAATGTGACTGACAACTCAAAATATACTATTCTGAGGAAAAATAGATCTAAAAAAAATAAAATAATTTTGCATTTTGAAATTTCTAATCACATCCACTTTAGTGATCCGACTTATCAGGACCTCCATACCATATTATCTTACAGTTCCACAAATGGAGAGTTCACTCTGGACTTCAAGAAAAAGCTGTGGAATTCCTTGCTGTGCATCAGGGGAACTCATTGATAACTCTTCTGTTTCAGGAGCAGCTCACATCTATTTATTTCCTTCTAAATGTGGCCATGGTCTTAGCTACTCCTATGCTTTTATTTGTATAAAGAGAATCTGGACTTAAGAGAGGCTGCCATTTTAATCATTAATAACCTGAAGCTTCTAAATAACAACAGTTTTCCATGGTACTCCCAAAGATGGTAGAAATGGAAAGAACTTGCTTCTCAATTTTTCAATTATTTTCATTTTTTTTAGTCAAATTGTTGCAGCAGGGAAGAATATTCCAGTCTGAACAGTGCATAATGTATAGCAGATTTATTTCCTCGTTGTTTAGACACTGATGAGAATGTAGACGGGAATAACCATTGACTTGCTATTTATACATTGTAAAGGTTAAAAATAATCCTGTGAGTTTATAAAAAGTGTCTGAAGGGGTGGAAAAGCTAACTGAAAGCAGATTTTAGAAGGTATTTCAGTTGTAACTGGAATGTAAGGCTGGAAGAACTTGGATGTCGCCAGTGATAGGACTCGAGGAATGGCAGAAAGCTGAGTCAGGGGAGGTTTACATTGGATATCAGGAAAAGGTTTCTCACCCAGAGGGTGGTTGGGCTCTGGATTAGGCTCCCTGAGATGTGGTTAAAGGACGAATCCTGACAGAGTTTAAGATGCATTTGGACAATGCTCTTGGACACATGGGGTGACTCTTGGTGTGTCCTGCACATGGTTAGGAGTTGGACTCAATGATCCTTCCAACTCCCTTCCAACTCCCTCCCTTATTCTGTGATTCTTGGCTCTATGAAGTCCAACCCGCTTCCATTGCAGAGAATCACACCAAATAAGCTGTTTGCTAAACTTCCATAATTTCAACTTAAACAAAATTAGGGGTTTGGATTAAACTGCTTGAAAGGCTGTTTCCTATGATTATGTACATTTATTTAATTTTCAGATAAGGAGTTAATGAGCTGACAGATGAGCTGTTAATAACCATTCTTTTTGCTGTTAATGTTGACTTTGTCTCAAATATTTCTTATCTCATTACCATTGTGCTTCCATATAGGACTTGTCTGCCTTCTTAACCTAAAGCTAAGGCTACATAACATGTTTTCTTAGCAACATAAGCCTCTCATTCTCTTGCCTACCTTTCCTATGCCAATTTCTGTTTAATTTTCTTGAACTAGAATGTCCAGAATAATATTTAACATTTCATATCAAATGTCAAGAGTGCCTCATAGGTGAAACACATTTTAGGATCTCATTTGTCTTTTATACAGCTTGTTTCCTAGTTAGCTGCTAGATTTGTGTATCACCATCTTTAGTTCTGTTGGAAGATATTATGCATACTGGACAACTTGAGCAAAAACATTTTATGGAACTAGAAGTTGTTCCAAGGTTACAAAATCATTTACAATCACCACTTCTTCTACAGATTAGTATTGCATCAGTATATATTTGTGAATAGTTCTCCAATGCCATTTAGACACCAACTTAACTGAGGTTTTGGTAATCATAGTACTCCTCTTTACACTGTCATATCTACTTCATTGATCAATGCAGGAAGCTTCATAAATGTAGATAACATATTTTCCAGACATTTTGTAATTAGCATCACAAGATGAGCTATTATAATTGCTTCCTTGACAGTAGTTTCTCATAACTTACAATGTCTTGATATATAATGCATATCCTGTAATGCATTTCAACTAATCTGTAACTATTACAGTCAATCATCTTGAAACGGTGTCACAGTGAGAGCTGCTTTTAAGTCTAAAGTAAGTTTTTTCTTTGAAAAATGTGTTGTATTACAGTAGGCAGCATTATTTTACAACCAGTCTTGCAACCCTGTGGGTATCAATGAAAGCAACGAAATACTAATTCAAAATTTACACTTTTCTGCTGTTAGTGCAATATGACGGATGTCAATAACTGTGTTGCAAAATGAAAGTTTTATATTTGCCTAGAAAGCTGTTGAGCTCTGACACCTGTTAATGTTATCTTTTAAGGAATAATCCATACTTTGCAAACAAAGCTAATCACATTATAGGAACAACTGATACACAGCTGAGGCAAAACTTAAGCTGGACTTTCTAATATTGCAAAAGAAATGTCCAGTGCTGGCAAAAGAAATTGACCCTGTATAATCTATTTAATAAAGTAATTAGGACTAGTTGTTTCTGAAAATGTATCTTTAGCCATAAACAGCTTGCCAGTCATACTGAGACAAAGAGCCTTGTACTGAGTCGGCTACAAGTGCTTATTCTTGACACCAAGTTTCCAACTTACACAGTGGGATGTACATCTCTCTGATCTGGAATAGAGAGGAGAATTGAGTTAATATTAGTGAGCCAAAAAACAGTTTAATTTTAGTTCACTACGGTTTCACAGTCACACAGTCATATGTATTTGCATAAAGAAGGGAGTTGAATGAAATGAAAATGAGCAGCCCAAGACTGGCCAGAATTGCCTCTGTTTGCAGAAACACTGGCTTATGTTGAGATAAAACTTCTGCAAACTTCAGCCTTTAGCTACACTGACCAAAACTTCTAGTCACATAGATAGTGGCTGACCTTTGAAATTGTTAACACTGTAAAGGTATACAAAAAAAATATTTATGGAAAATCTTTTATTAAAGAAGATACTTCTAAAGATAAGCAATGACCACCTACCAGCAATTTCTAAACTTATGTATAATGCTCGTACACATTTGTGAGTAAATTTGACCACTGGGTATGCCTAAGCTTTGTCAGTATATAATAATAGCTTATGGATACAGGCAACCTGAAGCTTCTCTCATCCTTCTTTCACTGTCACCAGTCTGCCTACTCTTGAATAACTGCAGTTTGTACTGGTTGATGCTGGGTACTGGTTTAATTCATCTGTATCTAGAATCTTTCCTCTGCTTTCAAATGTAGTAGAGACAAACAGAATGGCCCTGGCACCTTGTATTACACAATTGAGATAAAAACATATTTTAAAGAAAGCAAAAAGTACATTGGAGCAAAAAATGTAAATCTAGGCTAAGGAGTGGAGGCAATAGCATAAAATAAATAGGTTATAAATAAAAGTGTTAACTAGGGAACAAAAACCTTGATTAAAACAAATGCTTACAGTCTCCTTTTGTGACTGTCTGCACATCTGTCTTACAGACACCTCTCTCCCTCTCAACCCTGCAGCATCAGCTCCATCAGTGGCTCCCTCAATCATAATTTTTTCTCTGAAAATTCCCACCAACCTAGCACCTTGTCAGCTTTAGCTGGTGTAGCAATTGCAGCCATGGGGTTTCTCAATTTGTTATACAGAGTAGTTCTGAGCCCTGAGATAAATCACAGTGATAAGATGCAGGCTGCTGCTCTTCAGTAGCATCTTACTGATGCAGCTACCCCAGCATTACAGAAAAGGTTAAACAGTTAGAAAAAATGTTAAAGAAATATCTTTCTCCCAACTAAGTGATTTGGTTTATTTTTAGGTTTGAGCAGAAAAACCATTCATTTCCATTCCAGATAGAATATTACTTTACTTCTTATTAGAATAGCAACAAAAATGTTTCAACTACTTTTCAATGACTTTTTTTCTTTCTTGCACAATATCTGCTGGTTTTATTTTGAAATAAAAATTAATATCTTTGAATTGGGTAGTTATTTTTTGTCGTTCTTCTTTTGACAAGAAAATAATTGCTTTTACCATGTTTTTGTACAACACTGAAATAAAATAAAGTCCATTTACATTAATTTTCTTGTGGCAAGAGTTTCATTCTTTTGTTCAATATTGTGCTGGATTTTGTAAACCTCCTCCCCCCAAGCATCTCTGTAATTGCTTTCTGTTGAAAATATTATTTTTTTTAATTTGAAGATGTTATAATCAGTAGTCTATAATATTACGTTATTACAATAACCCTTTTAACACCTGTATATATTAAAAGAAGTCTAGTGCAAATGTGGCATTTATTTTGTTCGCATGATTGAGTATACATTTTTACTGAAGGAGTATACTGACCAGCAGGAAAATTTATAAATATATAGTAGTTTGGTGTCTAATTTTTTTCAGCTTCTGTAGCGAAATAATTGAGGCTCAGACACCTAATTTCCATTTTAGTAATTTAATTCCTCCTCCAATATGCTTTTGGAGTTGTATTTAGATATCAGGGTATGAAGGTTGACAGTGAGAGGTAGATGCAAAATGAGACTTTCTTCTGTCATTCAGCACCTATGGTTTCTGAGTAGATATGTGGATAGCCTAAAAGGAGTATAAATGCTGTTTAATTTACTGGCACTACTAGAATGGATTTTTTAAAATCCTGTGATGTTTTTGTCTCTCTTCAAAGGTTTTTAAGATAATAAATACTTAAATTGAGTCACATATCATCATAAAAAGTGCAAAGTATTATTTAGAAGCAGCAGCTACCAGATACAAGCATCTAATGATGACGGAATAGCTGAAAAAAAAATAGCTGTTTGGCTAGACTTCATCCATGATCTGTACTTTAGGGTGTAAGGGTGATTGCTTTGGTAAAAGTAGTTTGTATATTTTAACCACAAAACAAATATTTAGCAAGCACTTATTACTGTCTCAAATATTGTGATCAAAACAAGGTAATGTAAAGGTATAGTTACAGTAAAACCTACATTGGAAGGAAACTCCTATATGTACAGAACTGAACAGAAAAGATTGTTACATTTGTCATATGGAGTCGTTCTGCAATGCAACTCTTCCAAAGTTACTGCAAGTGAGTTGTTGCAGGTGTAGACAGAACAACAGTGGAACTTTTTCCACATGAAACTACATTTTTATTTTATTCGTACTATATTACTAGCTATTTAAATTTAGACTCTAATTGAGGCAGTCAGTCAGGGCATTACCAGTCATGGTTAAAAAGTAACGTGGTCTTCTTCTTGATCTTTGGAAGCCAAAGCATTGGTACGGAGGTAGAACATGATACTGCATAGCTGTGTCTCAACCCAAAATACAGGAAAATGTTACAGTCAAGTATCTGCCTAGAAACTCATAGTAATAGCAAATAAATTTTAGAAATGTTTTCAAGTCAAGTTCTGCTATGACTTAAATACATATAGTTGAAAGAGAGAGGCCAAATTGCACATTCCAGTTTACACTGCAGTTACAGAGAAGCTAAGTTGTGGTGAGCCTGCACCACATCCCACATTCCATGGGAAGGGTTGCTGTTGGCACCCCAACCACTGAAGCACCACAAAGCTGCCAGGCAACTCCTTTTAGCCATGCCAGCATCTTTTGGATATATGCTCATATTTCTGTTGCTAAGCACTCAGCATAGCTCATACTCATATAAACCATGAGTGTTTGATTCTGACATTTTAAATAATCGCTGAAGCTATGTCAAAACCATCCAACATAACTATTTTGGTAAGAAGAATGTAGAGCACTTCCATATTTCTATGTAAAATGACTCAGCACAAAAAAAAAAATAAAAAATGCTAGTTTATGAACAACCAGAGCAGTAGGCTTTTCTATTCTTGCATAAAACAGAAGGACAAAATAATAACAAAGTAAAGTGGAGCAAATTCCTAAATTTAATAAAATTATTGTTGGTAGTAGTGTCTGGAAACACTGACTCACAAAATATGCGTTGTGACTTTTACCAAACCGTGCTTTCCACAGTCAAGATGCAAGCAGCTGGAATATAAAGCAGTAGTTTCATATCTACTGAAAAGTTAGACAAAATATACTTAACTATCACAATAATGTAAAAAAAAAAACCCACCTCAACCATCAGTATAAGCAGGAAAAATATTAATGTTTTCACAGTCTGAATTCCTTCCCATTTCAAAACAAGACTGTTAAATGGCAAAGGCAAAGAACTGCTGAAGGGTTAAACAGTACTAAAGGCTGGAAACAAACAGTCCCACAAGTTTATGTGTATTCAGCTCAAACCATCTGCTGTTCATATGTGGAAGTTAGTAAATATGATATTGCATCATATTCTTGGGGGCAGGATAATGACTGTTCAAGATCAACTTGTTAGAAGAGGACCAAGCTGTATAGCAGATAAGGAAAAAATAATCCACAGTATATTTAGGAATCTGAGACACCAGAAGGATACAAGAGCGGATGGGTCAATTTATCAGTTAACTGCCATTCACTGAACTGTCATTATTTAATTGTAATGAGAAGTTCAGGGAAACTCTTAGCTATCTGCATCATTCATGAAAATACCACTTCAAAATGTTTGAGTCTTAGGCACAGTATTCTGAGCATATACCTTTCTTCTGAGCTACTAATTTTTAACTTTTAAAATTATTTATACAGGTAACAGGGAAGTAATTTTAAAGTTTTAGATTGTATCTTATACTTTGTACCAGCATATATAGGATTTTAACAGGAATTAAAATCGAGTTTAACAAGTCCTGTCATTAATATGGACATTTTATTTCCTAACATGTCTCCAACTTTTCCAGAAGGACCAATATGTACTTTGCTTCTTAGATTATTTTTTCAGCCAAAGTTGAGGACTTAGTCTGGCACTTAGAAATTTATCAAGGAAATTATTTCTGACTCCTTCTCATCAAACAGATGAGAAAATTTATTAGTGTAACTGATTTGCAAGATGATTTTCATTTCATTTTTTCAGTGAAAGGGAAAAGATTGGAGGATAAGGTACATTGCATATGCCACCAGCGTTGCTTTTCAGTAGCATGATCAGTTTTCTCACATTGGCAGAAAGCACAGATGTTATGCTGCCCCTTAGGGAATATTCTGTCTGTAGTAGAGGCAAAATTTCAGTATATCTTGACTGTGCAGAAGATTCTCCTTGTGTTTTCTGAGGGTGTGAATAAAGCTGAATATTTCTGGCAGATGAAGATGCAAAGGGAAAATTATAAAAATGATGTATTAAACAGTGCTGGACAACTTAAAACAATGCTGCGTGATTCACAAAAAGAATGTAGACAGTTATCCACAGTTTGGATCTTACTGCATGACAATTGCAGATGTGTAATATTGTGCTTCAAGGCAGGCACAAAAGTATGAGGAGTTCAGGACTAGAAGGAATTAGACATAATTGAATGTTTACTATAAAAATATAAATGTGCCCTTCTCTGCATTAAATACCATGTCAGCCCATGAAATTAGGTCCTAAGCCCTTTGAAAGGCACATTTTAACTTCACACTCACAGCATTCTAAGAAACTAGGAATAATTCTGCCTCTGACATGTCAAAAGGAATACATATTGGATGATACTTGTCCAAAGCATCCCAGCTGCAAGATGGAACAGAGCCCTGTACTGGACTGGAGCTCTGATAGTAAGACGTTATTCATTGCTGATAAAACAGTGATATTTACTCTTCATGATGGTGGGAAATAAAGGCAATAAAACCCTTTTATTCTTTAAGGAGGAATTAGCATGAAAGTATTTTATGGTCTATTTTACCACCCCTCAAATATTTCTTTAATGGAAGTTTAAACAACGTAAAATAATAACGTACAAAGTTTTTCATTAAATTAATATTAATTTGTAATAGCGAATTCCAGCAAAGTAAGGAAATTGAGTTGGGCATGCTAGTGTGCTAACATGAGTAATGAATGGATTAGAAGAATATATTTTGAGTTGGATCTGAACTGATTTTACTTTGCAGACACACTTTAATCTTGATTAATGCTTACCTTGGTTTAGGCAATAGATTTTGGCAAGGAAGAGAGAGGAATTTCTTTTCTTTTCCATTGACTTTTACAGATATCTCAATCTGTAATGCTTGCTAGACTTCCTTTTGAGCCGAGAACTGCTGGCTTGCAGAACATGTAGTGTTCCTACTCTTTTTTCTCATGCAAGATTGATTTCTGCTTTCATTCACATCTTTGGTTCCCTTGCTAGTTATGATTTAGTGAAGTTATTCTCTCTGCTCTTCTTGGGTGTCAAATGGCAGCACAGGGTTGAATGGGAGTTTCAGAAGTCAATTGCAGTAGCAGCAGCAGATTAGCCAGAACACTCAATAAACTTGAGCATGGGAAGAGTAATATTGTGCTACTTCAAAGGTACATGGACTTGCATTTTCTGATGTGAAATAACGTGTTCCTTCCAAAGGGTATGTATACTCATTCTGCACTTGAGCTTTCTGACTTCAGAGGTGCTCATAAAAAGAGAGCAGCCTGAGTTTTACAGTGAGAGAGTTTTCACCCCAACCAGAACTGTTTTGTTAGTTGAGGGATGTGAATTTGGACATGTTATTTACAACTGTAGAGCACAGGTACAATCTCTTAAAATCAGTGTTTTGCTGCTAGTCTGAGGTATGCAAACATAATAAAACTGAAGGAAGCCCAAACACACACTGCAACTACAAAATATAGTTTGTCTAAAACAAGCTAATGTAAAACTTTTTGGAAAGGAGAAAATTAATGGAAAAAATTTTAATATTTAATAAAGATAGTCCAAATTTATACTTTTCCTTTCAGAAGAAATGGAAACAAATATTCAGACCTGTATGAAACCAGTACATAGGGAATTATTTCATTTCTTCAGCCATTATAATTTTGAGTGGTTTAGGGTTTTTGAAACACTTGTACAGTACTTTGCCAATGCAAAGAATTACTACATTAAAGGGTATCATAGGAGATTAAGCACAATCAGAGAATCCAGCAAATACAAGGAGGGTATAAATAAACTACAACTTACACCTGGCCCTGTAGCAATCTAATATTTCTCATTTAAAATATAGATTTCCCCCCCAAAAAGAAATTTTTAGTTTTTACTTTCATTTGGTTCTATTTCCAAGAAAAAGTAAAAAGTTCTCCTTAGACAATGTCATAAAATTTCTTCATTAATCAAAAATGTAGATGAATGAAATTTAATTTCTCTCAAATGAAAATATTTCTGTAATAACTTTCAGCCAATCCTTAGACTAGTTTGGAATCTCAAAAGAGAGACACAAAGCAATTGTGACATTGGTTTTGAAAATGCACAGCATGGTTTTGAAATCATGTCTCACATTTGCACTGATCAAGAGCATCTCATTCAAGATATGTGTTAATGAAAAGAAAATCAAGCTCATCATTTGGATACTGAAATAGATTTCAAAAGACCTTGAACTGAATTAAACTTTCTGAACTGAATTAAACACAGACACCAGTAGATTTGATTTGTTATCATTTTGCCCTGGAGCACAAAACATGACTTTCTTCTTAGTTAACGGAGTACTACAGTTTCCTTATATCCAGATTTATAGGGAGATATGGAGTTGTAAAGATATGCAAAGAGATTGGAGTAAGCACACAGAGTTGTATGCTGAAATTCAGATGCTCTGCTGATCAAGACCACACAATGGCATTCAGAGAGGGTGTGGCCACGATCCTGGTTCAGAGACAGAGCCTCACCAGGCTCTGGTGCTGCACTGAAAACAGGGAGGGCTTTAACCGCCTTTCTCTGCCTTTCTTGAAGTCAATGCCTGATGAAAGTAGAAATTATATATGAGGAGAGGACTCCTAACTGCAAGTTTTTCAAAAGTAGAAAAAAGCCAGGGCAGAAGCACAAATTTCACTTCAAATTAAGTGTTTGTATGGATGGATTATTTTCCTAAATATTTTTTTTAAAAATCTCCATTAATTTCTCATATTCCCAAGGGGCTTAGTATTTAGTAACTACTTCAGTTTTTTCACTTTCATTTCAGATATCTGCACAAAGCTTAGATTTTAATTGTAATGTCTAAATAATATAAAGATTAAAAATGTACAAATTACAAATTGCTGACACATTCAATAGGACACTTAAGTCAATGGCACTTCTCACAAGCTAAAAAATTGTCATCTGCTTAAGTATCCAGCTGAATCTCAGCCAATGGGCTTCATTATACTCTTTATTGGTTTTATCATTTTGACCTTTACTGCACAGTAAATTTTGCCCTTCTTGTGGTATTTATGTTCTATGCCATACTTGCAAAGGAGATTACCACAGATTTATCTACTGCAATTTGAAAAGGATGAGCTTACAGTAGACTGTAATGGTTTCACCCCACAGAAAAATGCATATTGTGTATATAAAAATATTATTACCCTAAAATAAATAGACTATTTTAAAATTGTCAGAAATTACATGAATAGAATGTAGTTTACACATTTTAATTTCTTGTGGTAAAGGGGACTCAATCAGCACATAAAATCTGTACAAGTCATTAAATCTTAGAAAAATAATGTAATCTCAGGCATTTAAGAAAATAAATCTGGAGTTCATCAAGAAAGCTTTAATGTTACAATGAAGCAACAATGTGATGTTGTGACTGTTATTCTCAGCACTCATGTTTCTTATTATTATTTTACTGGTGGTTTTTTTTTGACTGCTCAGTCTTGCATATCATGAATGAATTATTCAAGAATCCATATAGGGTATTCAACTATTGCCTATTAGAACCAGTTTCCCTAAGATACATCTATAACCTGTAGAAGATAATTCAGAATACCTGAAGTTAAGTTTTTCCAGTTCTTCATCATAAATACCCTCTTGTCTTATTATGATGAATAACTTATTGATTCGATGCAACACTCCCAAAACATTAGAGTTTTGGAAGAAGTCAATCTAAAAATTCGAGCTGAACAATGCAGCTGTAAACAGGACAGTTACACAATAATATGTGTCAGGTAATCTTGACCTTTGATTACAGTGCTTTGTGTATAGAACACATTTGGTTTTGTATACGCGCGCGCGTGTGTGTGTGTGTGTGTGTGTGCATGTACGTGCCGTGCATACTTTCAATATGTGTAAGTTCAAGGGCACTGTACAGGTAAAAGTCTGAAGTCCTTAAAATTGCCAGGCACCAATTTACATGAGTTAAGTAGTATGTGCAAGTCACACATCCCTGCTTTTTATAAAGCTCAGTAGAAGCAACAAATCTAAAATGGAGATGCTTGGAAAATGCTAGTAAGCATTGCTCTGTTGCTAAGGGTCGTCAGTTTAACAAGCTGAAAGATAACCAATGTCTAGAGTTATTAAACTTCTAAATCAACAAGGTCTAAATTCAGCAAATAGATTATTATGAGAGAAATACGCTTTGACTTATATTTGACAGGTTTCTGCTAAAGGATATTTTTAAGACTGGATACATGATGACTTAGCATCAACCTTTTTTATTCTTGATTGTTAGCTGGGATTTCATTACAATTTAGCCCATTAAAAAAGGAAAAAAATTACAAGCAGAATTCATTTCTCATACAGATATGTAAACAAATTATTAAAGTTGTCTTGAGAACCAGCACATGGAACATGCAGTTTGTCAAGAGTAGGCTGTGGCTGTGAACACTGCATCATTTAGTATTATCCATTCCATTTTGCACTGTGCCTGAAGCATGTTATGTCTTAAGCAAGTTACTGTAAGGCATTTGAAACAGATGTCCAAGGAAGGCTTATGGACTGTTACAGGAAACTGAAAATCAAGATGGCAAACAAAAGACCTTAAACTCAGAGTCTTATTCATTCATTTTCCTACAGAAAGATTCATGAGTGGGGTGAATGTGCCATAGTCTCCCACAAGAGTATGAGGCAGAGCACAGTCTTTCTCTCAGCAGCAACCAAAGTTTCATCTTCCAGGAAACATTAGAAAATATATTTCAGGAAAAATTGTATTAATTTTCAAAAATACTCATTTGGGTTTTAAGTGATTTTGCCCCAGAAAATCCTCTACTGCACGTCTATATTTTTCCTTTCCTCTGTTGTCCCAGTAGTAAATCAGAAGTCAAAACTGTGTGTCCTGTGTAGTAAATTTGACAAGAGATGCTAAGGGATCTACAGCCTAATAGGATCTCTTAGGAAGTATGCATATGTGATAGAAAGGGAAAGCAGCAGGCAGAGCATCTCCTGGAGGAGGGCCTGAGTCAATAGTTGTAGGGTTTGCAGAGGCAGGACTTTGGAATCACACATTTTGCTTATGTGGATTGAGCCTGGATATGTGCTCTGAACTAGATGTCACCCAGAAGCAGTTGATAAGAAAAGCAAAATTTTTCAACTTGAAAAACAAAGGTGGCAAAATAAAATCATTATAAGCATGCTGAAACACTGATGACTTTCAAAAGTCCAGCCCTTTTAGGAAGACTACCTTTCTAAACCCACTTCCACTTAGCACATGAAAATTTAATTCCTGTGTCTGTTAACAGTCTGTCTCATAATTACTGTTTACTATTACTTCCCCCCACCCCCCACTGCCCTGTAGAATTTGCATTTCTTCCTAAGAAAAACTAATTCTTTGCTAATAAACTGTTTAGATTTACACACAGCTTGGAAAATCCAACGCACTCCATGGGTTGCTTACCATTTTTCTATCAAAAACATGCCTGTCTAAAGATATCCTGGGTTACATTTAGACGGTTTTGCCTGAAGCAAATTAGGCAAATGCCTTCCATCCTGTCCATTAGAAGCAGGAGGGTTACAGCACACATACACACACGCCCACACAGACAGGAAGTCACATAAGTATTTAAGTAAGCATTCAGTCCTCAGCCGTGTCCTAGGGCCAAAGTCCAGCAACTTGTGGGAGGGCACCATGCCAGCCTAACAGATGGACATACATATGGGTAGTCAGGACATCATGTGAAGCCATCAAGTATGGATACTAAGGGCATGATTCCAACCTAAGAACATGAGCTTTCTGTGAAGGTTAGGGGATGTTAAGCTGGATTTACTTTCAAAAATAAAGAATAAATTCCACTGCCATGTCCAGGAACACTTACACTCTTAGTTAATCAGGTGGAGTTGTTAGCAGATAAAAAGAGCTTTTATTCTAAAAAAAATTATTGCAAAGGAAAGTTTTAACATTTCACAAGGGAGATTTCATTCTGACAGATAAATATGTATTATTTGTGGGGAGATGTAGTTAATGATAATGATTTTGCACTGGCAGTGCTTTCACCCTGCATCACCATCTGTCCTGTGCCTTTTTCCTAAAGGAGACAGGAAACTGCTATCTGAGCAGCAAATGCAGCCCAGACAGCCAAACATTCTCCAGCAACCATTACTAGGAGAGTCAGTGTTGGGAACTGCAGCTCTTTGCTGATGAGAGAATGAGAAAAACAGAGGCACAGCACCTCCACACATTGCCCTAGAGAGTACTGACTTAGCACTGCTGATGCATCTGAGTGATAAACAGGCATGCGCATCCCCCAGCCATCTGCTGCTATGTCCATCAGCAGGAGAGGAAGAGGTTAGGAATCATGCTTTCCCATTTTAATCCAGTGCTACACCACCATTACAAAAGGATGTGCCAAAACATGTTCAAATGGGATCCCATGGAATCATTGAATCATAGATTATACTGTGTAGGAAGGGACCCATCAGGATCATCAACTCCAATTGAATTTTGACCACACAAAATTTCTCCCTACAGTGGCAAATAATTTCTCTGTATTCTTCACATGTCATCTGGCATTGCTTCCACTGGAATCCCACCTCTTACTTAGATCAGAATATTGAAATCTGACAAAATCATGAACAGTTTTTGAAATTTTACTAATTGACTAAGGAGAGCCTATGAAATTTTAATTTAATTAAAATACAGGAAAGGCAGAGGCAGCATCTTGGTTTATGGACCACTGTGTATTCAGAACAAAGTTGGGACAGGAGAAACTGAATTTCTCCTTGATTGAAATGAGATATTCAGAAGAAACATTAGACCTTTATGGAGATGAATATTGCATAAGTGGTTTTGTTGAATAAAAGGACTTGTCTGTTTCTTCCAGTCTTGAAGACTTTAAAAACACAAAGAGAGGCATAACCACTGCTTCCTCTAATCCTCTGGATCCAGAGGATACAGCTTGAATTATATGCTTTTGCCTTCCAGACTTTTAGGTTCTTTCTGCTAGTCTCAACAGCTTTTTAGTATTCAGTACTCCTTCCATGAAGTTACTGATTGCAGTGCAAGTCACTTCTCAAATAATTTTTCACTAAACAACAAAGATCGACATCTTTAAGATTCACACCATTCTGAAGAGTGCTATTCCTCTGGTCATTTTTATGCCCCCTTCCATTTTTCAATGGACTTTAAGAATTCAGACGCCAGAAAATGTATGCAGCAATCCAGTTTTAGTCCCCTAAGTGCTATATATATATAGGGAAAGGCTGACTTCTTATTCTATTTCTTTATTCAGGCTCTGTTCACCATTCTTACATATTATCCTATTATTTCTTTTGTGAGACAGTACATTCCAGGATATAGCTATCTTTTTTCATTTCAGCCTACATGCCCTGGTTCTTTAAATGTCTGACTAAATTTACCATTTCATAATGCAGTTTTTGCATTTAATGTCCCACTTACAGAGTAATTTAAATGCTTCTATTTTGACTCATTAGCATATCATTAGCCACTTCACAACTGGTTTATGAAGCATCCATGCATTTCATAGAAGGATTTTATATTTTATTCAGATCTTTTCAAAACAAATTAATACTATTGTGGTCATTTCTGTGACTTCCACTTGAAATTGGCCCTGAATTGTGATCCTCCATTAATGACTTTTTGGAAGCTCTCAGATAATTTGTAAACCATGTAATGATGTTTTAACAAGTATAGTGCTATTACTTTATTAGATCATTGCATAAAAATCAGTAGACTACCTTACAAGTGCATATGTCTGTAATGACTACTAGGTTGGGTTTTCTATACAAAGAATATAATCATCAAATGAGATTTCTCGTCCATTAAGACATTTCTTGTCTGCATTACTGCATTGAGTGACATTAATTACATTCCTATCAGGTAATCTTTCTTAATCTATTAATCTAATGTCACAGGTTTCCTATTTTGTTTACAACTGTTGTCAGGCTCACTGCCATACAGTCATTTCATTGCCACTGTATCCCTTTTATGGATGCTGGCACAATCATAGAATCATAGAAAGGCTTGGGTTGGAAAGGACCTTAAAGAGCCTCTCCTTCCAACCCCCTTGGCATGAGTAGAGACACCTTCCACTAGGATAGGCTATTCAGAGCCCAATCCAGCCTGGCCTTGAACATTCCCAGGGATGGGGCATCCACAGCTTCTCTGAGCAACCTGTTACAGAACCTCAGTACCTCACAGTAAAGAATTTCTTCCTATTACTGGAGTTATTTTTTTGCTTCTTGTATTCACCAATGAGAGTATTTACTTACTCTCATTAGTCTCCTTAGCTGTTACATTCTTCTCTCCACTTGAGGTATTTCATACCTCTCAGTTTCTACAGATGTGTATTTACTTTCTCCATTCTCCAGTCACTATATAGGTATAAACCCTTTGTTACCCTTTCTTTTGCACTCATTGCAGATGGACTTGCTAAGATCTTCAACACCTTTGAATTGTTACTCTTTAGTTATTCAACATTCTCATTAGGAGTTGCAATTTTTCATTCATATATCTGTCCAACTTCTCCTCCCAACTATTTCTGCTTACATTTTTCTCAAACATAAAAATTACCCATTTAGAAGGATCACTATTTTACTGCTTGGGATTGTTCTTTGTTTCTCTAAACTGATTGTAATCAGGTCATGAAAACCACCCCTAGGGCAGCCATGAACTTCTAGTCCAGTAAGTTATTCATATTTATCAGTTCTAATGAGAACTTAAATTAAAAATACATTATGTTTAGATTGGAGATTTTGCACCAAGAAACAGGTTCTTTTTACCAGAACTTTAACATTTTGCTGGTGTGTTTTACAAACCTTCAGTACATAGACCTCCCACCACATTTTTTAATATGCATTCAAAAGCCCATGATTTTGTGTAATGAAGAACTCCCAAATACCAGTGCTTTGTCCTGAGAGGTTACATCCATTTGTTTTATGACTACTTCCACCAGCTTTCAGGGTTGACTGATGAGGGTTTCCACATCATTGTCCCTGTTTACCAAGACCTTATAATAGCTACTGCATACAACAAGAATCCCTCATTTTGTGTCTGGCCATTCTTCCCCTTTAGAAACATTTTGCTGGATTACAGTAAAGCACTGTAATGCACACAATGATTTTACATCTGACCTGGTATACGATGACACGATTCTTTTTGCAAGTTTGCAGTTGTGTATTTCAAGCTACTCATGATAAATTCACTTATAAAATATCAGGAAGGGTGTGTTTCCATGAGTATGATTTTCCAAGGGTATGATTACCATAAGAAAGGCATCTATATTTAGAAAATGGTACGTCTTCCACTTGGCCAATGGAACTGAATGTACATTGCACTTTTGAAAGTTTGCAGAAATGACAGCATTTCCCTTTTGCCTCAGGGGACCTGCTGTTGATCTGTTTTTCTGTATCACCCTTCATACTGTATGGCCATTTCATGACTTTTTCTTTTTGATATCTTCTAATAACTGAATCACAAAAAAATACCTTTAATCTCTCTGAAATGGCACAGTGTCAGAGAGAACAGAATCTGGATCACTCTTTTACTTCATAGTGTATTCTGGACCAACACCTTGAATGAATGAAAAAAATTACAAAAATGGAGTTCTGGGAGGGTTTTGTGTGTTTCGTTTTGGTGTTAGTTTTGAGATTTTTTGGTTTTTTTCTATTCTGTTCTGGTTTACAAGGTTATTCAGTTAGTCCTTAAAATAGTTTATGCAGTTTAATTTGGGGAAATAAATGAGGTTACTTTCACAAGAAAAGTCTTAGTCTGCACATTTTCTGCAGGATGAGCAATATTCAACAAACCTGAGATCCCTTTTCTCATGAACATAATAAGACATTTCTCAGTTGAATGCCCAGAGGTGCATAGCTTCTAATGAGGGTTTAGAAAAGAATATCTAGGAGGAAAAAAAGAACTAGGGAGGTAGAAATAAAGAAAAACTGAGGGGGAAAAAGTAAAGAAAAAAGGCATCTTCAATTTTAGCACATGTAATTAAATTCTTCATAACTCTTGGCCAACTAGCTAAAAATAAGAAATTAGAACCATTATTTCACATCGCATTGTTTCTCAAAGATTTATGTTTAAGGTGTACTTAAATTTGGAATTTTCACAAAATGTTTTTAAACAGACGTTAGGATTCTGCAATTCTTCATTTTTCAGTTATGCAGTCAATTCTGCAATTCTTCAGTTAAAAAATGTGAGAGAAAATGTGTCCTACCAATGTTTTTCACTTTGAGCTATACCTCTGGTATTTGTTTGGTACAATGCCTTCAATAAGCTTACTGAAAATGTAAATTAAAAAAAAAAATCAAAGCATTTACACAATGAAACCCAGTTGTTTTCAAACCTATTCTAATTTCACATAATTCTGGTGAATTAGTGCAATTCCAGCTATGACCTTCCCTAAATAAAATTCTCTACCTTGACAGAGGCTGAAAAATTATTGCAAATTGCTTAAACTGATATAAATGCAGCATTATTGTTATTTGAGTCAATTTATTATGTTTTTTTTTTCACCCACCTCTTCAATTTCAGAAATGAATCTGATCATTCATCACTGACCCTTCTCAGGTGGTCCTGACCTATGTCCAATGGCATTGGACATTGGTAGTTTTTTAGTACTTTCCCATATTGGCATACTCTATTTTTTAAGATATTACATTCTGAGTTCTCTTTTGTTAATAGACAGAAAACTCTAGTCAAGTATATCCACACTGTAGTATCTAAAAAAAAATCTCTTCTTTTAAAATGTCCTCAGCTCAAGTGTATCACACAGTTGAGCAAACTGGATTTACGACTCATTGTTAATCCTGAAAATTACTTCTTAATATATTTTCAGTAAAATACGCATTTTAAAATATTTTTTTCTCACAGGAATGATGCGCAATGTAGAAAAAAAAACTTTTTAATATTGTCCTTTAAAAATAATAAATAACTAATTTTGAAAATTTCTCTGTGAAATATTTCAGTTTCTTTCCTTCTAAAATATCTCTATTGTTTGCAATGTTTCCTGGTTAAAATCTTCAGTTACGAAATTCATCAAATCTTATATTCACTACAGACGGCAAATGTCTGTAAAAGAAGTATTTATACTAAGAAAATAAGATGAGAAGCATTGGATTTGCTTCATTCAAGTAATCTGTCACATATACAACACAAAGGAATGAAAAATCTTCCTCAGTTTTTCATCAATTGATCTGCAAAGGGTTTAAAGGCTTCATAATTAAGGTCTCTTCATAGGCGTGCCACTTTGTGCAATCTGCCCTGACCTTCCATGTCTGACTTCTTAGCATCAGGTAATACACAGTGCAATGCACTCAGAAACTTTATATAGGTGCAAGGAACTGGGCCCAAAATGTTCAGCTGCGTACACAGAGACAGAAAAATCCCCATTACCAAGTCAGAGACTTTGCTTTTCAGAAGTAACACTATTTGCTATATACTTCCGGAAGAAAATGACAACGTGTAAGAAATTTTAGACTAAATTTAGGGCCTGAATGATTCCAAGTAGCACCATGTTTCCAAAGTGCCAGTAATGAGAGCCCATTCAGAAAACAATTTCCAATCCAACTTTCCCCCCACTCTGCATGTACAGGCGTGTATCTCTGAGAAAGATCAGCTTTAGTGTTCAAGACCGACTGTCAGAAGCCTCCAGACTTCAGGCTCTGCTCTGGACAAAGCCCCTCTGACAAAACTCACATGTAGTTTTAAGGTGAGCTAAGACCCAAAAAAAAAAAAGCGCCTATCTTGCAATTTCTGGCCCAGCTGTGGTTTCAGTAGAATTCTTCTGCAGTCAGCCTGGAACCTAAATAAATCTCTACCCTCCATGTACAGTTTTCAACATTTTGCACTCTATGCTTTTTTATTAGTCTTTTCCTTATAGATATGTCACTGTTTGTTTATTTTTCACCTTATTTCATTTTTCTTTCCTTGCCAGATATTTAATTGCTCTGTATCTTCTGTATGTGCTTGTATATGCTTAAACAACAAAGCAGGAAATTTTCCTCCCATACAAAATGGTTTCAGCATTACAATTAATCACCATGGCCTATTAGTGTAGGTGTAGATATTATAATTAGGATGTTAGCAATAATTTTAGCAATGCAGTAGCCTAAGAAATGCTGGAATGAGCAGTTGAACAGTATTTATCTGACAATTTAATTATATTAGAAATGGGATTAAAAGGAAAGCAAATTAGATATTCATATATGTCAGTCCAGTAATGAACATGTCCACAGACTCCAGAGGACAATTTTTTCCTTAGTTTGTTACTTTCCAAATTCTTCCCTAGCTTTTAAACAGGTTAAGTGAATACCTTACAAAATCTAAATGGTACAATAAATCAAATCTTAGTATCAGCAAGCATTTCAGTGACAGAATGAATATTTGCTAAGGAGGGTGGAGTAAAATGTCAAAGGAAGTAGGTCTCATTTAATCACTGTGAGGTCCCTAATAAATATCCGCTAAGTACATTCATCTTGTCTCTACCCATCCCCCTTAAAAGTAGCTATTCAATTGAAAAGGCATATATTGCATTTCAACCTACTGTCTATTTTTAATTGTTTTCTGCAGTGAGTCTTTCAGAATAGACAGATATAGGAAGCGTGTGAATTCCCCACCCTTGCCACTCACAGTGGCTCCTTTGCAGTCATTTGGAATTGGAAAATTGTGACGTGCAGACACAGCTCAGAAGACAGAGGTAAAAGATAAAGAGAATTTTATAACCCGCTGCCCAAAGTTTTGTATGGAAATTTACGAGACACAGTTTAATACTGTGGGGCTGTAATCTACTAATTCAATTGTGAAAATGGGATCAAGAGTTTCTTTAAGTTATCCTTAATTTCTTCATTCATTTTTAATGCTGGTCTGATTAAAACCCTTTTCTTTTTATGTCTCAGTCTTAACACCTTCAGAAGAAAGTAAAATTATACCAGTACACGTGAAGGGCAGCAACAGGCAATACTTGCAATGAAAACTGGGATTCCAGGAATAGATGCTTTTTATGGCTACCAACATAATTGTCTTTAGTCTTAGCATCAAGTTTTCTCCTATTCCTTATGTGTGCAGAACATAACAAATGCAGAGCAGCAAAGAAAGGAATATCCAAGGGTAATTCTTTCCTATAAGCCAAAGTTTGGAAAAACAAATCACATGCCTCCAAATGTCTGAATAAATGACACCAATAGCAAAGATGCAAAGAGCTGCAGGTACAAACAGACAGAAGTATTTGCCCAGTATTTTTTTCATGCAGTTGTTGCTGAGTTGAGCAAGTAATTATGTGGTATCTGTCTCCAGAGACATGGTTCTACATCACAAAATGCTGGGAAGTATTCTCAGGGCAGATTCGGTCCTTATTCCACTCATTTTTATTGTATAAACAAGAAGACTACATTTGAAATTATTTTAATAAATACTTAATTTTAGTTAATGGAAAAATAGGTTTGCAAGGTATTTACTGCTAAAGGAGTCCTGTAGCATAAAATAAGGTGAATTTTTCAACATAGCATGCTAGGGATACACTTCTTAGCATGATTTTAGAAAGAAAGTAAACCTTTGCATTTTTGAAAACAATATTCCTTATGACATACTGCATTGTTCCTGTCTCATGCTTGAATAGAAACAGAAGGAATTGGATTTTCAGTCCTTGATTGGTCATGTTGAGTCCTCACATCACAATACATATCATGCCTCATTATTTGACAAACTGGCTTTGCTTGAATATTCAATACCCATCCCCAGTGCAATTGTCCCTAAATGCCAACTAAACATCACCTAACACAGTGTTTGCTTAGAGTGGCCCTCAAAGTGGAGGTAAATAGGCTTCGGAATTTAAAGCATAAAAGAAAGGACTTTCTTCAGGGATAAGTCACAAAAACCACACAAAGCAGAGCAAATATTCCCTGGGTACTGCTTTTCTTTCAATTTCTCTTTCTTTGTAACCTTTCAAGAATACAAAATGCTTTGCTATGCTGGTCTCATTAATAAATTACAACCAGCCAATTTCAGGTGCCCCATTCACAGTATTTGTTTTCTAAAACAATTTTTTGAACATGTTTGTTACTAGAACCTTGACAACACATAGGAAAAACAAAGGTTTTGGCTTACTTCCATTCAATTTTTTTTTAAGTTTGGCTGAAAGTAGCAATGGAAAAACAGGGAATAAAGCCAGAATTACATCTCACATGAAACTGTATCAAATATGAATATTCTCCCTATGCCTTATTAGGGCATTTCAAGAATGTGAAAGTCTTAGCAGCTGTGTGCAAGTGACAGCTTTATTTCACAAGATATTGTATCCCTCTTCCATATTGCCTTCCAAGTAATTCCTCGACCACACAGTTCCTGTGACTCTTCCTCACTCCATATTAGAAGTACGTCTGTGTCCTTTATCTGCCAGCATTTAGTGATAAAATGCATTATAAACAGCAGTTTAGGCCAGAGAACAAGACTTTCATGAACTGCATTTCATAGGGTCCTAAGGGACTTGTTACTATTTGTAAGCTGGGCATGGTGCATAAAGCTCACTGCCTCAGCCTTCCTGAACGTCTGAACAAAGCGGGACAGTATTGCTTTTCCCAAGACTAGCACATACATTTCATTGCATTAAATTCCCTTTACCGGTAAAAGTATTACACCTTTCCAAAAACTCCCCCAAGCTGAAAGAAGTAGAAAGTGATGGAGGTTTTTGGCCATTAGGAAGGAAGAGAATATTTAATTCGTGAAGTTTAGGACTCAGTAGAAAGCCATGCTTTGGCTTCTCATCCCAAACATAAAGATTCCATGATGAACAGGCAAAGATACAGAAGGTCTTCTGGTCTTCCACATGAATTCTCCCTCAGATTATCTCTTTTTTCTTTCCCCAGAGAAGTTCTTATTAACAGTAGGCAATCCCCGTAAACCATGCTATGACGGAAGGACAAATAAGGCTATAAACATGGACATAAGATAACAAAGTGAGATTGGTTATGTTTATTGCATAGCATTCTTTATTTATGGAAGTCACCTCTTGCTTAACAGAGAAATATTAACTTTCTACTTATTAGAATAGTGATCACACTCTAATAAGGTAACTAGTCAAAAAGAGAATCTATGAGAACAACATTTCACTTCATTACTAACAAAATGGGAGCTATATGGAGTTTTCTGTGCCCCATTTCAGTAAAATGATGATAGAATTGAAACTAAACTTAGTGCACCATTGAATATGAAATATATTCAATTTTATTTCTACTAGAATTGGTAGTTTTAAGTTTATGGTTTTGAGAGAAAGCATTTTGAGCATTTGTTTTGATGACAAAGTGTGAATCATATTGAGGGAGTGGAGGGTATTTATTTCCAAAATAAAAATAGTCATTATTTAATAAAAGTGCAAAGAATATCCAGCATCTTTTTCTTGTCCCTGTATAACCATAAAATTGTGGTACTGCAGATGTATTTCATTCAGAGCTGTCTTGCAAACAGCAGACAGCACTGTCTAGATCTGGAAATGCAGAGTATCTCTGCCTCTATTTTTTAACTGTCTTTGGTCTTGTTCTAGTAGGCAAGCTGTTGTTGACACCTTCTTTGTTATGTTTTGGTTTATTCTTTATCATCTTCCATTTTAAATGAGGAGAAGTGGTTATGGATTGTAGACATACATACACTGGACTACTTGTAGGTCATAGAAGTAAGAAATTATCACAATCCTAGAAAACTCGAGTGCGAGATCACCCTGCCCAGAAATTTCTACATGCACACAGAGACGTGATCAATATTTTTCTTTCTATAGCCTCAGTCAGTTTACAGCAGCTCTAGTAATAAAAAAAATATCTGAGAAGTCATAAATTCTTTGGCACAGGGAGCCATGATTGGTTCCAAAATATATTGAAAACAAGTCTCAACCCGATGAAGGCTATCCTCAAATTTGTACTGAGTGCAGGAGTCTAAATTTTTAAAAGGTGAAATGCAGATAGCAAAACTGTAAAACCCATTCAGGGCAAGAGGGTTCCAGAGCCATCCTGTAGAACCATGATGAATTTTGAAAGGTTTTCATTGTGTGAATGATGGAAATCCTGCAGAATTAGCACAATTACCTAAATGCCAGTGTCTCATTTTTCAGGGATCCTTTGAGCTTGGCAAGTATAATGGCCTGTAAAGATTTTGTTCCCAGGAAGGCTGAATCAAAACAGTTGTTTGTGATTTGTCATTTTTCAAAGTTTACTGTCAGAGCTTTTCATATGAGAATTTGGAGTGTCTTCACTGTTGTATTAGATGTATTGTCCTCTGCAAATTGTTTATAAATGGAACTACTTCGATTCAAATAAATGAATGCAGTTGTATCTAGAAGATGCAGCCTTATAAAAATCTGCCCTAAAATCTTCCATACAAAATCGCTGGAAACATAAATAGAGTTTATGAACCAGATTAATTGGCTTGATGTCCCTGCCTTGTACTGCTTTCTTGAAGCAAGTCAACTTTAAACACCATGCAGATAGTTAAATAGTTTTCCTTCACCAAAATTGCTCAAATGGTGCAATATATCCTTATATAACCCTAATGTACCCTAAGTCATTATTTCTTAAATATTTATTGTCACTTGTGTATGTATTTTGGCAGTTACTTGTTTCACACAAGGCTGTGTGGACTTGTGAAATCATACTGTTGAATACATGGACGCAAACATCATATCCACACAGCAAAAAGGGGAGTGAAATCTGTTCTTCCCATATGGATATTTTTCCAGTAATTTAACTAGATGGAACAGTGGGCTTTACAATGTCTTAAAGAAAACAAGACCCTATAACCATGGAATTCAAGCTAAAAAGAAAATACCCAGTTTGTCCTCTATCATCTCTAACAATGAGAGCAAAAGAGTATATTTCACAACCACTCCTCAATAGTAATCATGAGAAAATTCAGATATATTGCTGGATATTGAATTCATTAATTACAAAGGTATAATTTTCTTAGTTGTTCTCATTAAATCATCCACTTGCCCAGTGCTGTTAGATAAGAAATGCAAATTCCAAAAACTACATTACCATTTTTATTGCTAATCATAAGCATATTTTACTTTTTAAATATTCAGCATAGAGACAAAATAGGAAAAACATGCTGAGTGCAATGAAGAGCAGTGGGATGCCAGAGTGCAAATACTGAATAAGATTGTTTGTAAAGAAGCTTCCTATTATTATTTCTTTATTGCTATCAACTCTTAACAACTCAAAGCTAATTTTTTTAACTTGCCAATGCTATTTCTTTGTACTCATCTCTTCTTTTCAAACCACACTAAGTTTTCTTTGCTATTTTGAATTTTTTATTTCCTTATTGCTCATCAATAGAGCTAGATACTAATAAGTGTGTAGCAGATAGCAGTGTCTGTACTAAAGACAAACACTAATAGTGTCACGAACAGTGACTGTGACTGTCACTGTATTTTGGTTAACTTGCAGTATTCCACTTTCAGTCATACAAAAGAAGTAAATATTCCTTTCCTCTTAAAAAGCCTAGGTTTCTTGGAAAAACTTCAGACTAATGAATTACAGTGGACTTACTAGTATGTGTTTTATTTGGTCTTCAAAGAAACCATGCAAAATTAAACAACATATGAACTTTTCCCATTTTTTGTTTCTGAAATATTTCTATTTACAGCTTACATTTTCAGTCCTCTGCTCTTTTTGCCATGATCTTAAGCTGCAGACTGTTAAACAACTTCTACATCTCCCCAGAAATGCAAATCCCTAGATCCAGTACAAATGAGGTTTGTAAATTCTTGAGGGTGGAATGTTCTACACAAATGGGAAATAGTGTCATTGCTTAGCACTGTGGGAAGCATTTCAAAAGCTGAAACACCCTTGCCTTCAAAAGCAGGAAAGTTTTTTAAGAAGCATCCTCATCATCCTCCTTTGCAAACCCTGACAAACCTTTGATCCACTGAAGTCCAGTGTTATTCAAAGTCATGCATGCCTCAGCCATGCCCCACTTCCAGATATTGGGGGATACCTGCTCAGCCTATAGGCCATAAGATTTCCTTCCAAGCGAATCAATAAATATAATTTTTACTTTTTGAACTCAGTATGTATTTTATTTGTTAGCTAAAACCACAAAGATTATTCTAAATTCTCTTCAGCCCCTGTGTTTAACCAGTCTATGTTGCAATGGTTGGCCTGCAGCACTTCTATTTTTAGCTCTAATGAAACAGTCTTAAATTGCTTATTTTCTGTTTACTAAAGACATTGAGCTTGTAACCATGGAAACTGTGGCAAGTGCCACAGCTTTACTGTTTTATTAAATGGATGGAAGTTACAGCTGCAAAACTTGAAAGGCCAGCATGTCAATTTCATACATAACTTGAATTGCCATATATACCACATTATAGCAAGTACTACATTAAATATAAAAAGCTGGAATATGATCTTGGTTCTAATGATATAAATTGTACTATCTCTCTCCTCAATGGAAGAAAACAAACAAAAAAATTTTTGTGCAATCTAGATCAAGCTCTGTTTTTGTCAAATTGCACAGGCTGTCAAGTTTCAGTGATTACTGCATTTGAGTGCCTAAATTGCAGACAATGTACATTAAACCAGTCCCTAGTTATCATGGAAAGACCCTATCTCACAGTTGTGTCTGCATGAAGCTTTTAGCATATTATTATATTGTTTACAGCAATCACATTATTTTTGGAACAATTATGTTCTGTAACAGTAATAGAAGAAATTAAATTAAAACTAATGACCTTGTCAACTGAAACTTCTAAATCTATAGTGGAAGAATTAACACAAAGAGCTCCCTGAGTCTGTAATAAGGTTTTTAAGGGGAACGTCCTGAACACCAGAGGTGTTGAAACTTTACACTCTCTATTGCTTTCAGTATAGGCTGAATATGCTCCATACTTGTGAATGCTAGGGTATTTTTAAATTCATATTTCAAATTGTTTCTAACTCTTAAGTCAAACCCTTGTGAAAATTACTAAAAATTATTAGCACAGTTTAGAAGATTTTTGTGATGGAGCATAAAACAAATAAAAAATATAATTTTTAACTAAACATTTGATAGTCCCCAAAAGACCGAGAGTTAAAATAAGAATAGTGGTATATTTACATCCACAAATACTTAATGCTTGACTCATCCTGTGTAATAGAGCCAAATGCTTGAAGAATGTTCGACGTTTAGAAGAATCAGGTTCTGCTTTCTTTGCAAGGGCTGTGGTTGGAACAGTGTTCACATTTCTACTTCTGGTGTTAAACGTCTCCATTTTACAAGTCCATCTCTACCGGCACTTCCAGTGAACAAAAAAAAAAAGTAAAATTGACATTTTAAAGGAGGCACCTTTTGGTAAAGGTAAGACTCCAAGAAATTATGTTCAGTAGTATTTCTTTCTATGGAGAGATTCCTGTTTAAATTAAACAATAATATTTTCGATGCTCAATTATTGAATTAAAGAAATATTCTTCACTGTCTGTTGGCATAACTAGACTTACTGAAGTGAAAAAAAAATGATGTTTCCTTCCATTTATATATGTCTTTCTCTTTTTTTAATCCATCTACAGGATCTACCTTCATTTGCAACACCCACATAATTCCAGTGAAAAATCAAGAGGGAGTAGCAATGATGTTTATTATTAATTTTGAGTATGTAACAGATGAAGAGAATGTGGCATCTCCAGAGAAGTGCAAGCCAATATTACCATCTAAACTTGTAAATCGTAAGTGACTCCATGAAATTTCTCTGCTTTATTTGTCAAAGCAATCAACATAGGCATAAGGTTAGCAAAGGATGCAATCCCATTGATTGACTCAATTCAGATAGAATCCGAAATCATAAGAAGCTAAATGTAGCAAACTTACTGCAAGATGTTGGTAAAATAATCTATCAGACCTTTGGTAGTACTAATAGCATAGATCTTGCAAATAGTCCTAGGACATACAAATTCATAAAAATGAAAACCTTTTATAGAAGTGCGCTACCCGTGACAAAAATCCATTAAAAAAGAAAACTGAAAAATTAGCATTGTGTTATAGCCCAAATATTTCTCTATAGCCTATTCAAAGTTGAATATTTCTATTTTATAAAAAAATAATTGGAGACATATGATAAATCGTTGGTGAAATGTGATTAAATTAGACTAGAAAATATAAAAATCAGTTAAAACATAATTAAACATCCTGATTTTATCAAACTGAAGTATTTAGATTGACTTGAAGGATGGGGGGGGCGGGCAGTAGATGTACAGGAAATGCTTTTGCTTTTATTCCACCCTGGAACATAGGTATTCTCAAAATTAGAAAACTCAACACAAATGTCCACTTCTTATACAAGTACATTGTGCAGCCTTCTGTCCCACTATCTGCAGAACATGTGCTCTTTTGCTGACCTTCACTGTGTGCAGCAACAGCACATGACCCTTCTGCTTTGCATCGCCACGCACATAATCTACTACAAGATTTCCCAGAACACATCCCGTTTGTACAAGCTCTTAGTAAAGCACAGCCTGCTCTAACAGTGAGCATTAACACTCCCCCCTGGCTGGCTCAGCAGCTGTTGGAAAATACCTTTCCACAGTGAGATAATCCTTAACATTAGTACAATAAAGGAACATAAGTATTCCAATTGTTAAATCAACACTTCTGTTTTCTCTAGTTAGGAAGTAAAGGCTCGTGCAATTCTCACTGTGAGAAGCAAGGAGAGACCTTTCTTGATGCAAACGCTACACAGTACCTGAAGTATCTGTAGAATCCTACAATGACAGGATGTACAAGAATATGGCAAAGAAAATTTCCATTACTGGCAACTTGCAATTGGCAAATAATTATTCTTTGACAAATATCATAACTTTTTAAAAGAGCCTTTGTAAATAGTCTTTACAGTACATATCTTGTGCTTTTATGCTTCCTTTTCTTATTCTGTTTTGCACTGAGTTTGGGTTTTTTTACTAACCAATACAGCAGTCTTTAAGATAGCAAGAAAACACCTTTTTTTTTTCTGCTAATGATATGGTTAAAATTCCATTAAGGGTTGTCCGGAAAAATAAAAAAATTGAAGCAGAAAAAATTTAAAATAATTACATCAGCTAAACCGAATCCATATTCTGGTTTATTTTAGTATACCTGATTTTGTAAGTTTGAAACATCTTACTTCCTCCATTTAAAAAACAATTTTATAACATAGATAAAATTGTTCAGCTTTTCCATGCTTGCTGTAGTTTTATGGTCAAAATAGAAGCTAAAATACCAACTGGGGAGAAAAAAACAGATCTTCATGTCTTGAAAAATAGCCTTTTGTTCTGATATCTGTGACACATTACTGTACATTTTCAAGAGTTATCACTTGCCATATTTTAAAATGAAAAGCCACTAAAAAGTCAATCTGCAAAAAATACCCCCACTTCATCAAAACATCCTTCTCTTGTTTTATGGTGTTCACATCTGACATACACAGGGGATTTCCTTGCTGAGAGTCCTTGAAAAATTAATAGCTGGGCCTCCATGCTCAGTGCCTAACAGAGAGGGATCAAGGCGCAGAAGGAAGCAAAGAAGGGTGACTTGAACCATTTTCCTGCTCATGGGTACAGCCAGATGCCAGAAACCGGCAGAAACTAGAGCAGGCACATGGCTGCTGTGCCTTCTACCGAGGTGCTTATGGTTTCAGAGCAGACTGTTATGTGGGCCGGATGGGATGGATGCTGATACACGATGTGCTACATAGCCAATAATTCCTCGTGGCAAGAAAGAGGCCAAACTATGCAAAAGAGCCAGAAATGACTGCAAGATAAGGTGTACAGGTCAATGGTGGTTTTCAATTAAAACAAACAGCCAAAAGCCTTGAAATCTAGAAAAGGCAGAGAGAGAACAATAAGCTAGAAAAGAAGTCAAAAAGGGGGATTGTTTACCAATCAATCTAAAACCATCTTTTTTAAAGTCATGTTCCCAGCATAAGAAAGGTACGCAGCAGTTTCTCCAGGAGATAGTTTTTCATCATCATACTCTGTTTAGAACAGGTAAACCAGGTGATCTCTTTTCACTGGATCAGTAATAGGTACTGGTTCAGGGAAAAGAAAAAAGGCAACAAAATCCCTTCGAATGCAGCAACCAATTTAAAGAACAAAAATAGAGAGGGAACCAGACACATAACAAGTGCAATAGATCTCTGACAAACTACTAGGAAAAGCAAAAGCTAATGAGAAAAGACAAAATATTTCAGATTACATTAACATCTACTACCCAGAAGCACAGAGATCATGAGAGATTTCTTTCCAGAGCTCCTTAGATTGAATTTTCTCATATTAGAATGCCTTTTCAACATGAGAACAAATAAAAATGACTGAGTCAGGTTGCAGGAGAGAAGTAAAAGTTATTAGGAAGCAAACAGATTGCAGCTATTTTCCTGACCCTAGAAAATAAGGTAACTTTTCATACTCTCATCTTTCCTCTAATTGATTTATCAAGAGTTGATCAAATTTATCAAGTGTATCTTTGAAAAGTCTTTCTTTTTTTTCTAACAGCATCTATTCCGCAGCCAACAATTTTGAACACTACCACTTACCATAGGGCTCCTCATGACAGAAATTGCCACTGAGGTGAGCTTAGTTTGTTGCAGCAGAGCACTAATAACATTGAGGTTGTGGATGATTGTTGGTCCCTGTATGGGTGATTTACTTCAGAGTTGGACTCAATGATCCTTCCATTTCAGAATATTCTGGGATTCTGTAAAATCTAATACAATGTAATAAAAAAGCATTTCATGCCATGAAGAGGAAGTTCAATCCATTAAAGGGCTGAGGGCTGTCTGAACAAATTAAGACTTACGGAAGACAAGCCATAATTTTTAGGTTTAGCTCAGAGACTGCAGTTAGCTCTGGATTGGCAAAAATTTAAAAATTTATCAGCTGAATACTGACAGATATTTTCAACAGTGTTTGTAAGCTCTCTAGTATAAGGATCCTGTCTTTTGTTATGTGCCAGGATGTTGGCTAACACAGTTAGGTTCTGATTCAGTGCTGGCCTTGGCAGATGATGATAATAATAGATTATTAACAATAAAAGGTATGTTGTCAGGATTTTGATGAGAACATTTGAGCACAAATAGAATTCTTTCTAGTCCGATGCTCAGGAGTTCCTATCTTACAAGCAGCAAATGTCTGAATAGGCAGCAACATGAAAAGTGCAGATAGTGGCTTCACAACAGCAGTGTAAAAATCTTTTCATTTGATCCTCTTCTTCCGCTAATTTTTTCTGGCAAGAATTTATCACCAGTTCTCACAGGCAGCTGGAACCCAAAAGAGAAATTTTGGAAGATCTAGCATGCACTAACTAACCCTGTAAATAAATACTAAATCACAGCCAACTGATTTTTCACTTTTTTCTGTTTAATTGTTTTTGTAGTTTGCGGCAATTCTATTTTCCAAAGCATGCCAGTTCACTAGTAAAACTAAGGAAGTCTTTGTTCAAACATAACTCTTTTCTGTTTTGAAGAAAGAAAGGTACAGCCCAAAACTTTTGTCATAACTTTTCATTTAAAATTCTAATCAAACTTATTTAATAGTACCCCTGTTCCATCTTTGTATTCAGAGACATGCGGAAATTTCTTCCGTACGTACTTATTCTACAACAGGGTAAGATCCTATATTGGTACAATGTGCAATTCAAAGGAGACTTAGAGAAACTGATTTCTGCAATAGATGTTCTGTTCCCTCTTACTCCTTCTAAGACGCTAAAATTTGCTTATTGTCACTGTAATGATAAAAAATTATTCCCAAAAATGTAGTTCATAAATTTTCATTAATCTAAATATTTGCAAAGCTGTATAAAATTTTTAACTCCAACTGAAATAATGCATAAATGTATATTTAGCAAGATACTCGTAGTAAAGGAGAACTCCTTCCTGGTAGACTGACTGTAAAAAAGAACACAGAGCTTTATGTAGATTTTCTACAATTAACTAAATTAAGATATGTGATTTTATACCATCTTAGCAAAAAAAACTTCCTTGAACACAAATAATTATAATTTATCTACTAGTAACAATTGTTAACCAAAATAACATATGAATTCCCATTCATTATGTTGTACAAACTTCATTAAAAACCTCATTATAAAGGTGTTAATCTGTAACTTCTGAATCTAAATATGTCTTTTATATCAATTATTGAGAAAAGGGACTCTTAGCATCCAATTTTATTCCCAAATCTCTCAAACGCTCCACTCTGGTGTGTTCATCCACTCCATTATTTTATGCGGACTTTTTAAAGCAATTTACAGAAATAGTGGCATAAATTAATATTTGCTCATGGCACCTGATTCTATTCCTCATAGCTGTGAAATACTTTGTGTCTGTAAAACTAAACTACAAGATATTAAAATTAACCATGACACAGATTGAACTCAGAAAATCAATAGCCAATTCACACTGACAGAAACCCATTGATTTGAGGATACTGTCTTCAATATGAAGAATGTGTCTACGATTTTACTACTTAAAAGAGAACATTTGTGGGATTGCAATGAGAAAAACGTTTCAGAACTTAATTCCGTGTTGTCGTCATTTTCTGCCCCACCTAGAGGATTCTACTTTTTTACTGGCCTATAAGTGCTTTTTTGAACATTAAATTGAGCCCTATCTAGATCAAAATTTTGTTAATCAGTAGTCTAAAATAGCCAGTCAGATGAGGTAACTTTATCACAAATTTTATTCCTTTAATTTCAAAACAGTTTGACTATCTAGAAGTACTAACCTGTAAGCTAAATATTGGTTCCCAAACACCATGTTTATTACCTCATGGGAGAAAGGCCAGAAAAGTTATTTGATTAAATATGTAATTGGATTCTGCCAAAGAGGGATATTTCAGGATGAATTTATCATTTTATCATTTCAAATTCTATAAGCCTAATAGAGACATCCTGGAATAATTTCTTGGATTTCTTCTTGTGAAGGAAATGTGAGGATCTGTTAAGGATCTCAACAAGTAAGTACTTCTTTGGATAAGGTTCAAACAAAATGAAGAGGCTAATAATATTCTTAAAAGAGTCAAAACTATAATCAAAAAAGAGTCAAAACCTTTTGAAGAACCTTCTTGAAGGTGCTTACTCTTCAGCAAGTTTTCCTCTTTCCTGGCCTTAGTAATGGTGTTACAACTGAGAAGCAGAAAACACTCCATACAGTGATGTTTCAAACAAGCACAACTGCAATTTAAATCAGGCCTTTCCTTCCAGCCAAAGAGCTCATTCAAAAACACAGTATTTGCTTTCCTCTGTGGAGAGCATTTTGCTGTATAAGTAAGTACAGCAGTTTAGTGAAAGGCAAGCATATATTTTTAGTCCTAGAAATATTAGGACTACAATGTTGTCATGAAATACTGCATACTGTTTGATGCATGCAATTTTGCCTCATAGAATATGGCACATTTAAGTAATAGTAATCCCCTGACTTTGCCCAAAATGTAATGAGAAATTTGTCCAGAATCTTATTTTTAGCTGCACCACTGGAAGCAAATTCATCTTCAGTGAGGGCTAGTCAAGAAAAATTGTGTTCAGGAGGACAAGAATTTCTATCTAGCCAACCAGCAGCATAGTTCTGAAAACCCCAGTGTCAGTTACGTGTATTTGTCTCCAGGGTAAATTACAGTAAATATTAGGCAAACTGAAACAGCATTGACCTCTTAGCAAAGAAATATGGCCAAATACCAATCATCAGTAAAAGACAGAAGAACCTCTTCTATTATCACCTTCAGTGTTCTACAAACACCTAACTGCCTAAATTAACAGCACCGCCACTGAGATAGATAATTTTTCTTAGTCTTCTACAGAGTGGAGGCCAGTGGGCCTGCTGACCAGGACTCTGAAAGGGCCTATTGGTAACACAGCCCCTAGGGCTATGTTATCCTCCAAAGTTAGGGTGATCCAAAGTTCTTCCCCAAGACACCTCTATGTACATTTATTTTAATTCCATTCTCCCAGTTGGCCCGTTGGCCTTCCCACCCCTTTTGTCCTTATATGTAATTTCTCTCAAATGTTCTCGCCCAGTTCGATGCCCCATTGGCCCCTTTTCCTTGGTCCTATTTGTGGTCTGTGTCACCCTGTAGGCTATGGAATAAACTGGACCCTTGGAACTCACACAGAGTCCCCTGTGTGCTCCTTGCTGCTACTGTGATTGCTTCTCCCCTGTGCCTGTGTGTGTGCTGCTCACTGTGAGTGTGAGCTCCTACATCGTCCTGCTGCCCCAGGCTGTGTGTGATGCTCACTGTGAGTGTGAGCTCCCTGCATCGTCTTGCTGCCTCAGGCTGTGGAGACGATCTCGAAAGGTCATCACCCTGTGACACAGCTTTCAGTAGCTTTCTGTGGAGGCAACTTGTGCATACCACACAGGTCTTCCAGTGATCTATTTTTATTAATTTTTAACAGGTCTCCTATCTATCTGTCCTTTCAGGACATTTAAAACAGGACGGTTCTGTGAGGTAACTTGAAGGCTAGGATAATGATTTTCAGAAGTCATCCCCATTATAATACATACCCTCAGGAAAGTATAAAGGTAGTGAGTTTTACTTCATTCTCTGATGGAAGAAAGAGACGAGTCTCTATTATTCATAACAAGAATTAGCCCAGAGAACTTAACACATCTGTGCATTTGCTAAATTGAATTATAGATTTTAACCTTGAAGAGGAAAAAAACATAACTTTCAAGGTATGTCAAGATTAGACAGAAATGACGACTAGAAAGCAGAAAAAAATTCAAATGAATTTGAGAAGCTTTTAGATGGATGTTGTTTACAAGAAATATGTTTTTTCATTTATAGTCTTCAACATGAAAATGCTCACTTTAAGATAAGCAAGCAAAATAGATCTGCAGATAAAAATGAGGGAGTTTACCTCCACCATGTCTTACTTCTCAAGCATAGAATCCTATCATAATTACTTGATTGTTGTAAGCACCCAGGCAAGATGGGCAGTTCAAAGACCTGAGAGCAACTGGCAAGGACACATAGTCTGAAGAGCTCTTGCCATGAAGACATAAAATAAGTGAGGCCTATAAGGAATATGAAATAAAGATCATATTCTAAACAAATCTATTCTTCTGATGGTGTTGCAGGTTTAGGTTCAGAAACCAGGCAGAAAGACCAACTTCTTGTAGTGGTTTGAATCTGACAATTCAAGTTTCTGGCTAAATGCCAGAACACTTACCAGGATTTACCCAATTTTTGCTGTGAGATAAGGACTGGTAGCAGGCAAAGCAGCCTCAAACTTTAAAGAATATAAAGGAAGTATATTAACAGACCTAAAGAACCAGAACAAAACCCTCAGAACACCTCTCCTCCCCCACCTCTCCATTTCTTTCCCACTGACGACACAAGAAAACAACACTATGATCTTTCAGTCAGTTTACCACCTCTAAAATAGTCTCTCAGTTTGCTTAGGGAGAGAAGTGTTCTGTTGATTGCTATGGAATTTTTTCCGTAAGAAATACCGTTCTTTCATGGTTTTTACACCTCCCGGGAGGAAGAAATCTGCTTGTACTGTGGAAGTCCTTCCCAGGCTAGTAGCCTTCCTACAGCTACTCTGGTGGGCTATCGTGGTTTATGAGGTATACTCTTAAAGATGAACCATTCTACTGTAGCAGCAAAGAAATCCATTCTTCTGTTCCTAGCAACATAAGACTTCTCACCATCCCCATGGCAAGGGATCACACCTTCTTCTTTACTTCTACTCAAGCTTCTCATCAGGCTGCAACTAGTTCAGTATCTACTTATGTCTACACAAATGCCTTGGTTCACTGGTTGCAGTTAGAACATCACCTCCCCCATTACCTCAATTAATTACAAGGAATGAACTTAGTCCATCACCATAGTTTCGCAAGAGAAGTTTCAGCCTCAAAGTTGGGGCACCCCTCATCTCCTCCCTCTCTGGGCATCAGCTCTGCTTCCTTCACTGACTTTAAAGTCTCTATGCTGTATTTTTGTAGGTGTCCTCACTGTTTTCTCTCTCTGTGCAGGGGAGGATGGATGTTTGCAGGTTTCATCCAGGCACTGAGAGGGTTGATCTCTCTCTCATGTGGTCTCTGCCCACGCTGTTCGAGGGCCCGGGCTGAGTGGGGAGAGGGCTTGGCTGTGCTGCCTCAGGATAACTCGCTCAAAACAGAGTCGGGCTGCTCAGCCTGGCAGCAGAGTCCGGCCCGAGGTGACAGGTCAGAGTCCTCTCGGCTCAGCTCCCCACAGGGGCCCGGCCGCTGTATGGGTGGAATTTCGGCAGCAGTTCCATTGCACCCCAGCTGTCAGAGGGCCCAGCCCAGCCCTGTCCCACTCCGAGCTGCTCTCGGCTCCAAGCCCCCTCTTCCCCCAGCCGAGGGGCAAGGGGGCAGAGAGAAGACCCAGTCTTACCAAAGAGAACAGAGGAACGGCTATCCCTAGCAGCAGCCAGAAAGGCCAAGAGAGAGACTCCCACAGGTCCTTTGCCTATATAGAGGGATTTTTTTCCTCAAAGGTGGGAACCTTTTAATTGGTTTGCACACCTATCAATACTTAAACCTAGCTGGTTACTGGTTCTGTCTCTTAGGAAGCAGGCTGTACTTCTTCCTGCAGCATGGATCACCCTCAAGACTGACCTGTCCTGGGCAAACCCAGGACAGATAGAAATTATGAATTCTTCTACTTTTTAGTAAGTTTCATCCAAATAAAATTGTCCTGGTCTAGCAAAATTTTATCACCAATTAGAGGTTCCATTTCATGAGAAATAGCATGTTGGTCTGTGCACACCTACTTTAGCTTTCTGTCTGGAACCTTCGCGAACTTTAAAACTTAGTAATTGGAAATATGTATTGATCTATGCAAAAAAACTTAGTAATTATCAAATATTTCTCAATTGAATAGTTCTTAAATTTCCCAAGTAAAAACTCAATGTACTTTCAGAACAATTCTTCTGCATATTGCATATATTGTATGTGAATTTAAGCTATCTGAATTTGCTTCTAAAATTTGATATTCTGCCTTCTTTTCTTAATAGTCTGTTTATTTTTTTAATCTGTTTCAAGCAAAAGCTTTTTGTAAATTTAGTTTAATTGTATTTCAGATGGTAACAACCTTTCAAGTGGCTCTTCTTCAGGTAAATCTATCTTCTAAAATTCTATCTACAAAGATCCTTTTATTGCTTTGTTCTGGCTATATTATTTCAAGATCTCATTACATTTTATATATTTCTAGAAGAGTGCAAGTATAATATGGCTCTTGCTCTCACTGTCTGAATATTTATTTCTGCAAAACTATAGATATAACAGGTAAACTATTAAATTTAGTATAATTATGTGACATATTAAATCCAAATGTAATGGTACTTCTCATCTTATTATTACTGAAAGTTGCAGTATGCAGAGCATAAAAGAACTTCAGTCCTTTATGAGACAAAACACAATGCAGAAATTGATAGTGGTATATTAATTCAATGTTAAAACATAGAAAACATCTTCAGGCTTCCTGCCTCAGAGAAAAAGCAGTATTTTTTATCCTATGAAGCCTGGCTGCCAAGATGATGAAGGGTTGAGAACTTCCTGAGAGCTTGATTTATTAGAGAGAATAATTCTTTTTTCCAGCTGCCAAAAAACCCACCACAGTCTCACCAAGACAGCTAAATATTGTGCTAGGTAACAAATAATTCAGATGCAATATTTTCTGCAATGCTTGCTATTTTATTTCATTGCAGTTATTTACTTTTTTCTTCTTTCCTACTTCTAATAATATTTAAGAAATAAACATGCAAGAAGTAAAATCTCTTTCTGAGATGACAAAAATTCTTTTTTCATATGGCTTTTTTACAAAAACTTTTCAACTCCTGTAATTGTAATGGAATATAATAATATGGCATTTTTATCAACAAGTGTAAGAAAATAGGTAAATGTACCAATTCATATTAACATTCAAAGATATAAACCTTATGTCTTTGAGGAAGACTCTTACCATTGTTCTGACTAAATTCACTGGTCAACCACACACAGCTGAGCCCTACAAGCAGTCATAGACTTCATTCCCTTCCTTTCATGTTCTGACAGAATATGAAGTCCTATGTGCAGATATTAAAATTAAAGTTTTCTTACTTACAAGGAAACATAAAGAAGACTGCTGATTTCTTATACTGGTAGAAGACATGTGCAACCTTAAATTTCAGAGAAACTAAAAGAAGTGACAAAATTAAAGGAGACCATACCAGAGGATAAAAAAGGAAGTGTATTCAGTGTCTGAGAATTATGAGTTCTAGTTTCTAATGTTAATAATTGCATATGCCTTGCTTTTTCTTCCTGAAAATAATTTAAGATTTTTTAATGAGCAGAGCAAGAAAATTATCCACTTAAGTATGCTTCAATACATTTTGGGCAAAAGAACTGGAAAAACCATAATTGTCTCTTTCTGTAATTCTTTGTCCCACGGCCTGCTGTGCCCAGACAGAAAATAAGGCATCATCACATGCTGCAGTGTTTGCATAGAGTATATTCAAGTATTTGCTGCTATTTTAGACTTTCAGTGTTTAGGGATGCCATTTCTCAAAAGCAATTGTTTCCTTTACACTGTTGCATGAGTTGCTAGATGATATTTCTGAGCCTTTGACTAGTAAATCAATAACTGTCTCTGTCTGTATTTCTGATAACCTAAATCCAAGTATTCTGTGACAGTAGGCATTCTATTATGAGAAAATAATTCAGCAAAGGTCTGGCTTGCGCTACTTTTGTGACAGTAATTTCGCTTATTCTTTGGGCAAGTTTCAGAACAAAGGTAGTATTGAATTAGCCCATGCACTGGAGGACAGTCTGTCATAATTGACCTACATTACCTGCCCTTGTCAAGGAAATCTGTTTACAATAGGTTGATCATTGTGTATGTTGTATTCTTTAATCTTATATATTGAAAAAGTAATATAGGTTACATATTATTGCCAGACCAGTCATTCACCACTGTAAAACTATCCAAGACCTGATTTTCTTCAACACCCTACCACAGTCAATAGGTTTTACAGGAACATAAGCAGCACTTTGGTTCAGCTCTCAGCTAGAAGAAGTGGTACATCACAACTGGAAACAGTTCTGACAGTTTCTGCACCTCACTTAGATAACCTTCTGCAAACTCTTTGTGCATTTAGACACCTTTGACTTGATTTTGGAAAGTATAATTGTAGGGAAGATTGAGACAAAGACTAAATCTAGTTGCCAGCTAGGGAGCCTGAGACAAGATAGTATTTTTCCTTTTGCTTTCAAATTTTGGGGTTTGGATCAGCATGAATGTAACAGTACTACTACTGGTGCTACAAAAACTGTCTGAGTAATTCTTCGAGGAGCCATCACAACTTTTCAGCTACTATCTCTTAGGATTACCCTTCTGCAGTGCTTGGGATAGGATTGCAGGAATTGCAGTGATATGGGCTAAACAGACTGGGAGATAACAATAGCATTTACCCCTACCCAGAGACCACAAAAGAAATTGTAGTGAAGGTAAAACTCTCTCAGTTCCAGCCATTTCTCTTACTTAGCCACTGTGTCTCGTATGTAAATATAGATTTTCATCACTAGAAGTTTGGGGAATATCTTCACTGTATCAAGGCAATGTTTGGGCCAAATATAATTTCCCTTCCTTTTTATGAAATGTTTACACAGAACAGACATGAGAATCACAAGCCGTACAAGTATATTGGGTTACAAAAGAAATCCTTCAGCTATCTTTACTGGAATACCCTGTTTTGTATTGATGGAGTAGGAAATTTGCAACCATGATTGTAGCTATTGATAAGGTTGGTTAGGGAGCTAATTTTCATGCCCCCTTTTTTTTTTTTTTCCTGACACAGAATTCCATATGGTTGTATTTAGTGTTTAAGAATATCAATTTTCTATTAGTATTAGCACTTCTTATTGCAGTATTTGTGGGAAAAGAAGGATATTCATTTTTCTTATCAAGATGGGACTTTTCCCTGCATTTTTTCCCAAAACAATTATTCAAAAAACTTTCTTTCCATGAATTCTAAGTCTTCTCCTTTATCTCCCAAAATATGAGACAGAATTTAAAAAGGCTGCCAGAACACAAAAGTCGACTTTGTCAACTGGAGACAATTCTATCTGCAAACAGTTTAGAAGAGTCCTATATCTACGGTGATATTTTTGGACTGAGTTCTATTATTTAGAAACTTTAACAGCTGAGATGGCACAGAGAATAAGTGCAATAACAGATTAACTGATTTGCAAATTACTTATTCGGTAAAGCAAGGTTTGAAAAGGAGGAGGTGGAATGTAAGTCTGGAATAGTGACTCAGACTCAACTGCTTTCCTCAATTGCTCTTAGGAAGACACAATCATACAAATCTCTGACTCAGCATTAAGAAGAATTTGGCAATCGAGTATTTAATAAAACATAAGGATTTTAATGTAACATTATCTCTGGACTCATAGTAAATTGTTGGTTGCATCTGAAACATGTTTGAGTATTGTAAGCTGGGATCCATCTGCCCTGACATCACACACAAAGCAGGGGTTGTCCATTACCAAGCAAAAGGTTTCACCCCACATGCAGGATGCCAGGAAAGCTTCCACTGGCACTTTTAGTCTATATTAGGACAGCAGACCTGAGGCCTGAATGAAATTTGCTTCATGACAAATTGTATTATTACACTTCCTTGCTCAGCTCAGCTCGGTAAACTACACAAATTCTGAATGGGGCTGTTGATAACGTTAGCTGCAGGAGAGAGATGAATGTCCAACACACCATGTAGCTCATTACCTGCTCACTGAAGAATAGCAATACTCTTTCTCTTAAAAATACTCAAATTAAAAAGCAGGAAATAGCGTTTGAGACTATTTATTACAGTCTATAAGAGAATAAAAAAAAGCTGCACTTCTAGGTTCTCTATTTCATGCCCAAAAGTGTTAGCAAGAAGCAAAATTCTCACTGAGTATTCTTTCCAGCTGAACTGCAGTTAGACAGCTAAATCAGTAATGCAGTATAACGTGGTCATATTAACGTGGTGAGGCAGAAAAGACCATCTGCAGTACCATGAATGTGACTAAAATAGAGTGCCAACAAAAAGCTTTAACAGTGTCTAATGCCAGAAATCCTTATGAATGGTGTTTTTTAAGAATTTCAATTTAATTGATAAAAAAGAGAATTATAGTATTAGTTTCACTTTGGATACAATAAGCTTTCAAAGTTGATTATAAGCTGCTTTACAGCTCAATTCTATCTGCATTTAAAAATAATATATTTTTTTTTTACATTCTTCACCAATTTCAACTGTGAACCGTTTAGTGTTCGAGCATACTTAGTAAGTTAAAAGCAATATACACATTCCCAAGCTGCTCTCTGCTGAAAATCACTGTGTAGACTGAAAATTAGCACCTTTAACTGCTGTTTTAAAGATGCATGACTCTGGTTTATGTAATAGAGATTTCCACCTATTGTACTGTTCTGTGTATATGCCTAGACTGATAAATTCAATGCTAAATATTTGGAATTCAACAAACTTTTTCAAAAATTGTCAAGGACAAAAAAAGTAAGATCATTACATGGATTTATTTTTTTAAGTAGTGGGGGGAAAGGTGGAAATAAATCACCAGATTTCTAAACACTTAGATGTTATCAATAGTCTCACAGGTTCTTTATTTCATAATACATTTTCAATTACTTGGATAAAAAAGGTGTCAACAATGAGGTAAGAACACATATGTGAAAAAATCATTCAGACTGTTACAAAGACTTATGCAAGGATGCTGAGCAGCCAAGTGATAAAAGAGCAAAAATACAATATTAGAAACTAAATTATCTATTACCAAGCTGTTGTAAAAATGTCTTAAATTAACACACTTGGAAAAATAATTCAAAAATGCAATGAAATATTGGTAATTATAAGGAAGCAAACTAAGGTCAAAACAAAAAGTCATTATGTCACTGCATTGATCCCTAAGTCTGGGAGTAGCTCAGGTCATTGTCAAAATGGATTACATTAGAAATAAACAGTAACTGAGGAAAGTGAGAACGATGTTCAGAGGAACATAATACAGTTACACAAGTATTCTTCAGCTTCCAGAAGAGCTATACAAAAAGCAATTCAGCAGATGTATGAAAACCTGTAAACATGTTGAGACTATATTGACACTATAAAAAGGGAGGAATTATTGCTATTTTATATAGGAACTAGCACCCTTCCCAAGGCAACAAGTTTATAGCAAGTAAGGGGAAGTACTTTTTCACAAACATATGCTAGAATTATGGAATTCTTTCCTATAGAATACTTTGCAGATCAAACTATAACCATTTGTAAAAAGCACTGAGACAAATTCATAGAAGAAAGGTACACCAAGCATTCACTTTGTGGTTCAAACAAAACCTGTAGCTCAGAAAGTTTCTGAAATTCAGATAGGTAGAAACAGAGAAATAACACAATGTAGTAACTCTTAATCTTCTTCTTCACCTATCCAGTACTGGAAAGTATCAAGGTCCAACAGTGTGCTAGATGGATCTTTGGTGTCATCTAGTACAGCAGCTTTAGCTCTTAGGTTTTCCTGAGCAGAGTACTCTCACCTTCATTCATTTAGAATTCAAAACACAATTCCATATTCAATGTTAAATATATAGGACATCCATTTTAAAACATTAAATTATTAAGCTGGGTCATCTATTGTTCTCCAATTACTGTCCACCATAGGCATAAAAGAAAGACTATTTCAAAATATGTCATTATGGAATGATAGATTTCAGTGGTACATTTTAATAAATGTTAGGTAGCTACAAACACTGGCAATTTAAACTGATTGGAAAAAAAATCTTACCAGAAACAGAACTTCTTATCCCAGCGAGAGAGAATTAGAAGATACTCTGAAATGTTCTCCAAGAAATCATTTCACTATTGATTCACTATTGAAAACACTAATGTAGCAAATTGATGAGATACGAAAAGTTATTACATAAGGCAGACTGTTTGTACAATGACACCTGCTAATTTCAATTTAAATTATTTTATTTTGTTAAACTTTCTTTAGCATTGCTTTTTCTAAACTCTTTAATATGTTTTCTGTACATCTGAAGTCCCTGTGCCTCCATCTATGAGTGGTATTACACAAAACCTTACAGTATTTGTTATTTAAGTTTGTTTTTTTAGAAGCGTATTCTGTAAATTTTGCAATTCTTCCTCTCTAGTTTCATTATATGCACCCTACTCTTCCACTAAGCTACTGGTATTTTTTTACTATTACACAAAAGGTTGGTTTTACACACACTCAGGATAGTCTCCCAACCATTCAACACCCAAGCCCAACTCAGCCTGTCCCAATCAAATGTAAACAATAATTGCATTGTATAGGTGCAACTGTGGCTTGAGGGCTGTGTCACTCTTTTTTCTTCACTTTGCTCCTTTACTTTTTATTTTAAACTTGCTAAAATTGTTTCATCTACTCATCAGATGTAATTGGAAAGGATTGTAACAAAACTATATACAGATTATTTTCCAATCCCAAGCAATTAGCACTGGTATCTTCCTGTTTAAACTGTAGACAATAAATGCATATATCAGCAGTACATTTATAAGCACATGGAGTTCCACTAATAATAGAATCCACAAATATCTATTTCAGGATAACAACTACCAAGCAATGAAGTTAGACATGTTCTGGCAGTCTTTTAAAGATACATAGATTTTTAATTTAGAAAGGACCATCTGAACCTTATAGCTTTTAAAAATAGGCTTTAGTATTAATGCTGCTATTCCCATTCTGAGCTCAAAAACTTAGGTCTGACTGAATTATGAAACCTTTTAACACCTCAACGCTAACAAACTTGGAGTTATATTATATTTGTATATTTACATATTCCATTAAAAAGCATTTTAATTTATTAGGAATAGCTAGTGTCATTCACTGTAAGTGAAGAAGCTGATTTTAATACCCAGACACTAATGTGCAATATTTTCTTCTGTTTTTGTGTGTTTACATGTAGGCAGACTTTTTGGGTTCCGGCTACCTGGATTGAGACTTCTAACATACAGAAAGCAGTCCTTACCCCAGGAAGACCCCGATGCCGTCATAATCGATTCATCTAAGCACAGCGATGACTCAGTGGCAATGAAGCACTTTAAATCACCTACGAAAGAAAGCTGTAGTCCTTCAGAAGTGGATGATACAAAAGCACTGATTCAGCACAGTAAATGTTCACCTTTGGTTAATATATCTGGACCTCTTGACCACTCATCACCTAAGCAGCAGTGGGACAGACTTTACCCTGACATGATACAGACAAGCAATCCACTAACCCATTCCAGATCAAAGGAAAGTATTTGTAGTATACGGAGAGCCTCTTCAGTACATGACATAGAAGGCTTTAATGTCCATCCCAAGAACATTTTTAGGGACCGTCACGCAAGTGAAGGTATGGTAGAAAGTCAATCACTATTCTTTGATGCACTAAAAAAAGAATTGTTTCAATGTTTCATAGTAATAATCATCATTTTGTAAACAAATCTAAATATTGTCAGCTAAATATAATGACTCAAGGGTGCATTGAAAATATTAAGGGCCCAAATATGGCAGGCTTATGTACACTAAATATTGTTTTTCATTTCCAAGGAGCCTAATGGTATAATGATGTTGATATTTTCTGTAGGGATAGAGCACGTGTTGGGGCCTACATTCCTAAAGCTAATATTGATGTTTGAGGGGGAAAAAATCAGGTGATTGAATTATAATTGCATGCACCCTTCTCTCCTATAATTATATATTGTCTTTGACTGTATGAAATCCTACTTCAGAGACTGATAAGTTTATTTCTCTTAAGTCTGTAACGTGCAGTTAGTACATTCACTGTTCCAACACTGAGACATGCTTTTTCTCTCATGCTGAAGAAAATATCCTCAGCAACAGCATTGACATGCTTTGTGTAATGAATAGTGAAATCCTTAGTGAAATGGTGAAATGCCTAGTGTAAATTTAATTTAAGTGTGATTTTCTCCTTGTGCTAGTATATTCATGCAAAGAGCAAAAGTTACAATGTTTCCTCTCTCTTCATTTCAACTGTTTCTCTTAAATCCATGGAGTGCAGCCCATGATTTCTTCTTGAAGACAAGGAGTTTAAGTAACTTGGGAAAGAGCTTAGCAGACAGAGGTTTGAAAGCCCTGTGAATTGAGATGTCCCTTTGAAAGTGGCTTTCAAAGAAAAGTACCACATATAGAATGCTTTCTCAGCTACTGATGGTCTAATGACTTACATTACACATCTTTATATTTAGGCCAGATGACAAGGAATATATGGTAATATTTTAAGATTCCAAAAACATATGTATTGGAAAAATGTGTATAGAGTCTTAAATTAGCTGGAATTTTCATTTTCAGTGATGGCTTGTTTATCTCTTATTCGCTGACCACAAGTGTAAAATCCCTTTAAGTTCTTCTGCATTTTGGGAAGTTCACCTCAAGAACCCCTTGCTTCTGCACATTTCCTAAACTATAAGTCTGAATGTTCCTCTGACTCACAGTTCAATTTGTTGAATTGCAAACTAATCATTCCAGTCACTCTTCCTGTATTAAATATAACATTTAAGAACTTCTTTTTTAATTTCTGTTTCTTTTGGACCATGATTTTTTTTTTTATAGTTCAAACGAACCTGAAAATTCAAGTAAATTCATCCTGAATTATACTATTTTTTATAGTTCATGTTCACATTTAGCCAAGATTTCAAAATCAGGAGGCAAAAATCTCCAAGGTTGAACTTTGGTATGTCTTTTGGACCTATTGCATAAGCTTTATCCTAGTTTATATATCCCCATGTATTTACGATCATTTTTCAAACCAAACACATTTAAAATTTCTATTTTCAGAACATTTTTCATTATAGTACTTCTCAAATTCTTCATCCAGTTATAGACCTATGAAAATGTGTAAAAATCAGTTTCAATATTAAGTGTCTTGATTACAGTGGAAAGCTGATGCATAAACCACCACATAATTTAATACTTGCTGAAAGGAAGAGAAAATAATTCAATCTCCATTTTATAGAAAAACAGTTTTCAAATGTTAAGTACTGAGGAAAATAAATTTTACTATGAGGAGTCAATAATCCAATTGAATTTCTAAGGCCTCTCACGTGATGTGATCATTTACTGTGTGAATAGATTAAACACTCCCACTCTGTTTTCTCTCTGCATGAGCAACAAAATAGTAGAGAACCAGACCCTAAGTTTATGTCATGTGTAGTCATTCTAGAAAAACTCAGCAAAAGAGTAGATGGCTCTCATAAAGGCACTAGAATTAATAACCATCCTTGATGCCATCTGCTTACAATCATCTTAGAACTGGGCACCTTATGCTGAAAAGATGTTTAAATTTATTCAGCAAGTCCTAATTGCCTAATTCAATGGTGAGCCATAAAACCCTATTATTGCTGTAAAATTATCCATGCAAGTCAGGCAACCAAGATTCAGCTTAAATCATCTTCTCCGGCCTTGCAGATTCTCAACAGGGAGAATGCAAAGCCCTAAGTTCAACAAGTAAAAGTAAACTACTGTCCCAATGGTTAAACTATTACCAAAGAAAATATAGGGTTTAATATATTTTTCCATTCCATTTTTATTTTGAGTTTTCCCAAATCATTAAAAAACTACTACTCTATCTGAAAATGCAAGACAGGATTCATTTTTTTCCTACCTTTCCAGTTTGAATAATATTAATTGAATCCATAAAGCAGAATTGTGAAAGAACAGAATTAAATTATTTCACTTAATACTAACTGCAGTAATTTACCTGCAGTCAAATTTTAAGATAATGCAATTGAGAATAGAAATTATTTCATGTGTTAAATTAATTCATGTTGCCTCACTGCCTATCACTTTAAAATTACCTTCATTGTGCCCATTATATGCCAAAAGATACTACGGTAAAAATGACAGCTTAGGAATTTAAATTCATTTGAATGTACTGAGTCCAATTCCATTCTAAATTTGTCTATATGACAACAAAAGCAACACGGCAGGAATTGTGTCTCACACTCACTACCCAAAATGCAGCCAAGCCAGCCTCATCTAAAACACCAGCAATCCAGATTTTGCAGGCAGGTACAAGTTCACAGGGACTCTTCAGAAATTTTATTGTCTCCAGAAAGTGGACTTGGCGAGATCGCTGCAGCCTTCAGAAACAGCAGCAGGCTTTTGAGCCCAGCTCAGCCTGATCTCCTGTGCTGCTACAGATGCCTGGCACAGGAAGGCATTGGGCTGGGAGAACTAAGCCCTCTTCCATACCCAAGTCCAGAGGGCCCAGCCTGATGAGCTCCCAGTGCTCAGGGAGCTGAGGAGAAGCCAGCGAGGCACCAGGTGGGACAAGGCCCACTGCAGGCCATGGCCTCTGTCAGAGCAGGGCTGACCACTCTCCTCAGGGTCAGGGCTGCTTGGGACAGCCAGACCACAAACCCCTCAGCCTCAGAGGTGGTCTGCCAGCCCAGCACAATACAGGTGCATGTCTTTGGAGCCCGAAGCAGATTTGAGAGCTGGTTATGTGTCACAGCAGGTATTGGCACTGGGAGGAAGGCCCCATTCCCTGCCAGACCCCTCACACCCCTCAGAGCCAAGCAGGTCACGACGCAAGGGGATGGTGGCTTGTGGATCACATCATCATCACGTGAACCAGGGCGGCATCTACCTCTTCACCGTGTGGCTTCTTTAAAATAATGATAATAACAGCAATAATAATACTCTCCCAGAAAAGGTTTGATCTCATGAGAGGAGCCAGGGCCAGGTGTACCTGTGAGGACAGAAAGCTTTGTCACTGTTTCCTTGTGGGAAGGCACATAAAAGCTGAAGAAAGGTTTAAGGTATATCTTTCTCCAGCACAGACTCAGCAGGGCCTTGCTTAACTTGCTGCTGTGTTAAAGCCTTTCTTTACATGAGTCTAGGGAGGCGTTGGGGGCCTGGGGATCTGTGCTCAGCCTCCCGTGCAGCCACACACGCCATGCAGCCACCCTGCACTTCTGCTGTGGATGCCTCAACTTCTCTTAATTATGTGGGAATAATTACTTCGTCTTGGCACTTTCGTCCTCCAACCAACTTCCAGACTTGTGAAGAAACAATTTGATCATTTTTCTGTCAAGGCAAGTTAGCTAAAGCCAGTCCTACTGCTTGATGATCTACTCCAAACACTTTTACACATTATCTCAATTATCAAAGAGACTTCATCTTCATTTACAGTCTTCAAAATACAATCAAGAAGGTGCAACAATATTTCAATTCAAAACATGTGGACTTTGAAGCCATGTTTTCTGCTTTTTCTGATGTAGATTTTAGTTGTCTTTTTTTCTCTTTTTCTTCACTTTTATTATGCTGAAAACCAGACAATGGTCGCAATGTCAAAGGTAAAGTATACATCTAGACTGTACCTTCCAGTGTTTCAATTAGCCACACTTTTGGGCATGTTACTTGGCCTGCTGTATGAAATGTTCATTTGCAAAATTCTCACGCTGACCTCACTAGGGCTAGGTGCACTACGCAAATTACATTTGTTAAACAGGTAGTTATTCCTGTAGCTCATGTCTCAAAGCATTGACTACGAATCACTGGAAAAAGTGAAGGCATAGGCCTTTTGACTTAATTGTCTGTTAATTCAAGAAAGGAAGGGAGGGAGGTAGGACATATAGTTACTTAATTCAGTGCTATTGTCCTTAAGCAGTCAAAACTTCTGTCAAAGCTACCAGGAGTTTTACCTGTAAAAGGATGTACGATTGTATGGGGACATTAGCAAATAATCCATTGTTACAAGGCACTTAGTTTTCAGTTAACTCTCTCAAAAATTAAAAAACTGATAATCAGGACCCTTGTGGGAGTATCTTCACTTATTCCTCTTTTGTCTTTTCAAAACTAGTTTCACGTTCCTGGATGGCAGGGGGTATGGTTTCAAGCTTCCTGTAGTATCAAAATGTGCATGCATGAACTTCATTGCCAATTTCATGTTTAAATAATACTTAGTGCAATTACAAAACTGTTTATTTTCACCAACATTGAGATACATGTTTTAGAAGCAGTTTGAATATAATCCATAAATTACTTCCTCCATTTCTGAAGATTACTTACTTAAGTTTAATTGCCATTTTTGTATCTGTGGGAAAACTGGTTTGTGACTTCATGCATGACGCAAAAAGTGTGTGTACCTGGCAAAATCTCTCTAAACTGCATGCAGTGCATGACCTAGATTCTGTAAAATAATTTGTGGACTACAAAATCATTGCATTTGCTTCGTGTGTATGTGGGCAAAATCTTGGGGAAAAACATGCAGTTTCTGTGCTGTACAATAACTTTTATAAATGTATTTTCTGCTGATGAAAGATGATGAGTTGGCAGCTCAGAAGAGTGAACTAATTTCTCAGTGCATTGTGTAAGCAAGGACAATGAAATCCTACCATAAAAATGGGGAGCTCAAACTTAACCTGGAAGATTCTCCTTTTTAGGCTAGGCAGAAGCAAGTCATTCTCCCTGCTTATTCAATTCTCTGCCTCTCTGTTGAAACTGTCAATCAGGATGCCAATTAGTATCCATTGTGATTGTGATTTGTTATGGCCCTCTTTTTCTGCTTCCTGCTATGACAGTATAGCAATGGTACACTAGCTGTCAGGTATCAGCTCAATTTCTGTCAGCCTGGGCTGTGCTTAAGCTAATACTCTCTTTCAATCAATTACCATTGTCAGTGAGGTGCATTATACCTTTCACCACTTTCTAAAGCAAAAGAAGGTGGGGAAAAAGAAGCAAGGTTTTATTCTCATGGGCAATGAACTTAAGCCTAATATCATGCTCTAGGGCATGAGTATTAGGTAGCAAAAGAGAGAGTAATCCCCTTTGGAATGGAAGTGATGTAAATCCCAGAAACCAAAAGTTTAATGCCATTTAAGCATCTATAAAGTTACTAATAAAAAAAAATTTTGCATACTATCTAATCACAGATTTGCCTAAGCTACCTTAGTTTCCTCTTACTTTTGACTTCCTAAGGTATCAAGAATCTTGTTCATCAGACAAATGGTTCCAACTTGATATCCTACCTATGTTTAAACTGATTCAGTACTCAGAAAATATTGCTAAAACTAACAGGGAAGCAAGGCTGAAAAATTGCAGTCTGACCATAGGTATGTAGCACACACCAACCAGATTAGTCACTTCACTGATTTGTGAGGAGATTGTGAGCTCTGATATATTTTGGACACTGATTTTAAGTAGACTCATAGATAATGTGAAAGATAGATTCAGGTCCCACCTAGGCCAAAAGACATTTAAGTAAAGTATCACAATCCCTTGGTGGTGCCAGTACCAGGCTTTGTTACCATTCCTTGCAGGTGAAAGGTAGTTCTTTCTTCCTTTTCCAATGAAGCTGTCCTATAAAAAAATACAGTGGGAGAAAGAGTGGTTTGCAGTTTAATGGTTAGAGAACTCAGGCACAAATTATTTTTTTCACTCAAACTTTTGATCTAAAGAATCATGCCCTCTTTTGTCATCTTAAATTCCTTTCTGCACAGTGGCAAAATTTGAAATGGAGTAATAGAGATTTTCTATCTGTGGCCCAGATTAACATACAATTATCATGAGTTTCGGAGATAGAAAACATATATAAACCCTTGTAAGCTTCGACAGAAAATTAAACATCTGCTTCTTCAGCAAGCATTTGAAGCCAGGTGTGATAGAAAATCAGCCCTCACTTAGAGAATTTTGCCAAAAAATAAAGAGTTCAGCACAGCATAAAGCATTTCCCCACAGCCATCCCCAGGCAGCTGGTTTCTTTGAATTTCATTCATTCACACATTGCAAATAAAATCAACTCTTGCACTGTTGACTTTGCAATTTACCCCATAGGCCTAATCCTGTCCCATTGTTCCTGAATCAACATACGCATTCTTGTTTTCTTCTCAGGAAGACAAAAGAAAACCTCAAGAAGAAGTAAAAGAGGAAAGCATTACATTGTTGCCCTTAATAAAATAAGGCAACTTTAAATAAGGTCCTGATGTGGATCTAAGAAATACCCTTCAATCTCACACTTTATGTACATTATTACTGACCGTGAGGCTTGAATTTTTTTCCTAAGTGGATTTAGCTCTCATTGTCTAAACATCTTTATAATTTTTTTTCCAATATTGTTCTCAAAAACAACTTTTCCTTGCAATTAATACTTTTGGCTTCCCAATGAACTTTATGATGACAGTACAGAACAAGTATTCTGAACATTTATAATGCTTTCTTGTTCAAACAACTCTATCCAAAAGAATAATTATATATATACATATCATAATTATATTACATATAATTATGATATGTACCTCATGAAGTATGCAAATTCCATATTTTTTATCATGATGCACTAAAGTAGTATAAGAAGGTTATATATACTCAATTAATATTCTACCTATGAGTATCCCTATAGTTTCCAATATTTTGTTAGCAACGACAATTGAAGAAACATATTTTGAGAGTCTTCTCAATTTTCCAGTTTCTTTGAACTATCATGCAAGCATGAGCAAGGTGTGGATGTGATAATAGAGGCTTTGCTAATTTCAGGCACCCTTATATAATCATGTGTCCTATTTTCCCTCTTAAAACAAATGAGCATACAGTCTACATAATCAGCCAGAACTATAATAAAAGCACACCAGCATTCCCAGTAACATTAAAACATGTAAGGATAGATGCATCATGCAATTTGGATTCCATCAACTTTATAAAAAATTTTGAGGGCTATTTGTAAAGGAAATGTCATATTTATAGCCAATATTATATTTGAATCTGATTAGCAATAGAGTTATTTTTAAAATGTAGATAGTTTTTATTATTAATAACTACTATACAGAAAAATAGTTTTTAATCACCCTTTTAGTGTATCCCACCTAACATTAATTTATTTCTCTTCATTTCTCAGATACTAAATGTGTGTTCCAATTTTTCAGGGCCTTTTAATCATATCAAGTCAAGTCTGTTGGGTTCCACATCGGACTCGAATCTCAACAAATACAGTACAATCAACAAAATTCCTCAACTCACACTGAACTTTTCAGATATCAAAAGTGAAAAAAAGTCTTCATCTCCTCCTTCTTCGGAGAAAGCAATTATTGCACCTAAGGTGAAAGACCGAACGCACAATGTAACAGAGAAGGTTACACAGGTAAGGTAATACACATTATTTTAGTTCATTTTCAATTTTTTTTCAATGTATTAAATAGGTCTGTATTCTTTTAATGAGTGATTTTTTTTATCTCCAGGATAATTTGAAGGTTTTAAAACATTATGTAATTTACCTTCAGTTGCTTATGAGGTAGTCTGAAATATTAGATTATTCTGCTACCAAACCAAACTTTTCAGGTCTCTATTTTTTAATGGAAAAGAAATGTCATATGCATCATGTGTCCCAAATAAGACCATTCATTTCAGTGTCCCAAAGAAGACCATTAATTTCAGGGATTCCTGTCATTCATAAATGTTAGTTTCATTCTTCTTAATTTCTTCTCAGCATTATGTATTGCTGATTACTGTAAGGCACAACATGATAAATGGTGGGTGATTATGCCACTGAATCATAATTACATCTCATAATTTCTGTTTAAGTTCTTTGGCTTTTCATAATGCTGTTTCTTATGGGTATTTTTTCCACATCTGTGCATCAAAAAGGCTGTCAAAAAGAAAAGCAGATACCTTTGGCCTGGATGTATGATTTATCTTGTGAACAAGGCATATAATTGAAACAATACTGAAAATAATTTAAGATAGCATATTTCTTCACTCTAAGAGAGATGCAATGCCCTCTGAAGTCAACAGAACTTTTCAGCCAATTTTACAGTATTATTACAACCTTATATGGAGAGTGGCTGGGACAGGCTAGCAATGTGGAACATACTGAAAAAATATCAAGAGATGACAGTATCCCAAATAACTTTTATAGGGTTATTAAGCAGAGGGTTGCAACTTAAATGGCCAGACAGACTGAGAGAAGTAAGAAGTGCTTTGTAGTAGAATGCAGATAGATATTCCATAAGGAAGATCTTGCCAAGAATAGCTTTTGACTTAGAATGATAGAATTTAAGATCATCAAGTCCAACCATTAAGCCAGCACTGACAAGTCCACGACTAAACCACGTCCCCAAGTGCTGACCAGACCGCAGCTTCTCTACATTGGTGCTCTGCCAGACAGTGTCCGTGCTCCTACTCCCTTTGACAGATATAAAAAGGAATGTATTGTACACCCTTTTGGAGAAATAAAGATAAAAGTTCTCTCATTTCTATTTTGAGATCAGTTAGTGCCTAAAAAGTAATTGGATTTTTATCTTTCATATATTTTGTCTATAATAGCTAGCTTGAGTCTGCAACCATTGTCCTTCCTTCTGTGGTCAGTTTTGAAAGATATCATCTCTTCAGGATCCATTTTGATATGTTTTAAATAATTCATAGTGGTTATACATAGAAATCTTTTCATAGATAATATGGCAAAAAGTTGAGTTACATAAAAAGACTAATTTTTATAAGTTATATAAGCAAGAGGCAAGGTAGGATTTGGGGCTTTTTTTTCTTTTCTTTTTTTTTTTATTTTTTTTTAAATTTTGACTGCCTAACTAGTGCCAGAGTACCGAGTTTCTGTGTACTAGTGATGCTGTTGAGGGTGGAAGGGGGGGCAGAAGGTTTTTTAAAATCTGTTTGTTCTCCAAAGCATTTAGATTTTATGAAAAGTCCAAAGGAAATGGCCTGGATCAGCTAATCTGCCCAGGAAAACTGATAACTACTAAATTCAAAATTAAATTTGAAATGCTCTATATAATCTTTACACTTCACAACAGCCTTCTAATTTAATTTGACATTGGTTTATGTCCTTTTCTAGAACAATCTCAGCCACTGTGCAGAGTGCAATTTGCATAGCAAACTGTGATGCCATATCATTCATTTTAATTGGAAATAGTTCCCTGCAGCTGCTGCTTTTTCTGTTATTACATTCACTTATCAATGTTTTTAGTTGTTGCTGCATCCTAAACTCTAGAATTGGGTACAGGTAGAAACTCCTAGGAGATATAAATAAGTGTAAGTCTATAGTATTGGTCAAGGATCTAGTTAACTAGAGATTAATGCATTAGATTAGAAATAGACATTTAGAATATTAAAGTGGCTAGTTTTTGTCCTGTTGTTGTTTCTCTTCCCAGTGATTTCAATATGTTTTGTAAGAATTAGCTCTTTGAAGCTTCTGCTGCGTGTCTGGCTATAAATTTCTTTGTAAACTTTTCCCTAGGCTGTAGATCCATCATTTATCTGCAGAGCAGTGCAAAAGTGGGCCTGGAAGGTTTGAGCATAGCATTGAGAATAGAATATGGTGGAAATGTTAGATGAGGCAGTTAAGATATGCTCATGCTGGCACAATCTCTGATAAGGAAATCTATCAAACAGCATCAAAAATACACAGAGGAAAAAATGATCTATTTAATCTATGGGGTAGTATTAGTAAAAGAGCAAATGAGCATCAAACAGCCATGGTAAGTTTAAAGGTCACTCTTAATCAGAGCTGTGACATTCTGAAACAGTCTTCTAAAAAAAGAAGTTAAGGCAGGAATTCTAAGTGTTGCTAGAAAGAGCCTGAGAAATGTAGTGAAGGGATACATAACATTTTTCTGGGATTGCAGGACTTGAGGACAAGAAAGGCTTCTCCCAGCCACATATTGTACCATTCAAACATCCATCCATCTCTCCATTGGTAGTCCTTATTGTCTTTCTTCATTTCCTCAGTTTTGCTGAGAGATTTGATGCTGCAGTTATAATCTGACAATTCCACTACTGTGGCTCCTCACTGTGCAACTCAAAATCTAGAGACATGGACTCTGGTATGCACCACACAAAAATGTCAGTGAGCTTCCCTGTTGGATCCTGCAGCCTGGATTCTCTCTCATGTATCAGTAATATCAAACTAAGTATCAGCATCACAGGATGCAGCAAATTCTTTCCAGAGACAACAGCTGTATAACTTCTTTAACATCCACAAGCAGGAGATATAATTCATGTCTTGAAGACAGTGAAAAGGGAAAGGATGGCACGCAGTCATCTTCATGAGGGTAGAGGAAGAATAATGAATAAAGTAGAAAAAAAAGTCGTGGCCACGGTGCTTAGAGGAAGTGATGCACTTTGAGAAAACATTTAAAAAGGATTAAGATACTTTAGTAGAAAGATTTTAGTGGAATAAATCAGAAATAGAAAGTGGTATAAAGTTTAGAAAATAGTTTTAGAAGAAACTGAAGATGCTGTGTGACAGTGGTTTATACTTCGAGAGAAAAATCTAGATTATAAATTCTACTGCAAGAAATTTTCTAATGCTGTTTTACTACTTCACAGGAGTGTTCAGGACATTATATAGAGATAAGAGTTACCTTAAGACACAGCTTGCAGTGATGTGCTGCACATGTGATGGTCCTTAATAAGTAGATTCCCTGATTGCTTTGCCTGGATTTTCACTTGGGGCTTCACTGGTCTTGTGTACTGCCAAGAAGTATCACATCTTCTGGATGCTTACTTCTGCATAACATTGACTTTTACTCAGAGAATTAGTCCCAGTGTAGCTGCCAGATAGCCCTGATTGATAAATTGGTATTGTTATATCCCAGTGCAGATATTTGTGACTAAATAAATTTACCTTTACATTCCACTTTAGAAAAAAAATGTTTTATAAAATGTTTTTCATTATGATTTCCAGAAGTATTAATATCACACTCTTCTAAAACATTCTCAACTTACTTTTTTCCATTATTTCTTTTTGACACTCTGTTCAGGAGGACAGTGCAATTTCTGCACTCTTTTGTACTGACAGTTTCACTTGGGGTCCTGACACTGATTGTTAGAAAGAGACAAGTCTTCCTAGAGGCACAAAAGGTAGAGTTTTATTAAAGAAAGCAGTAGGGCAAAAGTCTGACATCTGTCCCTTAACATTTTTTATGAATTCATAAAGGGGACTTCTGGCCTTAAAATTGCAATGTGCACACACACAACAGGAATTGATTTTATCTTCTGTTTCAATACTGATTTATTGTAAAGCTTCATAGACATCTACTTTCCACTGATGTACAGCTGCAAAGGTGTGAACTCTGTTTTAAAGAGACTCATGAAGACTAGAATATCAGTATCTGTGCTTTATTTTTAAAGAAAAGAGAGAATTTCTCTATGCCCATAACTTAATACTGTCAAAAAATAAATGTCCTAGTTAACAAAAGCATAAATTACAGGTCTCTTTACTTTTTCGTTTAAGAAAAACTGTTTTGTTTCTTTTGATCACTAGTGTTCAGAGATCGTTTATCTCTTGAAATTCATCAGTCTGAAGGTACACAGAATGTGGTTGAAAGGGCTAATAAGTATGTGTTGTTCATGATTTGTCTCAATAAATTATTTACAGGAAGGTAAAACTATGTGATCTTTAAACTTGTTGTAATAATAGTTTTCAAAACAGTTTCATTAACCACCCACCTGTAGGAAACATATATATACCCAAACTGGTCATGCGGCTGATGAAATGATAAATATATACCTTGACAGGCTACACAGAATATTGTGTTCTGATTTGCAGACATGCTGAACACCCACAAATGTTCTGAAAATAGTGCTGCCTGTGAAGGGGGGCAAGGGAGGGAGGGGGGTGGGGATCATGTATGAAGTGATAGACCTTGTAGTTTCACTGCATGTTTTTGTAATCTGGCCAGACTATGTTTAGTTCCCCAAAAGATTAAGAAATAAGTAACAATATCCTCCCAAGGCCAATAAAGCTGTTGATATAAAAAGAACTATTATATGATCATGACTTCAAACTGACCTTCAGGTTTTCAGGCTAAAAGAAAATACCAGCATCTGGGACAGAGAGGGGCAATATAAGACCTAAAAATAAACCAAATTATTGATCTATACATTTTCAGCAGTCTGATTCAGCTGACACACTGTGCTGTTTACATGCTGCAATAACTCACATACACACAACATTTCAAAGCTGTTAATTTTACATTCTGCATAAAGCAAAAAATTCTGAATAAAGGGGAAACCATCGTGATGCCTTCCAATTACATAGCAAGATATACATGTAATAGTGAAATTCGGGGCTAAGCAGGGCCAACATTTCCTAGTTAATGTATGGAAAGTTTAAGTTTTCTCTGAAGTGAGAATCTTCTTTTTCCTGTTATTTGTCAATTGACATAATTTATACAGGAATCATTCCCTTTATTTACAATAATACTTGGCACCCTCATGCAATATAATTCCCTCTTTTACTAATTACATAATTAGGTTTTGTAATTACTGTAGATGTAATTATAGCAATAGTATAAATGTGAGTCATTCCATTGGCATTTAGAAGGTGTGACACACACTGTGAAACTAAGAAAAGCAAAGAAACCTTGGTGAAAACTATGTCTGGCCATTTAAACCTGTACAAAGGTGTCACCACAAATGGAGAGTCGTATCTTTTGCACTAGGGAAAATAGCTATTTCAAGTGCATGGAAGCAGAAAATAAAGCCCGCTGTTTTAATAATTTCAAAAGAAAACATAGTATTTTCATATATTTATTTGCTCTTGCACCAACTAATAAAAATTAGATTCCCAGCAATTGTGAAAGATAAAATATTCCTTCCTTACAGTAGAGCCTCTTCTTTTTGTGACAGCTGAATAGGTTCAGGCACCTGAACTGCTGCAGTGTTTTGAGAAGATTTCACAACATATGGTAGAAAGGGAGCAGTCGGAAAGCCCAGCTGCTTTGCAGCATGTAACCTGGATGCATCCTTAATTAGTCCATGTCCTTTCCCTAAGATCTACTCTTCTGAAAAGGGGACTACCTGATTTTGTTGAGTTGGGAAAAAGTATCCACTATCTTCTATGAATTACACTTTTGAGTAATCAATGTTTTGTGTGGATGCAAACGTGGAATGAAGCAAATGACCTTTGTTAATATTAGATAATTTGCCAAAGAAACATTCCTCTTCTGATGCTAAGAAGTGGCTAAGAAGTGGGAGAAAACTGACTTTCAGACTGCATTGTAATTTGTTCTGATAATGAGTAAGGTGTAAGAACTACAAAGCAAGGAAAACTTATGGAAACTAAGGTGCTGGCAGCATTTAGGCAAGCCTCATTTCTCTGGTCTAGAGCTATAAACACCCAAACACCTACTTCATGGGGGATTGACCTTGGAAGTTTCTAAACTTGGTAGGTTACTCTGCTGAAACCAACAGTTTTGACACCCACCAGAACCGTCTCACCATGAACTGCAAGTCAAGCCCCACTAAGATCCAGAGAACTGTGAGAATCCTCTGATTCATTTGGCACATACGGTCTGGAATAATAGCTTTCACACACGCAGTTAGAGTTGCCTTTAAAAAGCTGTGAAAGAAGTCATAGTCCCTCTTTCATGTCACCTTAGAATCATACAAAAACGTAGTGTGGAAGAGACCTCTAGAGGCCATCGAATCTAACCTCCTACACAAAACAGCACAACTGCAAAGTTAGATCCAAGTCCAGTGGTTAATATGTTAACTCAGGACAGTTTCTATCTTTAGGACAGCATAAGTATATGTTTTCCCAGAGATACACAGCAATAGCAGCTGATGTGGGGAAAGAGAAAGGGAAGAGGGCAGAATGCTGTGGGTCTTATGGGTCACAAAAAGTTGCTATCTTTCAAGAACACCACTGATGTAGCTAACATTCAGGACAACCTCTTAGAAAGAGGCAGTCCTTGGTTGTAGTACAGAGTAAGTTGACTGTTACTTATCTAACATAAATGACCATCTGTTTAAAAACCCACAAAAATAACCCTGGGCACCATGGACTCAGTCTCAGGACTCCCTCCCTCTCAAAGTGCCCTTACCCTCAAATGGTCTGGATTCTGACCTCAGCTCTTAGTGCCAGCCACCTCACATGTACATACTTTAGGACCAATGTTGGATCTAGCTACAAAATGCCATAACCTGGACAGGCAATGTTTAGCGTTCGCCTGAAAATATATATAGTCATACCTAGTAAGAGTCATTTTCCTCAGGAAAAAAATAAAAAAAGGCGAGTATGGTCAGTTAACAATTTAAATTCTGTTTTCTTTTGATGTAATACTAGCTAGTACACAAACTGAAAAATTCTTGGGTAATCTAACAACAATTTTTTTCAAGGAAATTTGTACTCTCCCACACACTAATAAAAGAAATTGATGAATAAACTAAATTTTAAAGAGCAGAAAGTTCCTGCAATTTTCAGGTAGCATGATGATGATTATAAAGTAGCTATGTTCTAACACTGATTATAAATGAGGTCCTTAAACATACTAATGAGGAATAGCAATGAGGTTATTATTATTTTCTTGGCGTGGCCAGGGAGAGGAAGAAAGCATGTAGATTAGTTGTTTTTTATGTACTAGCAGCTTAGGAAAATATTTTCTGGTTAGGGTTTGATAGGGTTTAGCATTTTTTTTCAAAGTAGTAGAAATAGTAAGGAAAAGCAAAGACCATTAACCTCAATCAGCAAAGTGTGTTGTTTGATGAATTCTGAATGCCCTAAAAATTAATAAGCCGAATGAGAAGGTCGTTTTTCTCATCTGTTACCTGTCATGTGTTAGAACTTGGATGATGCTTTCAGCTTGTAACTGGTAACACGATCAATAGAGAAGGGCAAACCCAGAATAGTTCAGAGTTAATGCTTTTAGCAAAAAAAAAAAGGAAGGAAAAGAAAAAAAGGAAAAAAAAAAGGAAAGGGGAAAAAAAGGAAGAATACTCCTTAAATTATATTGAAATATCAATAAAATCACAATAAGGGGAAAATCAGGGAGCAGATGTAAGAATCAAAAAACAAAGGTTCCAAATATTACATTTATGAAATAGATACCGTTTATAGATATTTATCATTAATAAATGTGGAAACATGTATTTCCAAAGCATTTACTAAACTTCATGGGTGGTATTGATGTTACCGATCATAAAATTAATGAGCATAGCACAACAAAAATCTCTAGGAAATATTTATTACAAGTAGCTAGTTCAGGTCATCTGTTGTGACCCAATCTAAACACAGAAGAGCAAGGGAAACTAAGCTTCTGTAAATAAAACGGATTGTACCCAGGAAAGTTTGAAAAATACCGAAAAACACGTGATTAAAACCAGATGAGGTTAGATGTTGGCACCAAAAAAAACTGATATATTTTATTTAATAGTAAAAGAGGCAAAGAGACAGAGAAAGTAAGAAAGACGAAAAGAGAGAGAAAGTTGTGCATGGGGGGTGAGAGATCGGGTGAGAGTGACAGGGGTTAGGTGGAACATATCACCCTTCCAGGGGTCCCAACGATGTCTCGTTGTTCCCCTCCATCCAGTCTTCTTGGTGGTGAGAGTCTTCCCCTGCTGCTGCTCTGAAAAGTGTAGAATTCAGTTGATTAATACATGTTTGGGCTGGGTAGGAATGCCCAGGCGCCTCGCCCAAGGAGGCCAGTTTGACATTGTCCCTTGCAACATTGTGGATCTGTTGCATCACCTGTAGTGCTCCGGTGCAGGGTCTGGGGATCCCTTTTGAGGGGGCCTTTGATGGGCCATGACACCCCCTCTGCTGTCCTTCACATGGATGCGGCTTTTCCCGGGATGAAGGGGCCCTGCACTGCAGAGGACGGGTATTAACTGCCTCTGACCAGAGGCCTTTCCAACACGCACCCAAAACCTCTCCTCCCCATACACTTTGGTCTGGGGGTCTGTGCCAGCTGATAGCCCTTGGGGTCTCCACCCCGAAAGTGCCAAGCTTGACCCAGCTGTGAATGTATTCTTCTCCCCCCAGCCCAGACCTAAGTCACTATCTTCTCTTCATCAATGAGTAGCTCAGGGCCTCAGTCAGTGGTCTTTGCAGCTTTTGTAATACAGTTTTGCTGTAATAGGCAGAAGTCCTTCATGAAGATATTTAAGCCGTAAATTATAACATTCAATCTCCAACACCATCTAAAGTATAAAAATATACTATAAAATAAAAACCTATCTGAAATAAAGTACCGAAATTGTACTAATATTTAGTTGATATTTGTAGTACATAGAAAACTAAGTTTCTTCTTCTTGACATTTGATTTACCTTAGGCAAGTCTTTTTTCCTTTGACAATTGAATAAATCTTACATTGTAGCACATGGTCATATTGCTCTTAGGATACTTTAGGTTTATTTAGAGGCATAAAAATTTCTTTTTTTACTAAAAGAATTGCCAGTTTTACATTAAGGCAACATCTTCTTAAATATGGAAATTCCAGTAACTACTCAATATCTTGGAAGCTGGCATGAGGTAGTATGTTCAGCTTCAGACGGACTGTTGAGTACACTACTAATAAATGAGAAACGTTTATTAAATGGGAAGAGAAGTTCTTCATTTCACAGCTTTGCGGTTTTTTTCTAATCTAAGTATCCATCTTCTTTGAAAATGTTCTACTTTCTAAATTAATTCTATTAATTATGAAGAAACCTTTCTTTTGAAGCAAAAGAACTGCTGAGTGATATGGGCTCACATTTGTATCAATTTGTTCTTTTCAAGGAAGTTGGGTTTCACTGAGTTTGTAGATGAGTTATGAACGAAAGACTATAACCAAAGGAGAATAACACCTTTTGCTGCATCTGAATCTCTAGTGCTGTTTGTTATTGGGTTTGGAATTGAGAAAAAAATCAGAGCCTGTGGATCATGGCCATTCTGCAGAACTTGCCAGAGGCTGGCTAATTTATTTTGACAAACTTTGTTAGGATAAGATACAGAATGTAGCCTCCATTCAGGTTTTCAAAAAAAGCTTGAGAAATAGGTTTTGTCTAGGATAGTTATTTCCATATATATTGTGCTGTCTGTTTTCTCACTTCTTTACTCCTACAATATCCAGTAAGGAAAGGAAACTGCAGTTTGCAAAGTGTGATAAATTAGTCAATATATCTAGAAAACATTGAACATTAGGGCTTGCAGGCTTCCTAGGCATTTTTTCCACTGGGTTGAGTTTTCCATTCCTGCAGTAGCAACAAGAAGATTCTCATATCTCCCTGGTTGTCACAGTTTAATTCCAGAATCCCTTATCTCCCTGGTTGTCACAGTTTAACTCTAGTTGGTGAATAAGTATCACCAGCTTCTCAGGTCCTTCCTGCACTCTCAGTGGGATGGAAGGAAAATCAGGAGTGATGATAATACTAGTAGCAATTGTAAACAAAAGGAGGGAGGAAGAGAAAAGGAGAGACAGAAACACAGGGAAAGAAGACCTAAGAAAAACAAGTGATACAATACAATTGCTCACTGCCTGCTGTCTGATGCCAAACCCATTCCCAAGCTTTGCTCAGTCTCTCTTCCCCCTCAGTTTATGGTCTGGGCATGACGTTCTATGCTGTGGAAAATCATTTGGCCAGATCGGATCAGCTCTCCTGGCCATGCTTCCTCCCAGCTTTTTTTGCACCTGCTCACTGACAGAGCCTGGGAAACTGAAAAGTCTATGACTTAGGGTAAACATGACTTAGCAACCAAGACATCAGTGGGTTGTCAACATTATTCCCATACTAAATCCAAAACAGAGCACTGTGTAAGCTACTAAGAAGAAAATTAACTCTCTTGTAGCCAGAACCAGGCCACTGGTTAAATCCATAAATAAAACATCCTGTTCTCTCCTAAACATGAGCTTCATTTAGCATAACACAGACAAGGTAGAGCTTTTCAAGGACTTACTTTTGTCTCACTGATTCTGTGCTATTTTTGTTTTGTTAGAGTTTTTGTTTGGAGTTCCAGAGTATTTAGTGAAGAATCATCACAACGATCATACAATTTCTTGCCACAATCCCCCAAAACTAAATTAAGTTTTTGCATTGTAAAAAAAAAATAAGTGTCTAATGTAAGATCCAGCTGAGCAAAGGCAACTTTGTCTGCCCAATTCTCCGTGGTCACAAATCCACCCTTTTTCCTTGCCTAACCAGCATAAATTGAATGGATGGCCCTAGAAATCTGGATCATGCTTTTCTAGGTTGGTTTTACTGATGAAATATAAGTCGTATCATCAGATTGTCTATGTATGCAGTCTTTTCCATCTACCCTAGCCTTTTGGTTAAAATATTGATGAACAAATTTTATAGAAGTTTGGATAATGCACTGACCTTTCCTAAAAGTGGTGTTGAGAGAGGAACTTGGGCAACCTGGGCAGAATGCTAAGATTAAATATCTTCTTTAAATGAATAAGGTTGGGATGTGCTCATTACGCACAAACATGGAGAGTCATAAGGAAGATGGTAATTTCTAAAGTAAGCTTTTCACCCTACCAGAGCAGTTTCAATGGCGGTTCATACATTTTTAAACACTGTGCGGCCTAATTACAAAATGCAGATTTTCTAGAAATTAAAGTTTTCTTATTTTGCATATTATGGAAAAAAATATTTATTATGAAACTGAAAGTTAAACTTAAATATGAATATATGCAGAAGGATCTTTTCTTCCTTTTTCCTGCATTCCTGACAGTTATGTCAGTAAGTACTGTAATCATAGAACCAAACTGTGAATGTAGCTACTTCATTTTCACTCCTTGCACTTCAGAAATTCTTATACCATTTATTCTTTTCTTTGTCCAAGCAAAATATTTGACAGCTAGCAAACCAGTCAAAATGCATAATAATGAAATATACTTTTTTCATAAATATTATAAGAAGGATGAGATAACATCAAGAAGCCTAAAATATGCCTGTTTTATTGTCATGCTGTGAATAGATGGTAGAAAATACCTTTTTCATTACTAAAAACCATACAATAACTTGAGCCCTTATACAAATTTGACCCTTGATATTTTGTTTTCAGATATATTGTCAGGAGTTAAGAGCAACTCAAAAATTCCCTAGAATGCTGAAAAATAGCATTTGCTGTCTTCTGCAATAATATCTGATAGTGAATTTTAAAGAAGAGGGTTTCACAACTTTTAATACATATTCTGTCATTAACTTTTGCTAAAAAAATGTCAGTTGTAAATATCGTCTTTAATAATCTGTATATCCCTAATTTAAGATTTAAAATTCAGTAAAGTGCTCTCTGTAAATCTGGTTCTAAGTGTTGCTCTGAGAATGCATTACCCACTAATGTGAAAGTAATTATATACTGACTGGCAGGAAGAGGCTCCTGAGGTTTAAGGCTATACATCATTTTCATGGAAAATGAACTATAAAAATAGTTCTTTTCATATCTAACTTAATAAAAATAAATTCTAGGTTAGAGATATTACATATATTCAATTTTTGTGAAAGAGTTTTGTTTGATGGTAATATGCAATAAATATATTTTCCTGAAATCTAAACAAGTACTAAACAAACAGGAGAAAAAGGCTGTTCTACTGCTGTGATCACAGGACATGCATAACTTTCTTTAAACATTTGAAGATTTTGGCTTGCTGTGTTTGTAAATATGTTTAGCTGAATAAGATTTATGTAATTATTTGATAACTTTATGGAAGTTTGGCACTTTATGGCCTCAGCACGGCACTTAACACTCCCAGGAAGTCCCATTGTTCTTGAACAAGCTTCAGGTAGTGACAGATCAGTATCTGGAACAAAAAAAAATGAAATACAATCAGATAAGCTTTGAATTGTCAGGTTGCACCACTAGTAACAAAAATTCTGTTTCAATATCTGTCTAAAATTACACTTGGAAAACATGTGGATATAGTTAAAAAAAAAAAAAAAAACAACCAAAAAAGCCTAATTATTTTACTTCAAACTGTCTCACAGAGAATGTTTTAGCATTCAGCATTATATACAAATAGTCATACTACATGCTTTTAAAGTCTTTAATAAAGACAAAGGAGTAAGACAAGAAGGCAAATATTATTAACATCCCCACCATTAGCATTTCAGGAGATGTTCTTCAGTAGCTGTCCTTTGAAAAACATGTAAAGATGTCTTTTACATGTAAAAATATCTTGTAATGCTGATATATGAAAGCCTAGCTTTGCACAAAATCAAGAGCACTTCAGCTTTCTTTCAGTACTGGTGTAACCTTCTTAATTGTTCTTGTCTGCATAAGGAAGACAATCGTCAAACATGACTGAAATGTGAAAGTCCATTACAGTCTTATGGGGAATTAGGTAATGCCTACTATCAGAAAGCCAACGTTAATTTAAATTCCATTTGCTCATTAATACTCCTGTAATATTTATTTTTAGTTGGTTTTGATTCAGAAATCTCCTTAGGAGGCCCAGTCTGTGGATGTCTCATGGTAATTGTATGAATGGAGAGGAAAAGGAAAGAGAGGTACTTGCTAGTTATAGCTTGGCAGCTTCAATAGAACTAATACACAGGAGAAAGGAGAGACAGGAGAGGTTACATCCAGCGAAGACAGTTCCATAAAATCTATTAAAATAATTTTAAAGCTGAATTAATGCTGCCTCATTTTTCGAGTGCACTATCATTCAGATTTAAGGTCAGGACAAAACCAGTCAGTTACAAGAATATGGCTTTAGCTTACAAGTCTGATTCATGTTTCTCATTTCTTTTCCTTTTGAAGTTTTCCTGTCCAATATTGTTATTAGCCTTGTTGATCTGAAAATTAGTTCAAAACTACCTGTTAGAAGGTAGAGATTGCATTGTATATTTGGATTAGATCTAAAAAGAGAGATGTTCCAAATTCCTTACCTTTTTTCCAATAGCTATGATAATGTTTACAATACAATTTTCCTGGTTCCATTTCTTCTTTGCATTTTCATGTAAATTTCATATTTTGGGGTTGAATGTGTTTTATACAATGGGTTTCTTAAATCACTATTCATAGTAGATATTCAAGTCTCTCAGCATATGAAGAACTAGTATGTTTTTCTAGATTTGCTACATCCTTCCTGCCTTAAGGACGCAGGAATGATCATCCACTCAATGCTCAGGGCTGTATGCCTCTCAACTGCTGGAGTGAGTCCAGCAACACATTGGCAAAATGATATTTTTTCATGCCACATAGTATTTCCTAGAAATGAATATTTCAACATGGTATTTGAACAGGTACCCTCTTCTGCAGTTTTACACAAGATGTTTTATGGATGAGATAAATGTTTATTTTAAAGCTCCCAAAGTAATTTGGGACTATATTTATAGTTTGAACTTTATTAAATGTTTATGAAATTCTCTTAACAGGAGAGGTGCTATGCAGTAGCTAACCTTGTTGGTGCAGGATTTACTTTAATTCATCTGTTGCAAAAGCAACAGTGACAAAACAGCATTTAGTACTGAGTATAACTACATCATTTAAATATACGTACCATTTATATGAGGCACACTTTGTCATGAAACATAGCAAACAACTGTCCTATATATTAAGGTTTGCAACCATCAAACTTCCACATCTAGTTGTCGCACATCTGTGTCCATCTACCTTAAAACTGTTGGGTTTCGCTCAAGCCCTTATACCACTTTTGGTATTTTGTCACCTATAAGCATTGCTCTTTGTTCAGATTTTCTGGATGTGCAGTACTTTTGTCCGACATGAAAGGTGTTACCTAGACTGTGAATATGTTACTTATTCTTTGTGTGAGTGTACATTTGTCACATATCTGCTGTTTGTTTGGAAATATAGAGCACAAAAATATTGTGACTTCTTAGCAGAAGTGAAAAAGTCCAGTATTTTCTGAATAACTTGCAAATGACATTTGGTCCACACAATTGCAATATGTTCATGGGATGAGTTCTGTGCTTCTTGAAAGCATCAGGCCTGATTCCTGATGGTTTTCTACGTTCATGTGCTTTACATAGCACTACAGTCAGTTGAAGAGCCTTGGTCCAGCATGTAATAACCCTGCCCTACACTTGCTCTCCTGAAGTTGTAGAATAACCTGGAAACCATACTGTTAATCCTTGCAATGATTTGACAGAAATATTTATTTAACAATTCATGGTGGCATTAATCATTTATTGTTTCTGCCATGATTTATTCACATACTATTATGCTTCTTTGTTTTTAGGTCTTTGGTTTTTACCGTGTGCATTTGCATTCTTTAATAAATTTAGAATGAAAATGCCTCAGAACAAAATTTATGAATATACATGTGATAGCAGTTCAGATCTCTCAGAGTGTCTTGAAACTGTATAGTCTGAACAGTAGAATCATAGAATGATAGAATGGTGTGGGTTGGAAGAGACCTTAAAGATGATTTCATTCCCATCTCCCTGCCATGGTCAGGGCTACCTTTCACTACTCCAGGTTGCTCAGGCCCCATCCAGCCTGACCTTGAGTACTCAGAGGGATGAGACATCCACAACTTCTCTGAGCAGCCTGTTCCAGTCACTCACCACCCTCACAGTAAAGAATACTTCCTAACATTTAATCTAAACCTGTCTTCTGTCTCTTTAAAAACATTCCCCCTTGTCCTCTTGCAAAAAGTCTCTCTCTGAGGCCTTCCTTGTAGGGCCTCTTTAGATATGGGTGGTGCTGGAAGTTCTCCTAACAGCCTTCTCTTCTCCAGGGTAACAGCCCTAACTCAGCCTGTCCTCAAAAAAGAGGTTCCAGCCCCCTCCTCATCTTTGTGGCCTCCTCTGGACTTGCTGCAAGAGGACCACACCCATCTCATTCAGGGGGCCCCATAGCTGGACGCAACACTCCAGCTGGTGTGACATGAGAGTGAAGTAGAGGGAAAAAATCACCTCCCTCAACCTGCTGGTCACACTTCTTTTGGTGCAGGAGGAGAGGACAAATATTTGTGTGAATTAATTTTAAAAAACAAAAAGGATCAACTGAATTTAGAGAAGCAAGAATTATGGGAGCCCATTGCTGTTGCAAAGCAGCTTTTATGAATGTTTTCTGCTCATTATCCTTTTGGATACTTTCAGTTGTAAATATTATTCTCTTTCCTTGGCAGAATTTAGAGAGGTTAAACAACAGCTTGCCTAAGATCACTGAGAAACTCAGTAACAGACACCAGATTAAAATTTGCAGATCATCCAATATCTTGTCTAACATTTTGCCTACATACTCTATTTTGTGAAAGAGCTGCACAGGGAAGAAGAAGGGTCAAACAATGTGATGCTGCAGAGCATAAAGCAAGAGTCCCCTACACAATCCACTTACCAGTGTAGCATATGGCCAATGTTCTGCAAAGAGCATCAATCCAGTTTGGCTTTTTGGCTCTTTGACACTTCATCAAAAAACACTGTAGAAAACAAGGTCTTTTGAACACAACACAGGGTAGAAATTATACCTGGTACCACGCAGGTTTTCTTAAGGGAAAAGATGATAGAACTGCCCAGAAAAAGATTGCACCATAAACAGTATAACCCAGTATAAAGTGATAAGGCTTACTGAATCTATTTTTTTTTTAATTAACTGTCTCCTGATAATTCCCCTGATACATCTCTGGTAAATATGCTTCCTTTCTGCTCTTGTTTAACAGAACAGCAACCAATATTAAATTTTCATTATCCTTAAATATATTTTCTTTCCATTTCAGTGAACTAATGTTATCTTTGAGGAACTGAAAGCTACCAAACAGTTCAGAAAGAAAAATCTAAAACTGTGCTAATTTATGACAGTTGCTTTGATCTCACTCCATATATTTCTGGGCATCTGATTGCAGCCTTCTATAATAAATGCCACCTTGAACTTGTAATTGTATGAATTCAGTGCATGAACCTAAAAACTGTAAAGTTGTTCACCAGCCCTGTCTTTGTGGAACACCTCAAGCAAGGTTCACAAAATCAAAAATCCGTTTGAATGAAGTCTTCTAACTTGCTACAGTGCTGCTTCAATAGTGAATAAGATAAACAGAAACACAGGAAAGTTGAATTTTTTATCAGAGTTCTTTATTAAAAGGCAAAATATAGTACAGTATATTTAAACTTGAAATGTTCTCATGTTAAATAATTAAATCTTATCACCTAATACTGCTTATAAAGCATGCCAGTAATAAATACATTCCTGCTTCCCCCAGGAAAGCCAGTGCGTGGTGGTATTTAATCAACTTTGAATACCCTTAATTTTTCTTAAGAGAAACCAATTGCAGCTAGGATGACTTTTTCTGCTTAGGATCACAGTCTTCTTTTTAGTAAGATGCAAGGAAGATTGGATTTTTTGTCATGTCTTGTACCAAGGTTCAAAGGTGTTTTAATACTGCTATATTTCTGTCTTGTCCCACTCACATTTCTTACTCCTAAAAATGTTTCATTCCCTAAGCTACCTCTTTTACAATATGAAGTTTGAGTTTTACTGTCCAGAAGAGATAAATTAATGCATTTTCTTTTTACTAACAGTGAATTTGATGACATCTATTTCAAGTAAGTGGAAATATTAAAGGTCTTCTGAATGGATTTCTAAGTAGACTTAGAAAGTTTTCCATCTAGCCAAGATGGCCAAAATTGGCCAACATCAGTACCCAAACTTTGCAGGGATGTTACACAACAGGAAAAAGGACAAATTCACCTCATATTCAATCAGTCTTTAATGAAACTTGCAACATAAAATTAATAATGTGTTTTGTCTTTTGTGTGTGTGTGTGCGCAACTGTGATTTTTTTTTATTTGAGAAATGAAGTCACGTCTTTCTCAAGATACAACAAACAAAATAGGTATATGAATGGTTTTTTTCACTTCTCATTGCATGGAAGAAGCAATGTAGAAATGTAAAATTCTATATAACGTTATGAATATGAAACTCAGAACCGTCAGTTAAGCCTCTCTTTTGTTGTGTGTCTAAGAAACTATCGCCAAAAAAAAAGTTGGATGCATTTATGCTATGATCACTTTTATACTGCTGTTCCCACGTTTTGTCCAATTGTTTGAGATTTTTTAACTCCAGTTTTTCCTAACTCAGTTTAAACCAATTTAGGAATAAATGTAACTAAAATTAGATTGGGAGTCAGATTTCAGGGGAATCAGTCCAATTTACATTATGCATTGTTCTGAAATGAAGCGAAATGTCTGGAATTTTTAAGCAACAGAAAGGAAACATGTGAAGTAAGTTTCTTGTCCTTATTGCCTAATCCATTTTCTTCATTGTCTGAAAATCCAGTAGAGAAGAGTGATATAAATTTTATAAATAGCTGTTCACTTGGCACATATACTCACTGTTCTCAAATACTAAGAAAACATTCCTGTCAACTCATGGGGTGGGGGACTGAAAATATTAAGGCTGCTTAAGAGACTAAGCAATGCTTCAGCTTGCTGTCAGCTAATGTGTTTAATGCATAAAAAATAGCCAGCACCATTAGTTAAGTGTAAGTCTTACTTAAAATACTAAAAATTGATGAACAGCCTCTACCACCAGCTCAGTACAGTTTTTAGTGCTGCTTGAAGCTAGCATGTATTCTTTCGGATGGTTTAATCACTTCTTTCTTCAAGTTCAAAGAACAGTGGTTATTAACCCTTGAGTTCTCACAACATTTTCAGAGTAGAATTTGACTGAATAAGAAGATTAGTGCCACTTAGATTACTAAGGATAAAATCTAAGGTTTATACAACACTTTCTTTCAGAAATTTAAACAGAAAACAGTGTGCTGACCCTTAGAATTTTATATGATTATGTTTAAAGAGCATGGATTCCCTCAGTCTTGAACAAGCTGAAATCTCGAGTCCCAGGATATTAATGTTAAAAGAGAGCAAATAAAAGCAGACAATATCACTGACAACGTATATCTCCTTCCAATTATTTAATTTGAGTTAAGTTATTCATTTCAATAGCTTTTGAAATAACTTATTTTTTAAATAGAATTGTTTTTAAATAGCAGGAGAATAAGGAATAAGCAGAAGTAACTGGTAACAAAATGGTATAAGATTTCATGAACATTAATATTGCCCAAATGGGTAATAACTGAAGGTTGTCACCATCTGATGTTTGTTCACCGATCTGTGTAAAATGAAGTGGTGTTCTGAGTCCCTTAGGATTTGGAGATCATTTGCAGCACAGAAGGCAATAATTAGCAACATTGCTGACAATCCCAAGCACTGAATAGAAACAAAATATAATTTACCTTCTTATAATAAAGATTTTATTCCTTCATGTCAGAGTTCAGTCAGACTGAAAGAGCAGCCAAAGGAAATTTGTTTTATCTGGTTCTCACAGAATGCTTGCTCTTAGCAACAAAGCAAACATTTCATCTTCCAGAGCCAGCAAATTAAGCAGTGCTTACAAACATAATCCTTCCAAATAAAATTGAAAACCAACTTAGATAACACCAGCAGATAACAAATCCATACTTATAAAGGAATAATAAGCTTTAGGCATTGACAAAAGTAGAAGTGGCGAAAAAGGCAATACTCCTGTGATATCCTTCTTTGTCACACCTTTATCTGAACTAGAACTATAGCCTAAGAGAAATTTGTCTGTGCATGAAGGCTTTTCACACCACAAAACTCAAAGTGTAGATAGCTGTCAAGGACACAAACAGAACTTTCTCTAAATTTTTTTAATTTATTTTGCCTACATTTTCTAATGAGAGTAAACTCTTTTGTAGGGAATGCAAGCCAATGATAATAGATTCGCTTTGGGAGAAAAACACTACATCACTGCAAGAAAAGTCATTCACTGGCCATGACTGGAGCAGGATGGGAAGGTTATCATGTGGTGGATAAATGAATTTGATGACATGCTTAATAATGCAGATTTTATGGATATAAGATATGCCTCTTAATGTTTGCTATAGGGGTCAAGAATCAACCGAATATGCAAGATGAATGTGTGTCAATGAATTTATTGTACCTGGCAGACACCACTAATTTCACAGAAATTTAGTATGCCAAAATACCAAGTACTTGAAGCTTAATCCTCAAAACTATAATTAAGTACTTTTTGTCCTGTATTTGCTATGTTTACTGGAAGCTGAATACACTGAAGACTGATACACTGTCTGATTATGGATGTGGTATATTCCTCTTCTAGGTTCTATCCTTAGGGGCTGATGTTCTACCGGAATATAAACTCCAGACACCTCGAATCAACAAGTTTACTATATTGCACTACAGTCCTTTCAAAGCTGTCTGGGACTGGCTCATTTTGTTGCTGGTCATATACACCGCCATATTCACCCCTTACTCTGCTGCCTTCCTGCTGAATGACACTGAGGATCGGAAGAGGAGAGAGTGTGGATATTCCTGCAGCCCACTGAATGTTGTAGATTTAATTGTGGATATTATGTTTATCATTGACATTCTAATAAACTTCAGAACAACATATGTAAACCAGAATGAAGAAGTGGTAAGTGACCCAGCAAAAATAGCAATTCACTACTTCAAAGGCTGGTTCCTAATTGACATGGTTGCTGCAATACCTTTTGACCTGCTGATTTTTGGCTCTGGCTCTGAAGAGGTAAGCCTAAATGAGTAAGAAATCTTAAATCTTAATTTATTAATTCAAAGTGGTATTTTGTGTATCCTAAAGTATTTTTTGCTTGTCATTTAATAAGCTGCTTAATATTTCCATCCCACCTTTTAAAGTTAAACTAAAATTAAATCTTCCTTTGTAGAATAATGTACAGTATTAGCTTTCATTGACATGAGAAAACATTGAATGATTCAGCTAGTATTTTTCAGTTATACCCTATTTGATATGTCTTTATAAATATATTGTGTATGAAGGACTTGGTCAAATGGTTTTATATAAGAACTGCTGCTTTGATTTGTTGCTTACTTTGTAAAAACTTCCCATGATGCATATAAATGCTGTGTTGGCATTGCATCATTAAAATAAATTTTCTCTGTTCCAAATGTTTAGATCAGATGTTTACTCAGCCGAAAACAGTTTAGTTTCAGTGTAAACTATACTAGTTATCGAGGAGATTTGGATGTTGTTTATTTTCTTGTAGAATATGGCCTATCAAAAGGAAAAAAAATATTACCTTGACAGACATGATCTGTCTACACAATAGAGTAAAAAGCTGTTCAATATATGCATTCAAAATTGGTCCAAAGGTATATAAAATATATTCTGGATTCCTGACCCAGCTCTTTCATACAATTTTATTTAATTTAAGAGAGGCTAAAATCATAATATTGCTTTCTGAAAAGTGAACTGACAAGCAGAGAATTGGGTTTGATTTTTCTGTGATGCACAGAATGCAAAAGTTGAGGCTTTTTTAAATACCAGGTAAAAGGTAAAAGAAAAGTCCAGAGAAACATGAGATAAAGCTATGCAGTAAAAAAAAAAAATTAATAAGGAAAGCAATAAGAAGAGAGAGAATAATATAAAGGACAGACGGAACATATTAATAGTTCTCTTACCAAAAGAGATTAATTTTATTCAGAAGGTGACTAAAAAGGTCAGAGATTTAAGAGAAAATTTGATCACTTTTTGATTCATTATTTGTGACAGGTCTCAGTCTTTCTGCAGATAATTTTTTCGGTGGTTTTGAAAGCACAGACACATGAAATACGTACATATTCATAGTGGCATTACTTCTAACTCAGACTGCAGTGATCCCCTTCAAGCATGGTCTGCATCCCTTTCTGATCATTGATTAGTTGACATTGCCAAAAATTATTTTCAGTGACTAGAATGGTGGAACATAAAGAATTACAACAGGGATCAATTCCAAAGTTCATAGAAGTAGTGCTCTTTGGATTTGCCCCTGAGCATCATTCTTCCACACCTCCCCTGATACAGATGTGCTTAAGAGTAAAGTGCCAGGTGCTAAAGCCATGCTAAAGGGATAACTTTAGTTAATGTTACAGATTTCAGTAACAACAAGTGCTTTCTTGCAGATGAGTAGACAAATATTAAAATGTGGAAGTTGAAACAGAAATTATTGGACCATGTAATGACTTTTTCTCTATTGCAGTTATAAGTAAATTGATTCTTTATTCCTCAAAATCTAGTAATTGACCAGTTTCACTACCTGGAAAAACTGGTTTGTTTATCCAAGCAGAAATTATTCTATAAAGATTATGTCCCATTCATCGTGCCATCCTAGCTTCTCTCTCTCATTCATGGTATTGAATATGTCAATCACTTTTTTAAGCTGCTACTTACTGCAGGTTTTATTCCTATGCTGCCAGCTATAATATTACACCAATGATCCCTTTTTGATAGTTTAGCAAGAAGAAGCAAATGAAAAACTGACAGAATGGAGCATTTTTCATTTAATAGAATTTTTTTAGTCATAAGGGTTATCTTTTTTATGAAATAGCTCTTTTTTGTTATCAAGAGATTCTTCAAAGAAGATCCCCTATGAAAAACTGTTGAATAGTCTTTTATTAAACAACATAAGCTCTAAAGAGAGCTCCATGTGTGCTCATGCAGTTTTAAAACACCTTGATATCAAATGGAGTCTTGAAAGGGCGGAAGATAATAATCCAAATACCACATACAGCACTATCTGAATGCTTCTATTTTTCAACCATACGAAAGCAACAGAGTTCAATCGTTAACTTTCCAATTTCTAAAATAGGGAAATAAAGTAATTTTAAATATTTTTTTTCCGCTTAAGCAGACTCAACACAAAATTATGATGGCTGGTAGTAAACAATTCTCTTTTTTGTGTGTGTTGTAAAAGTTAGGTGGCTTCCCTGATACTTACGAAGATAAAAATAATGAGTAGATAGACTTTTTGCTTCCAATTCTTTTGGTAGGCTATTTTAAATCATTCTGCTCAGCTGATGAGTCTGAGTTGTACTTTAAACAAATAATAGTTGCAGTAGCTCAGCTTCTTAAATGACACATAGATGAAGTGCATGTACAAGTGGAATCCTGATTAAATTACTAGATATTTTAGACGTATGCATTAAAAATTATGTGTGTTTTAATAGATTGATTAACTTTTCACTTCAGAAACAGGTAGGTTGTAGGGAAAATTCAGATTTATATATAGATAACCAGAGTTTCTTTCCTTTCATCTAGAACCTACAGCATTGAAATATACAAAAAAAAAAAAATGAAGGTAACAATTTCAGCAAGCAAATTGTCATATTTATAGTGGATTTTAATTGGGGACAGAGGGAACACTTAGCTGGAATATGCAGAACAGCATGAAGGCTTTCACTTTTGTTGTATGTACAAATAATAGTAATCAGAACTATTTTAGAGAACATTATTAAACACTTCTTGGGTGTTGTGCTGATCAAAGTATTCCAGCACACCAAAAAAATTATGTTGCATGAGACATAGTTCTGAAACCAAGAACTTCTGTTCCTGGCCAAGTGACACCTGAAAGGTGTACTGTTACTATGTGAGGGCTACATCTATGTTGAGAAGTGGGGAGCATCTAATGTGCATCAAAACTTGTGGGCCATGCTTTTCACCTCTGCCACTGGCTATATTTTAGTGTTAAAACCTCTTCCCTGTGTCAAAGAAAATTAAAACTCAGGATGAGTTTTTTGATGCTTTACAACATACCTAGTCTCATTCATGCTTATTTTACCCTTGAAGAGATGAAGTTTTCTTATGTTATGTACCTTCCGCATACTCCAGAGCTCAAACTGATGTATCTGAGCACAGGATTGACACTGAGGATGAATAATATTAGCAAATTTAATCTTAAGAATGGGGCAGATCAATGTTGACATAGTGTAGATTCACAATCTACACAATCTGATCTGTTTAAAGGGCACTGTAAGAATATGCAGTCTCTTGCATGATGTAGAGATATAACTACATCTGTAACAGAATGTTTCAAACACCCCACTAAAAACAAATCCTAGCTTTTCTTAAGGGATCATAAATATATAAGCCTGATCTACCTTAAAAAAAATATTAGTAGGCACAGCATTTTGGAGGGTGTGGTCTTTCAGACTACTGAGGGCACTAACCTTCTTTATGTGGTAATTAGAAATTCACCTGAATTTATTATTTGGGGTGTTAAACTGAACTGAGGAGTGTTACCCTACATTATCCTTTTGCTCATTTACTCAGAAAATATGAACAATATATTGAGTTGTCCACTGAGAAATGCAGCCAAGAAAGACTCTTGTTCCAAAAGCTTTGAGTTTTTACTCAGAAACATGGTAAATGCAAGGTTTTAATAAAACATAAAAACTAGTCTAGTACTTGTTGCAATAAAGCTTTAATGTGATGCATGCTACTGTCAGGGTGGTTTGTGAGGCTTGGAAAACTTTTCCTCTTAAGTGTCATGTAATATACATGCATGTTAAAAAACCACACCAAACCAAACCCAAAAACAAAACAAGATAAACAAAAAACAAACAAAAAACCCAAACAAACAAAAAAAACCCCCCACCAAACAAAACAAAAAACTCAACAACAACAAAAAATACCAACTTATTAAAAATGTATTCACTCTTGGCATTTACTGGATGCTTTAATAATATATGCTCAGACTTAATGCAAGGGAAAAAGGTAGCTGAGGCTGTTCTTTATAATGCTGTCCATCCCTTCTACAGGGAATTAGGAAGTATGAAAATTATTTAATTCAAATTTGCAAACTTATATTAATAAACTTTAGATTCCTTTAAAAAGATCAGAACTTCTGAGAGGCTGCAATGGATGATAGTATAAGTCTGCATTAAAAAACTTCTAATTCATTCCTGCTTGAAACTGTTCCAATTTATTTTTCTAATGCTGTAGTACTTTTATTACTGGCTTTTGCCACTAACCTACAAGATGCAGAAAGATTCATCTGGAGTAACTTCCATGATGTTCTACTCCCAGTGCTTAATTTTCTTTCACCTGTATGAGTGTTCTTACCATTACAAACAGGAGGAATCTTGTAGATATACCCTGTGGCACACTTCTGCCCTATCACTTCTCTTTTCTAGGAAATGCATGCCAGAGCATTCTGAGGAGTTTCTGAGTTAGGATCAAATACAGTCACATAGCTTTGTTCAAGAATACTTATTACCTATGGGGACAGTCATATAATTATGAGTAGTTCCAATAACTTACAGACTTTATAATGTAAAAAAATCATGAATCTATTGGATCATTAAATCCATTATGGTCAACTGAAGAGTCCAGATCAAGTAAATTGAAAGGACATTTAGTGCATAATGACAACTTTAATATGTCTTGATTTTAAATACACATTTCTTATTTTCTTCTCTGGTTTTATAATGAAACTGATAGTTTAAAGAAAATGAAATTAAGATTACATTGAAATGGGTTCTTTTACTTATTGTGTTCATTCCCCCAAAATAATGGAATTTTTAGTGGTTTATTCATGCTTACTATTAATAAGAATACATTTACTGACAGAGGAAATTAATATCTATCTTATTTTTACAGACAACTACTTTAATAGGCCTTCTGAAGACAGCTAGACTGCTGCGTTTGGTGAGGGTAGCACGGAAATTGGACAGATACTCCGAATACGGTGCAGCAGTTCTGATGCTCCTCATGTGCATATTTGCACTAATTGCACACTGGCTTGCTTGCATTTGGTATGCCATTGGAAATGTAGAAAGACCTTACTTGGCTCACAAGATTGGCTGGTTGGATTCTTTAGGAGAACAACTAGGAAAGCATTACAATAAGAGTGATGCAAGCTCTGGACCATCCATCAAGGACAAATATGTTACAGCACTTTATTTTACCTTCAGCAGTCTGACAAGTGTAGGATTTGGAAATGTGTCTCCAAACACCAACTCAGAGAAAATATTTTCCATCTGTGTCATGTTGATTGGCTGTAAGTAATTTTATCTTGAATTTTAGTCTTTTTCTTCCCTCTATGTTTGAGCAAATGGCTTAGCATTCTAAGCTAATAAGATTATAAGCATGAAGCCGGAAGGGAAAATTCCTAGGGAAAGGAATGTTGTATGCAAAAATACGTTGTGACTCATTCAGTGTCAGGAAGTAATCAAGTTCCTTGACTACTCAAAATCTGTTATCCAAACTGTCAGAAGACTTGTGTTGTATATCAGTGTCTGTAAGCAAATCCTGTATAAAGTAAGAAGGTGAGTTTTGAGTGGAAACTATAGCCCATCATATTTGGATATTCATAATTTTTTTTATTTAAAACTGAACCTATAAATATATGCATGCCTTTTTAACCCTTCCCTTTTTTCTTAACTTTTACTTAGCCGTGCTCATCTGCAGAGCACAACAGTATGACTTAAGTAAATTTTGTTTCTCTTTGATGCAGCATTAATGTACGCTAGCATTTTTGGAAACGTATCTGCAATAATCCAAAGACTGTACTCAGGAACTGCACGGTATCACATGCAGATGCTGCGAGTGAAGGAGTTCATACGCTTCCATCAGATCCCCAACCCTCTGCGGCAGCGACTGGAGGAATACTTCCAGCACGCGTGGACATACACCAATGGCATTGACATGAACATGGTATGTTCTTCTGTTTTTCAGGCAGGCGTGCTGAGGAATAGATAAATGCATGAGAACTTAGAAAGAGACTGTAAGTCTTTAGTATTTATAAACTGTAAAAATACAAGCTTAAGAAGGTGGATGTATATATCAGTTTTTGACAATCAAGCCATGACACATTTGGCATCCAGACATTTCACTGCCTAGGTTATCACCAGGTACATCAGAAATCTGAATTCTCTCTGTGTATAGGAAAGCTTGAGAACTGCAAGTGACTCCTGCAAGCTTAAACAGAGAACAAAAAAAAGCATAGGTTTCTTATTTCAGACATAACTGTTGCAGAATTTTGTTTGTTCTTTGCCCTGATTTTCTACTTCTAGTATCAAAGAAGAGTACCTGTGTTTATATCTGCAGAGTTAGTGTTTGATAAAACCTGTGGAGATCAATCCTTTTTCAAAATCCTCCCATGTGATCTAGAACAAGTATATTGGGAATGGGTTGAAGAGAGGAGCAGACAGGTTTAGGTGCTCTTTTTAAAGAGAAATATTTGAATCACATGGTAGTCGGAAAAGTAATTCACTTGCATTCACAACCACATGATTCTGTACTGAAAATCAACACAGTACTACCCATTTAGCCATCCAGAGAAACTCATTGCTAAGAAGTGACAAGGCCTAACACTCATATTTTCTGGTTCTGATAAAAAGCCCCTGTAATCTCTCCTTCTATAAATATAAGGCTAGCTAAAAAGGAATGACAATCTGCTAGTGAGCAAAAGTAAGCATCTATATCTCTGGCTTATTTTCTGGAGATAGAAACATTTTTTCTGAAAAGTCAACATCATTTTGAAGACACTGAGGGCACTGTGTATCTTAAGGACCCGTGAATCTTTTAGGGATGTTTTCCAGAGTTATTCAGAGATGGAGATCAGAAAATTTGCAGAACTCTCCAGCAAGCTGTCTAGAACAAGAAAATCTATACACATTTGTAACAATTTAACTAGAGATTGACTTCCAAAATTTTGACACACATTCAAACAGCTTTCATGTATCTATACACACATTTCTAAATGACTGTCAGAGTACTACGCTTTTATGCAGTAAGTAGAAATAATGGTCTTGATTAAAGGCTTTTATAAAGGTGAATCACTGACAGTTTGAATTTACAATTACCATTAAGTAAAGCAGATCTTAAAAATATGGTAGGAAATTAATAAATTAGGCTTCACCTGCCACTTCCATGACTTTCCCCTCCAGACGGATAATACGTCCAGGGCAGCACAAGGACAATTGTATAAACCTCTGCTGGGGATTACTGCAGTGGAAGGCAGCATCAGTAGCTTCATCCTGTGTGGCACTGAATAGCCCTAATTCCTCCTGGCAATGGAATGGCAATGGAATTGTGGGGTACTCAGCACTTTGCAGGATCAGGCCCTTAAGCTGCAGGTGTGTTCAACCTAAGCCTAAAGTAGCTCACAGAATTATTTCTGAAGATATTACAAAATCATATATGTCTTAACTAATTCATTACCACTAATGGATGTTCTAAAAACACCTGTTTCACATGAAATAGTAACTATAACTGGATGTTGTCACGTGAAAAGTTGCATAATTCAGAAATTGGTGTACTGAAATTAGTCTTGCATTTGTCATTAAAGTGAAATAACAATTAAATGGATTAAATAGCCCATATCCTGCAATATGATTGTGAGGCAGTATGGAGGATATGTTTTAAATAAAGTGTGGAAAACCCCTCAAGTTTAGTATCTTGTTTTGTTTGTATTTTATTCCTTATTCTGTTCACAGTTCTATCCCTCAAGTTTTATATCAATCACTTTATTTCCTTTAAAAGCGAGTTTGAATGTATTACACTTAGTACGAGGATAATATAAGAATTGTATGATTTACATTGTACTTATGAAAGATTTATCTCTTTCCTGTCTGCTTCACACCTAAATACATGGAATAACACCACCCACTGGTAAGAGCAGGAGGTATTTATATCAAATTTAATTCCAGTATAAAGTGTGGAGAATATCCATGTTATCTGTTGGGTTTAGAGCTTGTTCAATGCTTTCTAATTTTAATTGTAACTTTTTGCATGATGAAGGGGTAGATAGCAAAGGGAAATAATCCAAATAGAATCAGATGTGGGGCAAAATGGTTACTAAAAATTAGACACTAAAAAATTCTAATCTAACCACGTTTATTAATCACTGTTTTACCCCACAACTCAAGTCATGCTTCTCTGCCCAAAAAGGTCATGTGCATATTGGTTTGCATTAGATAGTTGCTCTGTAGGAATGTCACTGACAAAGTTGCCATGCTGCTGATCATTCTGCATTTTCCTTTGTGTGAATGCTCTTGGTTTATACCATATATGCATGTTAACACACGCACCACTGAAGTTTTCTTGGCTATTAGCCATGTGCATATGAGTTGGACTTGCATGCTTTTTATACTTAATTTTGCATGAAATATTTGCATTTACAGACAAAGGACTAATATTGTCCTCAGACAAATGTGCTTGACTCCTGCCCATGTTTACTTGGAGATTTTTGCAAATTCTGAAGGCAGAATTTCATCCAATATATTTTTTTCTTCATTTCATGACTGAAAGCTGAAAAAAAATTTCAAAATGTAGTCTTCTTTCTCCTTTGAAAAATAAAATGCATACAAATTCATATTTTATATATATATATGTACATGCAACATATACATAGACATACTCATATATATATATAAAAATAATGTTGGAGAATATATGTCAAAAGATGCTTTAAATTATCCTCAGTAATATATTTAAGAATCCGGGTAAAGTCAAAAATAAAAAATAAAAAAATATTAAAGAGAACCCTTTTAATCTCAGGAGTAAGCAGGAGTAATGCGCTAAGACTGAACTTGACTTTTTAATCAAAATTCTACACCTTAGACTGCAAATCAGAAGATAATACTTTATGCTTATTTGAAATGGTTAAACTTTAAATTAGTTTTAAAAACCTGTAGGTGAAATATGCTGAGACCTTGTTTATTTGTTCATTTGCTCCCTTCTGCTCCATTTCTACATCTTTTTTGATTATATTCCATTACATAATGTATTTTGGTTAAAAACAGTTCCACATAATTATGCATGGACTGGATAAACAGGATTTGGGATTTATTTTAATCTGGATAAAAATCTTGAGTCTATAGAATAAGCATAATTTACATCATGTCCCTGTGATATACACTGGCGAAGTCAAATTACAGAAAAAATGTTTACAATGCATTTTGTTTCATGAAAGATGTCACCAGTCCCAAAGGTTCAAATACTTGCAATTTTTTTAACTATCCTGTTCTGTTTTTCCTAAACTCTTTTTGCCTTCTTTTCCTCTTTCATTTCCATATTATCAGTCCAGCACTGATAATAGCATGCCTATGATGCTAACACTAAAAAGATCAGTTATTTAGTGTTTGAGATTTTTTTTTAAGTTATGCATGTATTTTTTACAATCCTGTCCCACCCTTTCTTTCTATGGATCTTCTGTGCATCTGAAAGGCTTTATTGGTTTATTTTACATTCAAAAAGAGTTCGAAGAAGTAACAAGTGGGACAAGCTGAAAAGTGTTTAGCCCAAGATAAACATTAATTAAAATTTTGAATGTGGAACAAATGTCTTTTTGTTTCAGGTTTTGCCCAATAGCATAAAGGGGAGAGTAAGCCAGAATTTTTGTAAATGAATGTATGATTTCTCCTGCAAGCATCCAAGAAAATGGTTAATTTTACAGTTGTGGTAACTGTCTTGGCAACTGTGATTATGAAAGTACAGTAGAGCACGCACCTATCTGAACCAGCAAATCTAATGTAGCAAATAAAGTGCAGGTTCACCATTGCCTTGTAAAGACTTCTTTTGAAAGAAATTGGCCACTGATACCTGGTTTACATCACAGCATTTTTTATTCTTGCTTTTTCTTCCACCGTGATCACTTCTTACAACAAAACTAATTTTATCAATAGAACCAGTGCCACTATTGTATTTGAAGCAGAGGATTATAGAAGTAAATTAAAATTTCTAAAACAGCAAGGAGAAATTCTTTGTACCATCAAAAGGCTAATGCAAATTAGATGTGTTTGGAACAAAACATAGCAATAAATTTTTAAACAAAGGGAATATGTAATCATGTTGAAACTTGGTACTGCTGTTTGTCTATATGTCAGAACAGAATCATGACATATAAACCAGCCAGGAAGTACATTATGATTATCCGTAAACCTGTTCTTTCATTTTCTAGAATAAGACCCCTTAAAAAATGGGATTGCCTACATTGAATTGAGTTATAGAAAATAATTCAACTCATAGAAAAAAATATGTTCAAGAATGTCCATCTATTTATAATGATTCTTTATCAGTTTCTCAGTGCATTGTATTTTGTGGTCTAAAGTCTCAAAAGCAAAAGCGATTAATTTTTCAACTACCATTTTTTTAAAATATACAGATCTGTTCAATCTTCAAACTTCTACAGATTTAAAGCCTTTCTCTTGGTAAGGTAGTCAACAGTTGAAGAAACTGAAATAATTTTCTGTCTTCCTTGTTCAGCAATGCATCATATCTCAGAGACCACTTTCAGATGTACTCAGAAACTGTAATAAGATTATAGAAGAATGTTCCACTGCAGCTTCACAAATTTCAGCATAAAGATGTCACGTGTCTGTGTTGTGCCAATGATTGAAAACTAAAGATCCTATTCTTGATAAGATTTTCAGGCTTCAATTTCATTGAAAGGTGAACTAACTCATTATCACACACTGCTTCTCTCAACTGTTGAAAGGAAACATATTGAACATTAAAAAAAAAATTCACTTTGTATGAAGAAGAGGATTTTTCAGAAATATTCTTTCTTCTATGTGAATCCCAAGAATTTCTGGAGCAGAATTATTGCCACCTGTGATCTTGTCCTCTCTTTTCTAAATGCTGGAAGCCCTTTGAAATGTTTCTACCTTCAACTTATAGAAATAATTACGTTCTGTAATTAATTACCAATTTAGAATAGTAAACCCTAAATTCTAAATGCTGGTTACAGAAATGTTTCACCTAAATGATGTTATTAAATTATGAGAGTCAAATGTTTGTGAAAGAACTAAATCCTACACTATTCTCCATGGGAGGAAACAGCTTCTGGGGGACAGAGATCCTAATTCAAAATCTAAGCAGTGCAATTTGTGCAGCTAAAGAGCCTCAGGTTAGCCCTAAAATTACACGGCTGGCAGAAAGGTGAAAATTAAATACATAGTTTATTTCACTAAATAAATGAATTAATATTAATTAATTTCACTCATTTATACTGAACAAATTAAGAAGGTTTATTTTTTAATATAAAGTTTATTATTCAAATATTTGGAGAACTTTATTCAGCATTTAGTGATGCCAATGTCAACATAACCTGAGATCTCTCTTATGCAGGTGAGAACCAAATAGAAATTATGTATGTGTGGTCATGACACAAAGTGAATTTACTCCTGCTTCCTTGTACCTTCAGCCACTCAAAGTGTTTGCTGTGTTAATTTTTTACATGGATCAGTTTCTCAAATCATTTCACAAGGAGAGATCAAGACAAGGAAGGAATTAACAGATAAAATGGAGAAGGACCAGACTCCTCTTTCCATTTTATGTCATCTTAAATTCTCAGATGAACTTGGTAGTCTCCCCTTATCTTTCCCTCTATATAATGGACACCTGGCACTCATAAACAAGTCTGACTGATTGTAGAAGAAAGCCTTAGTCACTTGTTTCAACATACCCCAAAACCAGCACAACACACAAGAACCTCTTTCAACAAGGGCTCTCTTCAACTGCTGCTTGGTATTTAATGATCCCACCTATATTTCAACAGAGAAAATGTGTGACAGAAGAATGCAGAATTAAATGAGTATCTTTGATTGTAAGGCTGCAAACACTGGAGAATCTCATACTAGGAAAGGCTGAAAGAGCTGGGACTGCTCAGCCAGATGGGAGAAATGGAGGCTCACAGAGGATCTCATCAGTGAGAAAAAATACCTGAAAGGAGGGTGTGAAGAAAGTGGAACAATTTTATTTTCAGTGGTGCCCAGTGACAGGACCAGAGATAGCACACACTGAAACTGGAGGCTTCATCCAAACACCAGGAAGCACATTTTTACTGTGAGAATAACTGGGCACTTGTAGAAATTGCCCAGAAAGGGTGTGGCATCTCTATCCTCGATGATATTTGAAAGCCATCTGGACATCACCCTGGCTGCCAGCTCTAGGTAGACCTTCTTGAGCAGGGAGGATGAACCAGATGATATTTCTGACAAGAAGATCATTTCCAACTTCAATCATTCTGTGATTTTGTTCGTATGGAATGCAGTATTTCCATGTTTAATGAAAATTGTTGTGGCTTATATCCACAATATGGAATTGCTCCAGTTTAGATACTTTCTAAATATTTTCTGTGAGATATATATCAATATCTGTTCCAGAACTGAGGATAGAAAATCTAAAAATTGTCATGAATTTTATAATTTATCCAGAAAACCCAAGGTTATTTTTACCTCAAGCAGTTGCTTGTTGCCTGAGATTAAGGCACAAGGATGTGTCCATGTCTGTTATGACAAATGTGCCTGATCAGTGTGTGAGGGTTACCTTGCTGTCATCTTGACAAAATGAATTGATTAAGCTGGACTCCCTCTCCTCATAAAAACATCACGTTCTTCAAGGCAGTATGAATCATGTCCCTACTATCCTCACAAAATCTCAATCAGTTATTCCATGTAAAATGTTGTACATCTCTCTGGATTATGTTATCCTCCTCTGTAAGCATGCCACATAGATAAAGCAATGTTATTTGATTTGAAGTTTTATTCCAATCAGGAAGAACTAACTGAACTTGGACTTGATAACTATCAATGAGAGACAACTGGAGCCTATGGTCACAGCATCCTAACTGATTTTCATTTACTTTACTTTTTCTTTTGTAAGGAGAGGAGGGCTAAAGCTGACTTTGTGTCTTGTTAAATGTCTTAATAAAATATTTGTGTATATTTCTTGAATTATGCATGAGTTCTGATTCAAAACATGATTCTAACCATGAGAATCCTAGATTTTTCTCACCAGGGCCCCATGGCATCACTATGGAGGAGATAGTGTGCATAATAATAGAAATACGTTAGGAAAGAAAGGATCAATTGAAACTCAAATCTGTATTTAAATGATTTATTAGTTTGGGATTTATCATTGATAATAATGTTATTAAAGAGCAATTCTAGATTTATAATTTTCAATACTCATTTTTTTATTTTGAAGACTGCATGGATGATTTTCTACTATTTAGTACAGGCAGTGTGTACAAATTTGATGTTGATGTTGATTCTCATATTATAATACAATTTTCAATACAATTTCAGTAATGAAAACCAGAATATGAGAATGAATGTAACAAATAATTGAGAGTTTGGGTTGACAAAATGTTGTCTGTACTGCACAGCTGTTTCATAGTTTGGAAACATGAAATTCTTTATTGTGTCACCTACTGGCCTTAGATTAAATACCTCACTACACAATGTGTACAATTTGGTAAGCTCTTTTTAGTGATGTAGTTTTTTCCAGTGTTTTAACAAATTTCTCTTTGAATCAGCTTCTTTCTTGACTTTCTAAGATTTTATTAATGGACTAATCTCCAAAACTCCATTGGAAACCAATGCTATTTAGTCTTCCTTTTAGGCATTTTAAAATTGTGATATTAAAGAGTAGATGTCTTTCCTCTCTGATGTATAAAACTACTTTAGACTGTAAGCTCCATGGAGCAGGTATGTTTCAGTCACAGATGCTTTAAAAGGGGCTGGGATCTTTCAGATGTTATTGACATTTAACTACTATTAACTAATATGCAAAGATTTTAGAACAGTTTCATGATAGTATAAATTAATTATAAATATAATTGTTTCTATAAGGGAATATGCAAAGTATCTTCAGAAATATAAACCAACACACATGGTCTGCTTGGGTTTTGCTTAATGGTAAAATACAATCCCTTGATAAATCCGATAACCCACTGATGTGAAAAATTAAAACAAATTATTCTAAGTGTATTCTAAGTGCTCATAACTTCCTAACCATTCAAATACGTTTTTCTTGTAAGTACTTCTGAATTAAAAACACATTTCCTATTTCATATCCTATAAAAAATGTAGCTCTTCCAAACTGTAATCAGACACATACATAACAAACAAATTAATTCAAAATAGGTCTTTTATACTCACATGACTAGAGAACAATTTCAAAATAAACACAATTTTTCTCCACCTGCACCATTTGGTGAATGCAATTGTTTCTCAGTTTTTCAGTATCATTCAGTAAATAAGTTGATAAAACCTAGAGCCTTTTTATTTCACTATAATTACACTATAATCAAAAGCATAATTCGATACTAAGCTATTTCTAGTGGTATGATAGATACTGAAAACAGTGACACCACAGAAGTTTTCACTTATCATATTTTCTTTTGCTTAGTGTTGTTGAATGCTGGCTTATACTGAGGATGTATAAATTTCATGTGGTAATGCTGTAAGGCTCAAAAAAATTGTTGTGTATATGTGTGTTAAAACATTGTTTGTTATTTCACAGCATTGATTTCCATTAGCAATCATTGAAACATTTCAACTCTGGTTAAAGGTTCTAATATCTCATTTTTAAAACATAGCTTTGCTTGCATGGACAGAATCCTCATATCAGAAATGAGTTCATCTTCACTAGCAAGGGATATGAGTTATGAATATATTTCTGCAATGAGAGTGAGTGCATAGGCTTTTTTGTGTGAAGTAGAAATTAATCTAGCAATAAGTGAATGCAGTTTAGATACATCTTTTCTCTGCAGAAATGTTTACATATTTCTAGAAAAACAGTGCAGAGGATAAACAAGGATGAAATAATAGGCTGATCTAATAAAAAAGAGACACATCCTGTTCACATATTCATAAGACTTGTAGCATGAGTACATATTTTGCCTTTAGTAATATGCAACAGTTGTAGCTGTCCCTAGGGAAAGTGTATGACCCAATCACATCACTGACAGCAGATTACAGGATATAACAAAGGAAGGTGGGGTGTCATAACATGTCAGCACACAGAGTCACTCACAGTACTCCCATGAAGTCAGTACCAGAAATGTTTATAGATTCTAAAAGAATCAGAGCTTTATTATCCTAGATAATTTAGAAAAGCTCACACATAATGACCACGTTGTAAATAACTCCTTTCTTTCCTTCTAAACGAAATTAACATGTTGCCATGGTACCCAAGAGGAATCCCATGATTCCACTTCAGGCAAACTCCTATTGTAGTAAGAAATGAGCTAGGACCACATCAAGTAGCCCTGTGGTTTGCTGAACGAATCATCTGTCTTTGTAAATCTGCATAACATTGTTGTTTCAATAGGTCATGCTGCTTTTTCCGATAAAAATCGAAGACCTACACTTGCAAGCAGAATATATTTAACATAATGAAAAACATAATGAAATGCCCTCTCTCTGAAAAATATCTGATCTTCAGATCGTTCTCATTTTGCATGGTTATTTCAGCAAATACCTCTCTTATAATAAATGTAGTACTTTGACAATTGATAAAAAGGAAATAGATATATCAGTCCAAATAAGTGAAGTTCAGTCAAGATTTCCCCTTCAGCAGTCTTATTTGTTATTTAACTGCAGTATAGTCATTCATGTACCCTGATACCATTTCTTGCAATGAAAGAACTCTTAATAGCATATTTTGTAACCACTGTATTGACTAGTATTTATATGAGTATTCACACTGTAAAAGCTTCGAATTACGTAGGTCATACTATGCATTTGCTTAATTTTAATACTCCTACAGCTCTTAGAGCCATGTCTATTTGTAGGCCGCTTCGTTCTCTTTGTCCAGGAAGAAAACATAAAAATTATATAAAGAACTTTCCTAGCATTCGCATGAAATCTTTACGCTTGTCTTTCAGGTCCTGAAGGGGTTTCCAGAATGCTTACAAGCTGACATTTGTCTGCACCTCAACCAAAACTTGCTTCAGAATTGCAAAGCTTTCAGGGGGGCCAGTAAAGGCTGTCTTCGAGCTTTGGCTATGAAATTTAAGACAACTCATGCACCTCCTGGAGACACTTTAGTGCACTGTGGAGATGTTCTCACTGCTCTTTATTTTGTGTCAAGAGGCTCCATTGAAATCCTTAGGAGTGACATTGTTGTAGCCATTCTTGGTAAGTACATTATTGCAAGGCATATTAAAAGAGTCTGATTTTCAAAAGAAATATTTGTTGTTATTCCTGGGACAGGAAATTTGTAAATATTTACTAACTTTTTTTTTTTTAATCAAGCAAAGAAATAATTTAAGAAGAAAAGTCTACATTACTGCAGTAATTCGTGTGCACCAAAAAGCCCATATCTTTGGATTTCTAAAGATTTGTCTTTAGTCATATTTATCCCTAGGTAAAAAGTAAGCTGCAAGTTGAGGCAAGCAGCTATCCAATTATTCCAGTTCTGATTGTGCTGCAAGATCAAAAGTTAAGGCTACCCCGTTCTTTAACAGTGATGAAGGTTTTGAGACATGTAGACTTCTCTATTTGCTAACTGGAGCAATCTACTCTGAGTATTGAAAATTTCCCCTTGAGATTTTCAGTAATATCTGTTTCTGCCCACTGAGCATAAAGGAAAAGAAGAGAATAATAAAGGAAAAGAAGAGAATAATAAAGGAAAAGAAGAGAATAATAGATTAGTTTGATCTAGAAGTTAAAACACCAGTGTTCCCTCTATATTTCTTATTAACACATTTTTGTTTGTATAGCATGATGAGTTACTTGTTTTCTTTCCTAATAAAGCTGGCTCAGGACAATGCTCAGTCCAGCTAGGAGCTCACCTGCAGCTGGTGATAGCTCTCATGTGAAACCAGTAAGACTTCATTAGCTATAGCAATATGAAAAGTAAAATAACTAAAGTCTTACTTAACATGACTACAGATTTATTTCTCCAATTTTATATTAGATAATAAGAATGCAAAGAATAATTGAGTAGATGAGTAAGGATTTTGCTGTACAGAAGCATATACCAGCTGTAATATCATCCAGGTATTGTCTTTCTGTTAATTGGCCACTGTAGGAACTTACAGTCAGAAATGTAGCTGAAGCAAGATGTGGACTGGGGGCAGTGTGTCGCTATTGACCCACTTTTGACTGATTATTCTGTTTATACTTTGCAAGGTGGATATGTGAGCAGAATAAAAGTGTACCTAAAGCAGTCCTTCCCTAGGTTTAGATAGTGTTATCTAGATAATTTATCATCTCATGCTGTTGCATCTCATCAGCTGGGCCAGCTTTAGGCACAGGCAAAGTAGGGAGCATGCAAGTATAACACCGAGAGGTTTTTATTTAACTGTGTAAGAGTCTTGCCCTGATTATGAGCAGTGTGGTTCATCAAGGAATTCATCTCTCACATCAAAAACATGTAAATTTCTGTACTATTTCTATTGCACTTGCAATCAAGACAAACTGACAATTTTATGGATTCATCAATTTCTTCCTGGGCTAAAGATGCAGACTGGACAAGTTTTTCATATTATGCACATGAGATGCCTGTGCTCTCCCACTGCAGCAGAAACCCAGGTGTTTGCATAGCCATTGCACTACATCTCTTCCAGCCTAAAACTGTTCACACCGAGGACTGCAGTTTGGAGCCTCACTCTCCCAGGGAATGGTAGGTCAAACAGAAAGACAGGTGTGCACAACTTCATCCAAAAGAATCTGTGGCATGATCCATGAGGTAGGAATCTGCTTATAGCTAGCTCCAGTGAATGAGTCATTGGTATTTTGAAGAATCTACAGAATGGATAGATTATATAAAGGAAAATTACTCTGCATTGAAAACACTCAGAAATCTAACAAAGTTCATCAATAGTTAGGCAAATATGTTAAGTTAATTCTTCTTTCTGAAAAACCTACACACAGAAATGGACATAAAAAAAACACTCAGTGCTTTGTGCTCTGGACAACAGAGTAGTAAAACAGAGGTAGCATGGATGAAATTTTCACCTTTAACAAGTATTGTAGCATCATCAAATAAATCAAAGTGTTCGAGAAATGTTGAGTTTCTCCCCAGTTTTTCTCAAATCATCAGCACTGTCTGATGTGGACAAGTTAAGTTTCTTTAATACTGATCTGACAACAGTAATTCTGCACTAAATCCCTAGAAAACAGTGTCTCTTTCAGCTTTGCAGACAAGATATGAAAATACTGCAACCATGTCAATACTCTCATTGCAGAGGTTTTGTATGCCTTGAATAGGGACCTCTGAACTCATAGATATTTAGGGCAGAAGGACTATATTGGCAAACCCTTTTTATGTCGCTGATTCCTGTTACATTTAATATCTTTGACTATCTGTTATGTCTAATGAACTGTGTTTGATCAAATGAAAACAAGAGGTTCACTTTCTTGGCAGGTAATTTCCATAGTTAATTACCTTTATTGTTAAAAATGTGTCCTTTATTTCCAGTATAAAATTATCTTGCCTCAGTTTCTTTCCATTGGTTCATCCTGTGCTTTCCTTCTCATATTCTAGAGGTATTGAATACCAAATAATTTTTCCTCTCTAAAGAATGATTCAATATAATCGTGTTATCTCTAAATTTCCCCACGTTCAAGATCCTCACTGGAAACCAACCCCTAAATTACCTTTCTCATTTTTTAGCTGGTGTTCAACTTCCTTTTTGGAAAATGGAAAAAACAGAACTTTTTAACCTAATGTGAAAGGCACAAATGTTTAACAGAGACAAAAAATCACCACTGTATTCTTTTTTACCAGTCTGCTGTTTCTTTCTTGCTATGACTATTCTTTTCCACAAGTGTGCTCTTAGTTCATCTCCAACCCTATTTTGCAGGTAACCTTGAAACCCTTAGTTTAGAGCACATTTTCATTGGTTGATGCCTGCAGCTGCTTTGCATTGATGAAGTTAAGGTACAGTTTGGCAAAAATGAGCAATTAAATAGAGATGAAAATCTTAACAAACACCTATTGCAAATGTGTCAACATTGATTGGAAGAATTGTAATGGTATCAAAACAGAGGCAGACGTCTTTAAAGGGCTTGACAAAAGAACTCCTGCATCTTAGAAGTTTTGTTTTCCCTCCAAAAAAATCAAACCTAAGCAATTTTCTACTAAAATATATTTCAAGTACACTCAGTTCCTTCATGTAATTCTTAGCAAAATGATATTATAGCCCAGACAAGTCCTGTACCGGACTGAACGATAGAAATTGTGTCTTTGCCATCATAACAATTTGATTGAATTCAACAAATAATGCTTTTAGAAGAAAGGACAAAGGAACCTGCTCCAGTCATGTTGTTTTGATGAAACTGAAGAAAAGTTTTGATGAAACTTTCACTTAGTCCAGTTATATGCCCATGTGTTTTCATTGATCTTAATAATTTCACTTTTAATACTTAATAATACTGCTTTTTCTTCATATATGTTCAATGGTAATCTGACTGTATCACTTCATGTAAAACCAAGTATTCTATGCCACTGTCATAAAGAAATATACCATTCAATTTAATGGCTTATTCATGTTTAAAATAATAATCTCTGTTTAATTTTCTTTCTGCAGGGAAAAATGATATTTTTGGAGAGATGGTACATCTTTATGCAAAACCAGGAAAGTCAAATGCAGATGTGAGAGCTTTAACTTACTGTGACTTACATAAGATCCAGAGAGAAGATCTACTAGAAGTTTTGGATATGTACCCCGAATTTTCTGATCTCTTCCTCACCAATCTGGAACTAACTTTTAATCTGAGAGATGAAACTGCAAAGGTACATAGAATAAGTGATTTATCTTTCTTTCAAATCTGTCTTCCAATTACAAAACTTGAAAACAACATTTGAAAAACTAAGGTTAACAAAATGAAAAGCTAAAATCCTATATTAAAAAGATACTCACCTGATTGCTTTTACTGAAGTCAGTTAAACTCAGCAGAAGTCAATGAAATTATTCAGACGATGTTAATCTAACAGGATTTGGTTCTATATTTAAATAGTATTAAGGCTTCACCCAGGGGGATTTTGTTAAAGCCATGGAAAATATGGTTTTTTTAGATGACTATAGCCTAGGTCACCACAAGGGGAACTTTTGACACTAAATGTAATTGTACATCCATAAAATAAGGATAAATCAGATTATCCAGATTCATTCTGTGTCTAGCAATAGAAAATATTTAATTGCCTTTCAAATACGAATTGTTAATTCCCTTATCTTGGCACGCACTCTATCTCCTAGGAGATTAAAAACTTACAAGGGACTTTTCAACTTTTACTCAGTCTTCAATTTTGCAGGCATTTCTTGGTCTCTTTTTCCTAAGTGTCCCCTTTTGCACAAATTAAATCTTCAGGAAAGTCAAAATTTTACCAGTGTTTTCTCATTTCAGACTGACAGGGTTAGTCTGACTTGGGAAGGAAAGTGGACGTTTGGCCAAAGGGGGAGTGGGGAAACTCTCTTGCCCAGCTCGTGCTACTGAGGCTAAAGGCTTCCCCAGAAGATTGCAGGTACCCCAGCCCTGGCCACCAGGCAGGGACTACTCTGCCCACAGAGTGACTGGTTTACATTTCATTATTTCTGAGAGAATGCCACTGTGGCTTCCAACTGCACTTTAAAAAAAACAGAGGTTCAGGGAGAAGGAACTAATATAATTTGGCCGCAAAGGACTTCTAAGAAAAAAGGAGAAAAAGAACAGTAAGTTTTGGGCTGTAAATCATAGGGACATCTTTGCTAATCAGTGTGGATCTTTATTTTTAAACAAATTATAAAAAATACAACTTCTGACAAGAAGTGGCACTTCTTTTTATTATGAGCCTTTTAAAATAAAATATCATTCTGAAAAAAAAGACCAATTATATTCTTTTTTTTTTCAGTCATCCCTTTGTATGTATTGAAAAAGTCATCATTATTAATTATATGTGAAATACAACACAATGAATATATAGTCTAGTGATAAGTTTAAGTTTAAACTGAATGTCCATATATTTGAATAATTTCTTGAAGATAATTTCACATTAATGATTTAAGTCTGAGAAATTATTTCTTGCAATTACATTATCATCAATGTTTTATCATTATTTCTTCCTTATATCTGAGAATTTTTTTTTAAATCAATCTTTTGTTTTGTGGTGTAGAATACAAACAAAGTTCACACTTCCTATGTACCTTAGAAATTGTTCTGTTGCTATTTCTTACTGTTGTACCAGCCACTAATTAAAGATCATAGTCTTCCCAGAGACAAGGAAGGCAGGAGAGGCTCAGCCATGCTTCTGAGCTTGCAAAATCACAGTTTTTCTCTACCAATTCCACTTACTTTCCACTGTTTTTGCAATACAGAAAATCATCCCCCAAAAGAAGCATTGAGCACATTCTCATTTTCAAAACATCACTCAGATCTTAATATGTTATCAGAATAATAGGTGCTTCTGCCTCAACTTCTGCTCCTGTCCTCCCATTTGCGTAAAAGTCTTTTTCTTCCTGCAGTTGTTCTACCAGTTGGCCACCACTGAAGCACTTTACTCACCAGGTTTGCAGTGAGGGGAATAGAGAAATATGTAAACACTTCCCAGCTCCCCTCTGCCCTTCTCCTATGTTGAAAACTGCTTACTTGAGTGCTGTGGGAAACCCCACTAGCACAGGGAAGGGAAGTAAGCTGAAGTCAATGCCATGGCTATGCATACAAAGAGCAAAACTGGGGTTATATTTGCTAATCTGTAAATGTCTTAAAGTAAGTAGAAAAAATAAGAGTTAAATGTATCTTGTACCTAATAGAAAAAAAAAAAAAAAAGCACTGCAATCTTTATAAGATGGATAGAAAAAAAGCAACATTGTGTTCTGGTACAGAAATAAGTATCTGAACAATCTAAATCTGATAAAGAGGAAGGAAGGGTCTAAAAAGATAAAATAATGAGAGGTAAAGTGCCTGATACTTGTCAGCCTTATATTTATTGTAAAATACGGCCTTTATAATCATTGCAAACTGTAACCTTTATAATCATTACCATGGTTAAATATAAATATAATTGCAATCAGTTACCACTTTACTTCTTGAAATAGTATGCATTCTCTGTTAGAGGTTTTTTAATTCTTTTTCATTAATTTCTCCAAGGTTATGTAAACCAGGTCGGTGCAAGTTCAGAGAAGCTGGTAACACATGAACACATGTATTTCATGTAAAATTATTATCAGGGTAATTTTATTTCACCATTAGGTGATGACAATGTTGCTTTTGCTCAATTTGCATAAACTTTTTTAATGTTAGCCTTGGGCAATTCCGTTCATTAGATAGTGATGGAGAGGCTGATGCAGACTGACTTTAATATTGCCTTTTTTAAAGCTTGAACATGATTAACAGTCAATCACCCATTGCAAATCTGCCCTCTTTAGATGGGACTAATCTGTCATTTTGTTTCATATTTCATTAATCAAGTCTGACCTCGTAATAAGATCACAAACTACCAATGATACGGATGGAGATAACTGCAAACTACGAAGACGGAAATTGTCCTTCCAAAGTGAAATAGAGAAAGGTAATTAACTTCATTTCTTACATTAGACAGCACCACCTCATTATTCATTGGTATTTCACTTGGTAACGCTGGGTACATTAGGGTCCCATATTGGCTGTTACTAGAGCAGCCCTTGAGAGTCCAGCTGTGCAGCAAAACTACTCTGTGCATTAACCCCTGTATGCTTATGTATAACTAGAAGATGTATGTTTCACCCTTCCATGACTTCACATCTATCTGTGAAGAACTGGTCCAACATTAAGCTACTTTGTTGCCTTTGAGATATGCATATATATATGTATATTATCTCTTAATATCTACTTTCTAAGAGACTATTTTTTAAACTGTGTGGAGAACCTAGTCTGTGGATTATTTTATTTCCTCAGCAAAATGCTTTGTTGAATTTGATGCTAGGTAGTGTTTCCCCCTGGAACTGAAATATTTTTTAAAAACCCGTAGATTCACTATAGTCTGATTTTGATCCATATGGTAATGTGTAAAATGTTGTTCTGTCAAACAGAACACTTACATTCACACTAGTGGCTTTTGAGAGTAAACCTAATGAAGGAAAATTCAGTGAAACATTAAACTTTTTCACCAGTAACTGTAGGAACTGTAGGACAGTTCAGTAGCTGTGGTCAGACAAAAACTGTCATGAAGACAGCTAAGCTGATACTCATAGGATTTTCATGTTTATGTAGGGGAAAACACAATTCCTTGAATACCATTACATTTCTATGGTTGAATGGTTTGTCTGACAAATTACTGTTTCTGTTATGCCTGTCTTTCACACTCCCCAGTTAAACCTCAGTCCTAAATGCAGCATAATACCAATTTATAGAGTAGCTGATAATATATGGGAACAGTTTAAATATACATAGCAGGTATAATACTCCATGAAGATACTCTAATCCAGAGTATGGCTATTCAGAACAATGACATTCCTGTTCGATCAAAGAAGCATCTTTAGGGCAGAAAGCCAAGACTGACAACAAATCTGTCAGGAAAATGTCCCCATGAAATATTCAATCTGCTCTTCACAAAGAATCTGTTGACAGAGATACTTTGCCTGACTAACCTTCACATTTCTTATGAGAAAACATATGCTGCTACCTAGACAAGATGGAAGTGATCTTTTATGTTATGCCTGCTGTAGAATTACAAGTAGGCTACTCAGGTGTCAGTGAGGTTTCAAGACCCCCTAGGCTTTTATGAATTTTGCCCAGTCAATTACATGGAACATCCCTTTTGAAACATTTATTTGCATTACTTTTGAAAGAATATATTTTCCCACGGTTTTGTCTCTGAAAAAAAACTTGCACCACTGGGGAAGAAGAGGCAAGACTGGCAAGCTTCTTAGTCCTGGCAATAATTGTACAGCAGCTGGTAATATCTGGGTTAGGCAGAAGTGAGGAACACTGGAAGTCCATCTGAGAAGAAGACAAAACAAGTAGACTCCTTTGCCAAGTACTGGGTACACTTTTGGCCCAGTGGCTTACTGCCCCTGTCTGGTCTCTTTTCAGATTCTCTACATGTTCCCACGGGCACAGCAGACACCTCATAATCATAGATCTTCAGTGTCACTTTTCTGTGGCCTTCCCACATCCTCTATGAGGTTGTAGAGTACTAGAGGTACTGCTGGTTTGTAAAGTAATGATCTATTGATTTCAACCCTTTATACATAGGAGGGAGTGGCATCTTATTTTGATCCAGCACAGTCAGTCTATAATGATAAGTATTTGGGGATGATCCTGCAGAGCTTTTCAGAGCTGGAGAAGACAGAGTTTCTGAACAAACAGCTGGAAAATGCACTTCTGTACACAGTATGCCAAAAGATAAAAAACATCTGTTGTATGAAAATCATATTTTGATTTCAGAACTACAGTTTGAACAGGGTAGAGATTCCCAGAATTCTCACTGTTATATTTTGATATTTTATTTTGCAATTATTAGAGGCAATAATAAATGCTCTTCTTGCTGGCATTCTTTGCTTTCAGCTGTTGACCTACTAGTATATTATGCAGCTTGAAATTGTATTTTTTCCATCTTTAGTGTGATCACCATGTTTTTTCTCTTTTGGAGTGCTAAAAATGGGATTGTGTTATCTCAGCCTTTAGTTCATTCTAGCCTGATTTGGACCTTGTTGCCATGGTAACTCTCCCTGCACAAGTTTTATCAGGGGTTAAACAAAATCAACACAGCTCTCTGTTATGCATCTGCAGTTAATACCCCTGGTTCCCCAATTCCACACAAGACCTTCTCACTCCACATAAACATAATTCTACCATTTAAAGCCTGCATCAACAAAACTGAACTTAACTAGTAATGCTAATAAAGGCTCTGTCATAAATTGATTTTAGAGGCTACAAAACTATTTGAGGGACCAGCTTGTTCTCTGGCTTCTAGAAACAGTTGCAGCATCAGAAGAGGTCCCCTGCAAAAATTAATGCACACACTACATAGCAGCTTATACTTGCTCCCACCCTAAAGAAATCCACTGCATGTCTTTCCAAATAATGGATGGAACTTCTTGCACAGGTGCAGGTGCAGACTTAGCCAGTTGCCATAGATGCTTGACAATCAGCCAAGAAACTCTCACAGACTGCTTAAAATTAGCAGCATTCCTGCCTGGCAGTTCCAAACAAAGCTCTCAGTTGGGCTGGCAAGTTAGTCTCCTGCTGAAAACTTTGCAACAATAAGCTGCTCCCTCTATACTGAGTTGTCATTTTTAGCAGTGCAGAATACAGTTTTTCTTGCTCATTTCTCATTTACTTCTAGCAGTTCTGTGTGAGTTAGCTAATTTCAAGGGAAATACATTCAGGCAAGAACTTTCTTTTGCTTTGCTAGTTCTGAGTGCAGTTCTATTATGCCATGCTGAATAGGGCATTTCTAGAGTTGTTTACATCAATATAAAATCCAATGTATGGGTGAAAAATGCACAGTATAAGGAGACTCACTGGAAGCCTGAAAATCTTGGGCTTTGAAAAGACTTTCTAGAGTTCAAGCATTATCACTTTTGCTAGCAACTTTTTAAGCTTTTTGTTAATGTTGGCTCTAAAATCTTAGCCTCTTGGGACTGTTCTGGTGACAGCTGGCCTAGGAAACTTATAATAAGAAAATTTTAATTCCATGGACGTGATTTTAAGTGGTCACTAAACAAAGTTCTCACAGACTATTTTTCCCCTGCATCTTGCACTTGCCCATGTCAACACAGACTATAACAATCAAGTGAGATATAAAATACCTATTGCAGTACTTAATTCTTAAAATATTGTTAAATATAAACACATATATTGCTTAATTTTAATTTGAAGATTTGTTTCCTGACCAGACTTTTCAATAAGTGTCTACTGATCAATTCTCAAAGTAAGCAGTATAGCCAGAGTTCTAAGAAACTTCTAACTGAATCTTGATTAGTGTAACTACCTTAAGTGCATTGCTTGGAGGTGTTTTTCAGGCTATGAAGCCAAGACATATTAGCACAGTTTTATTACACAAAGTATCTAGAGACCATGGCTCTTAATTGAGATATAGAAGACAAGAAAAAGTTTCAGGAACTGATTCTGCCTGAAACTATGAAGTGGAGCTTTACTCAGAGAATGGGGAAACACTCTTCCCATTCTTGTCCCCTCCCCCAGCTTACTTGTCTAAATGCTTACTTTGTGAATAGATGCTCAGCCGAACACTGTTTCATGTCCCAAGGAAAGTCGGATAAGGATGTGAAGGAAAATTGAAGCTCTTACTTTACTGTGCTAAACTTTCAGTATTTTGCTGATGAAGTTGGCTTGGGCTTAATTAGAAAATAGTTTCTAATATTCCACCAGAGTGTTAGGTCACTAAAGAGCCAGGAAACAACTAATATGTTGGCAGGCAGCATATGGTTGGAAAAAAGACCTCATGTCCCTAAAATCTTACCTTAGCCATGAAACCCCTAGCAAAAAAGTATCTGGTCACCAGAGAGCCCACCAGAGCAGGATTTCATCTGCTCCTATTAGTGTTACTGCTCTTACCACGGTGCCTAGGAACCACCTTAGGGAGCTTCCACAGAAGTCTTCTTTTCAGTAGTTTCTCCCAAAGAGGCTGTTTCCAAAGGCCAAATCTGATCGAAATGTGTGCAGTCACACATAGCCATAGCCATCCTTTGAAAAATAAATACCAATAATAGTACTAGGTAAAAGCGGAGTTCTTTGTTAAAGAGAAGAGAATTCTAAACTTGATAAGAGAACTGTTTTGATCTTTGCCCTGAATCCATTCTGAGGTGCATTGTTATAATTCTTTGTTTCTGATTGTTTTTAGGTATAGCATTATTTCCTGAAACATAAACTAAAAATTGTCCTTCCATCATTATCTGGTTAGCATTCAAGCATCTGTTTTTGACACAAAATAGACAAAACAAATAAAATGGAGATAGGATGCTGTCACTCCATTCCTGACATCTCATTGTACTGAAAATGGCACAAAAGAAAAAATGAAGGGCTTCATATTCCCTTCAACTTTGAAATTCTTATATTTTTAAATGTGAATTAAATTAAGTTATTCAAAAACTAGTTCTTTTCTAAGCCCTTTTTAAAATAGGGACATGGATCCTTATGGAAACGTCCATAAGGACTTCAGTCCATGATGATGGGGGAGATTTCAGTGTATTCTGCTGCTCTTATTTCCAAAATCATCCAAACTTTCATAGCTCAGAGACAAAACACAGCAAAGGACACATTAACTTACCAAACTTTCACAAGCAGCACTGATACATAACAGTATTTCAAACTCTCTGCAGTATAGTTAATTTCCTCCACCATCACTACTGAATCTACTGGAACCTTTCAACAAAATTGTCAGAAATTCTATAACAATGGAAGCTCACAAGTTTATATCTACATTTATATCTAGCTTTATCTATCATATCTACCCATGATAGACTGAGGACCTCCAAATGATGAATGAAATCGGAATTAAACAAATCTTCCATCATTAAAAATAATCACAGAAAAAAACTGTTAAACCTTTTTACTACTGAAAAGAAAATGTTCTCGTTTTCCCAAAATACTTCCTCCTACCTACTTTTCTTAGGATTTGGGGTCTTCCTGCATAATTACTAGACATAATTACTATTACATTTTTCCTTAGTGTTAGTCAAATACCACACACATATCTGACAGTACATTTTTAAGTAGGGGGGGTCCTAAAGTGGTAGGATATTCTCTTCAAATATCCCACCTAAAGTAGATATTTGAAGATATTTGAAGAGAAACATAATGAGTAGAAGTGAGGAAGAAGGAGGAAAACAAGCATGTGATGAAGAATGCTGAAGCTCAGGTTTCAGGAGCCACTGTAAATCTTTGGCATTGTTTCAAATGTTGAGGTCTGACAGGTCTACAGACATGTAATTAAAGGTGCTGAAGCAGGACTTCTGGATACACAAATTCAAGCACCTGGTGGAACTTCAGACAAATTCTTTCTACCAGTTTAAGAAATGTCTCAGGGAATGCATGGGACCTTTAAGACCTCTTGTCTCTGCCATGTTCTGAAAATGGCCAATATTTGATATAAATTGTAGTTTAAAACAATATGGTGGGTTTTTTCAAAGGAAAGGGAAGATGTTATTTCTGCTGAACAGATTTATAGTGGTGCAGATAATTTTAATGATGAGAATTGTCTGTATTATGGTTTGGAATATAAATTGCTGTCTGTGGAAGTGAGGAAGTAATTCACCTCATTTCCTGCACAAAATCAAATTTGTCTCAGCACATTATGGAATTTTTTTATTGGATGGCCGAAAAGGGAGTAAAAATTTGCTACCTTCTTAACACTGGGCTACATAGCTAGCTTGATTAATGATGATAAATTCCAGTTAATGAAATTAAATGAAATTAATGCAGTATTAAACAATGCTGCTCCATAGGTAATATATTGCTGACACTTTTCACTAATATTGTTTGCAGCAGACCGATACATTAAGAGAAAATACCTCCAGATCATGCAGACTGGCACTGCTTGGGTAATGCAAAATTTCAATACTTGCTGACCATATCACACAAAAGAAACCTGACAGACCTCTGGTAACCATCCCATGACGGAGGATTTTAATGTCAGCATTTCTGTGCATCACTGACATAGCTCTATGACACAGACTTGTGACAATCCCATTTCTTCCCTTCCTTTGCCAGTGCATGCATGAAAAGCTTGACACAAACTTTCTGATAATTACTTTGAATATTTTGGAATTTCCAGACAGTAAATGTCAGAGGACATTGCCTGTAAACTTGGCAGGCACCCAAAACACATTACAGGCTAAAACAATCCCATAAAGAGTGCAAATGATTTTTCTACATTTTGGTAAAGCAGGAAGTTATGAAAACAATCATCTTCAGTAAAACAGTTTCTAGTTGTTTCAGAATCAGAAAGCGAAATTTGTCTTACTGGAAAAGGAAAGAGAAAGCACTGGTGTGGGGGGAGGAGAGGAAGGTGGGGTTTAGTGATTCTATTTGGAAGCAGAACAGAAAGGGAAACTTTTTATGTGTGGCAGAAAGTGAACGTATCCACATATACACAGATAGAAAAGTCTTCTCTTCTGGAAAAACAATTCCAAAACAATGACTGAATTTCATTACAAAAGGAAGGAGAAATTGGAGAAAATCACATTCTGAAAGAAGCCCTACCTAGATATTATTTGTAACTTACTTTCCACTGAGCTGCAGTGGCACTGCTAAGGTGTTGAGCAGAGGTACAGGGCTTGCACCATAATCAGGTCCTGAAGAGTCAATAAAATAGAGCTGTTTCTATTTTAATTCATACCCTAGGTGCAAAGTATCACAAGATTATCCTCCAGAGAGAGGAATCTTTAGCGTTAAATGGGAGCCTTTTAAAAGGAAAACAACCATTGACTCTCTGAGTATAGCCAGATGCCTAGAGGATAAAGCAACGGCAGTAAAGCCAAAGATGTCCATTTTGAAATAGATCAGCCGATGAACAGATCTTCCCTGATTTCAATAGGCAGGAGCTTACATTTAACAGATCTCTGCTTCATTCTCATGCCAGTGAGTTCATAACACATGGACAGCATTTGGAAAATAATGTGTTCTGTTGTTCTGATGTAGATGTAGACTAAATGCAGAGATGTCAACTGAATTACCCTGGCATTACAGCAGAGTAATTATTAACAGAATCTGGCTTCATGATTCTAAATATTTCAGTATTTTATGAATATAAGGGATAAGACAATCTGCTATACTTCAGTTGCTAAACAGTTTTTTTCACTAGAGTCTCAATGACTCCTTCTTAAAATTAGTCCACTGCTTGATTTGTATTCCACAGAGTGCTCATTACAGCTGCCGTTAATGCACAAAATCCCATGAACATATAAAATTACCCTAAAAATTGGTAATTTCAAGCTTTCATTAGAAGGTCTCTTTCACAGGTTGAAGTCAGTCAAACACTAAGTAATTAAGACAATTTACTGTAGCGTGACTATGTTTTCAATATATTCCCACAAGAAATGCCATGGGAGACATCTATAATAAAATTTTCCTATGAAGCTCTATTTTGCTTTTTTACTGTTTTGGAGATGGAATTACCGAGAACATAGCACTTGAGTCTCAAGTCTGACTGAGTATCCCCCAAGAGCTTTACACTGCCAGTCCATTTGCAGTTGTTTTGACAATTTTGCAGCAACTGAGCATCACCAGTATCACTTAGAGCCAGTAGTCCTGCTTAACAAAAGCCCAGTAAAGTCCCCTCTGTTTGGGGTTGTGTTAATTGCCCTTGGAGACTCCAGAGGGTACAGGTACCGGAGGCCTGATTTGCTATTGGATTTATTTTGCTTTGTTATTGGGTTTATTTTCTTCACCATTACCTGCCCTCACTGCTCACAGAGACCCTTGAAGGGTGCTCTTTGCATTCTTTTTATGTGCAGACAATTAGAGGAAGCCACAATTTCATTTCCTTATAGTGACCAGAAAACAGAGAAGAAACATACAGAATATACAGAATGTTGAATTAGCCACTGCTGTAGGCTACTAAGACTACAGACATTCCAGAACTATGTTGATTAGTAATTAGCACAAAGCAGATGGGAAATCATGCTGTCTCCCCAGGAAGTTAATGCAAACTAGTTACAGTATTTATGTGATGTTGAGACTACCCTGCTAAAAAGTGTTTTAAATAAATAGCAGAACTGAAATTATCCTGACATTTCAGTTAAAAATAGGTAAAATCAAATATTGAATTGGAAATTAGCTTCAAGTTTATGCTGAAAATAGATAAGACTTTTCTATATTAATAAATAACCATTCTTAGGTTTAAATCCCATTTAATTTTTACATTTTTTTTAAAGATACCTGCTTTAAATTTAGGCTTACTTGCCGTTTTTAAGAGGACTAAACCTGCTGCTGCTCACTACGGACCTTGAATATGATTAATAAAGATCCATTCTCAACTTGACTGGTACACTGCTACCATATGTATCACAGAATGTCATTTGCTTTTGTTATTCAAAAGACTGGGTGTTCAGAGAACGACAGCTCTAAAGGCTGAGGAATTTGGGCTACTTTGCAAAGTTGTTTTGAGGTGATCCCATGAAGTCAGACTAGGAACTCCCTCCTTTTGTTTCTCTCTACCATATCAACCCTGTAATAAATATGGAGAAATATGCTGTCTGGTTAGGTGGGCCCAGAAGTTTTGGGGATAAGTGGCTGATTAATACATATGCCTTTCCTGGGAAAAGAAAAATCAATAAATATGCTCTCATGTGAGAATAACTTAAATGAGTATTTCTGATACCAAGTTTAACATTCATCACTGTTAGCCTTCCAAGACTGTGATAAATGCCCAATAATGAGAGAAATTGGAAGACAGAATGAGATATTTCATATTTGGAAACTTTGGAATATAAGGCTTTCTCAAATTTCATCTTCACTTGAAAAAAAAAAAGAGTACACAGTAGGGCTGTGTTGCATAAAGACTTTGTTGTTTTAATATAAGCAAGTTTTGCAAAATAAGTTGTGGTTTATGGACTACAAATCCTTCCTACATACATACAAATGTCTTCTAGGACTTCAAAAGAAATATAAAACTCCTCTGAGAGGAGAATCAAAAAAAAGGCTTTAAATTAATTTTTTTCTAATAGACAGTGAACTTCCTACCTGATGTAAGAGTTATGTCTATCCTCAGACCAAAATAAACAAGAATAAACTTCCAAGAATTGCTTATTTTTGTATACAATTATTTCTGTTTCACAGATTATTTCAAAGAGAATGATCAGAGTGATCCTGAACCCTCAGGAGACAGCACCAGGTACTATCAATCTATTAAGAAACAACTTGAGGAGAAAAAAAGTGGGTCATCATCTTTTGTGTCCTCCGTTGAAGATGAGCAAAAGCCCCTGTTCTCTGGGATAGCTGATTACCCATCTGTAACAGAGAAAACCACAGAGATGGTCTTTGAAGAAATGGATCATGACACAGAAGAAATTCTTATTGACAAAAGAAGCAGTTCTTGCAAAGGTAATCCTTTGTGAAGTTTGAGCAGACATCTTTTTAGTCTGATTAACAAAAGTAATTTTCCAAATGGCTCTCTTGATTCTTTACATAATATTTACTCCAGAAATCTTAAGAAAAAAATATCTTAGCTCAAAAAATTATTATTTCTCAAGAAGATTAATATAGTTTAAATCAGTGGGAACTGGATTACAGTTCAGTGGGACTGGATTGTAGAACCTCCAAAAGGTCACTCTAGGTTTTGCTATGAATAATTTTGTAACTGAACTACCTAAGTAATTTAAACAAACTTCAAAATTTTCCACTGGTACTGAACTTCACTGAGTGCCCATTGGTGAAAACTGCACTCAAAGCAGTACAGTATCTTCCAAAGGGTATTTGATGTGCTAGGGTTGGGTGATAGTAAAAGATTATAGATAATGAGAGCTAGACTGGCTAAACCTAGTGATAGTTGCACGTGCACCAAAAATATGTTTCAGATAACTAATTTTATTCACTCCATTGACCAGGCACATCAAAAATTAAGTGGGGAAAAAAATCACAATCACTTGAAAGAATACTATTCTGTCTTGCTGCACATGTTGGTTAAAGGAGTGCCATTACATCAGTCAGAAAAAAATCATTACTTCCATAAGTAACACACAAGAATAAAGATTTGAGCTTTTGTATATGACAAATGATCAGGAACTATTAAGCAATCTCAGATACTTTTCCACAGAGTTAAATCACATAATTAAAATTACATCTAATATACTAAAATATTAATTTTCTCAGTGATGTGAAAGGAAATTAATGAAAAACCCTGTATTAATATACAATTTAAATATTGCTGCAAGTTCATTTGTAATTCTTTCAGTCTGATAGGAAGAATTACATATTTATTGTTTAATGCTGTTTTCCTCAGCTGTTTCCATTGAGACAATTTAACCATTTAACCATCATTCAATAAACTTAGGTTTTTAGGCTATCATTTTAAATAAACCTAATGGTTAATCAGACCAAACAATGCTTTTAACATCTCAGAGGTATGAATATGTGAAGTCTGGTCTCTTCAAGTAAAGGCCCAATAAATCTGCACCACATAAACTTTTTGCAAACACACTGCAATTGGAAATCTTACCTTTCCCCTACCAATAGCCAGAAATGTGTCCTTGCAGCTATAGCAACATTTTCCAAGGCAACCTATTGCAGATTTTATTTGAGCTAAATTTAGCATATCTAAAGGTTACATATTTTGATTAAGACCACACTCTTTTTTCCACTTTGTAATTTAGCACTTCTGGTAATGTTAAGCAAGGTAATAAGCTTTCCTGCAACATTTATAAAACCTTCGAGGTCAATAAGATAAGCTTTTCCTGATACATGTTTTAAACTAAATATTTACTTCTGCTCTTAGAGATTGAACTTCCGAAAAAAACCTCTGCTTTTATGTATCCTCATATATTATGGTACCTTATAAATCTTGGATACAAATGCATTTGTATAAAGCTTCACCAATTCATTACCACTGTGACTGATACATATTTAATTATCCTTTGTTTTGTTTTAAGCTTTGGTCATTACTTCAATGAATGGAAAGACTATTAATAATGTATTGTATGATTTGGCAGAAACAAGTATAAATGTCTCTCTCATAATCCTAGAATGCAACTTTCAACTTTTAAACATGGCTCTTTTGTGAAGATCTGAGAATTTTTCTGTAGCTCTTAGCTCTATGTAAAGGAAAAATGTTATTTTCACTTGGTCATTAAGACTGATTTTTCAATTGTCCTGGTGAACCTCGTTATACATTTATTGACTTAGTTCTCAGTCTAAGATTCTTCAAGCCCTGGAAGACCAGAAGTTATGAAGTTATGAAGTTGTAGCTGCTGATGGGCTTTTCTGGGGTTACTAATATATATGGAATACCTGAAAAGACACTTGGATGAGTAAAACACCATATTTTATACAGTATTAACTTGCTTATGGTGTGTGAACTTATTTTGTCATTTCAGTGCCAAATCATTGCTTTGTCACAAATTAAGCATCTATTACAATAGTCTCCAAATACATATTCTGGAACAAAAAACAACTGTGATTTCCCTGGGATAATCCATGGCATTGAAAATCTGTGATTTTAATGAATAACTTACTGTGTAAAATAACCAACATCTCTTTTTTTTTACAACATCCATGTTTTTACAGGACATTAAAAAGCAGTGAAATGTTCTTGAAATTCATTGCTTATAAGTCTACTGGATTTATAAGATCCATTGCACCTAAATTCATCGTTTGAAACTGAATTTTTCATAGTATGCTCCATTCAGTTTTCCCTTGGACACTGCAAATGTGAGACACCCTTTATCTCTTTCTTTCTATTGGCTTAAGTTCCTGAGAAGCAGAACAGGTTTTTGTGTAGCCGAGATGAAATCTCTTTCCTCTTCCTTCTGCCCAGTGCATAAAATCTGTTATAGGTCATCACATGAAATTCAAACACTCTCTACAGCTCCAGGAAACCTTCTACTACCTGCTAACCGAAGAACAGATAATGCAATAATGTCCTTTGTCTGATAAAAAACAAAGAAACAAACAAAGAAACAAAACAAAAAAAAAAAAAAAGAGAGAGAAGAAATTCTCCCTTTACACTTAGAATCATGTAGTGAGAGCTCCCCTTCCTGGCTAAATCTACCTGAAACACTAAATCTGAGTGGGAACTTCTTTTTTTTTTTTTCTTTTTTTTTCTTTACTTAGAGAAACACTGCTCAAAGACATGTTTGAAAAGGATTAGCTATTAGCATTTGGACAAAGCTCTTACATGTCACCCACACGGTGGGATTTTTTTTCTCTTCTCTTTGAAACATGGCTCTAGCTGCTATGGTTGCTTAGAAAAATTTCACAAGTGTGAAATGAATGTAACCTATGCTGAGTTAACAGTGTGCAGTGCCAAGAGAAGTGTTAGGAGAAGCTCTGAGCAAATCATTCAGAGACTGATGTGAGATTCAAATCCAACTGCAGATGTGTTATAAGCAGTCAAGGATTTTGCCCAGCTGTATGTTGAAGCAGCAGCCATGGTGCAACAAGAACTTTAATATGTTCTATAACTTCATGTAGCTAAATAATTACAAATACAACTCCAATGGGAATAATACTGAGCAGAAGTTAATATTTAAACAGCCTTTTTAATCACATCAAAGGAGAATTAATGATTCTGATTTTGACTGTTTGCATGACAGATTAACTCAAAGTAAACAAAGGCTATGGGGGGCAGGGTGAGCTGTAGAAAAAGCACTGTTCAACCTAAATAACCTGTAAGCTCTACAAAGATCACAGCAAGATCTTCATTCTGTACTTGGTAAATGCAACAAGTGTACCCCCATGTTTCAACAGCTTGGTGAAGAGGAAAAATATCATAGAGCCAAGATGTAAACTAATTTATAAACCCTCAGAGGGGTAAATTAAGTAAACCGAGAGAGAAAGAGAAATTGCCCAAACCAGAAGTCCAAACAAAAGGAAAGAGTGTCCCTAAGCTCTGTTTGGTAGTCATGTGCAGGATTTGGCCACAGAGATCCAAGACCTGGGAGGGTCAAGAGGGATGAAATTTGGGTGCAGCAGGTAAAGGGTGAGACCCAGAATAATCATCATCTTTTTTTTTACAAATGGCTGGAGATAAAGAAAAAAATACAAATTACTCCTATAACAAGTGATTTTAGATACTTCATGTTTACCATGAAGCTTCATTTAATATCAAAGTGAACTCTGGCTGACCTAGCAATGCCGAATATTTCATTCCTTTAGGAGTCCCAAATTAAACAAAATGAACAGGCACCTTTTACCCCACAGTACTGTACGAGTTTCAGAGATGTGCTTTACACAGTGATGTACGGATTGGTGGGAGAGTAGTGATGCTAAAAGTTACATCAAGGAAAATCAATTTCCTCTATAAGAATAATAAGCAGTATCCTTTTGCAAGCAGGATGAGCTGCATTGATGGCCCTTTTCTCAGAGAAAACATATTACACTTCACCAACCTAAGTAGTGTTACAGTAATGGGTAAGAAAGGCAGCTCCCTGAGACCTGGCACCTTTCTCTAGAGGGGACATTCCAATGCACTGTACCACATACCCAGTGCTGCAAATGTAATGCAGCAAATCCTTCTTTTACACCGAAGAATTAAGCAGTGAATACACTTCAATAGCACATTCAAGGGCGAGAAAAGGCAACTTAGTCAGGCCTCTGAAGTGCACTATCAAAGACATTCAAGTACATAATTTAATGCATTTAGGTAGAAAAAAATACTTCCATTTTCAATGAATAAAAAATTGCTAAAAAAACCCACTGAGAAAATTTGGGATCCATTTGTAAAATAACAGAAATAAAACTCAAGAGAAGCCAGTCAGTGGCAGAGCTCTGATGATGCTGACTACAAAAGGCTGCTGGTTTATCTACAGTTTCAAAATGTTAGCATGTATGTGACCACTTTTATCTTTCCTTAAGGAGTAGTAACGAACAAAGAGAGATGTTCAGTCAATGTGCCAATGTACCAATTCAACTTCCAAGGTTTTGAGAAACATGAGTAAGTGGGACGCTGAAGAGGTGCCAATCCCTCTCTAACTCTATGTTTATAAATCTGTACTTTTGTATGTTTTGTTTTTCATCAGACATCAACAAAAGAAACTGGGAACAGGAGAACATCCAGGAGTACCAGGACTCCCCAGTTCAACCAGCATTATCCCATGTTACATGGGGAATCTGTGAAACTGAAAGTGATTTTATATACGGGGAAGTGGAGAATCGACTAGATTTACTTCAAGAACAACTCAACCGGTAAAAGTAAAGAGGGAAAAAACCTATGTGTGAATAATAGAACTGATATTGATGATGCTACAAGAGGAATCAGTTTGAGCAGGGAGTTTCCAAAAGCATTCAGATCTTCAGAAGCTCAAAAGTACAATAATATGCCTGAAAGGCATATCTGCTTTTGTCTGTATGTATTCCTTGGAAACACCAGTTCTGGGAAATCTGGGCACACAATTTTTAATGCATTGCTAGAATATTCATATATTTTACCTCTAGGGACGCATATTAGCTACTCTGAATGGCTTTGCAGCACAGCCTTTTTCCTAAGCTGACTGTTTTAGGCCATCTTTTGAATGAAGATATTGTACTGAGGCACCTTAAATTTAAATCTCACTGCATCAAGAGTGCTGTTCCTAGATCATAGAACCATTAAACAGTTTGGGTTGGAAGGGACATTAAAGATCATCTAGTTCTGACCCCCAGCCACAGGCAGAGACAAAACAATGGCACTTTTCAGTATCTTCAAGATCTGGAGTATTTTTTGTTTCCTGGAGACTCAAAGTACACCAGCTGCCTGCTTTTTTAAATGTATTGCAGATGAATTCCCTTTTTGATGCATTAACTGTTTTTGCAACTCTATAATAAGAAAGACATGGGAGTATGCAAAGGCACAATACTTATACCTGTTACAAGAGAAAAAATTATGCTTTCTTTATCAGAGCTCAGTATCACCTTTGCTTAATACTGATATATTACTCTTTACTGGCAGCTAAGCAGCATAGCTGAGAGCATCTTTAAAAAATGGATACACAATTTTGATCCATCCTGCACTGTAATTTACCATGTAACTTCACTTAACTTTAAATAGCCCTATGTTCAGGACCATGGCTTTTTTTCATTATTTTAACTCTGTAATTCTATTACTTTCAATATTTTTCCATGACAAATACTATAACATGCACTCATTCCTAGTTATACTTTAGTAGCTATTCACTGGAATTCTGTGCTGTATATTTTAGCAATCAGTTTAAAGCCAGGTAAACTGCATACTGATTCCTTCATCTACCGGAAGCCAATCAAACAAGAGTATTTTTCATTTCTGAATATCACATAATGAATTAAAAAGACATTTTTAACACTTAACCCTAAATTGATATAATTTCTAATTGCAGTAAAGTCAAGTAATCTAAGTAACAGTAAATGTCACATAACTAAATGCCTGCAGGATCCCCATCCACAATATGTAATCTTTTGGTAGCATTTCATTTCCTGAAACCTTAAGCTCTCAAAACTGAAGTTATACCTCAGAGCTACACATAGTTTTATTGTGCAAGTTCTCATTGTTTTGTTCTGTCAGACAATACAGTTGTTACTGATAAACTAAGAATTAAATTGTGATTTATTTTGTAAAATCACTTTATTCTTTAACTCTTCTCATGTTTTTAAAGCTTTTAATGCTTTTGGGATTTTGGGCCTTGCTGGGTTTTCTATTAATATAGCAGACAATATCCTTTCTTGCCTTTGTCAGATCTGACCTGCTAGCTTAAAAAGCCTGGTCACTTCTCCCTGAATTTTTCCATGCCAAATTAGAGGCTTGGAATAACACTCAATTATTAAATAGACGTAGAGGGCTGGAAAGCCACTGTACAAGGAATATGTCCCTAGAGTTATCTCTGTTTCTCTTCTTTAAGCAATTGGAATTTCATAGAGATTATGGGCCAAGTATTTAAGGTTCTCCTGTTTTTTTTTGGGAAGCATGGATTTGTTTTAAATTTTGGAGAATGGAAAGCAAACCTTATATGCAGCAGTGATGAGTAAACACTACCAGAGACACTCTTTCATTTGAAGTACAAGGAAACTTTCAAGTACTAATGAAGTAAGAGGGGAGCAATTTTAGAGTTAATTCGGAGTACAAAATAATTTTGAATGCACATCCTCCAATGCTACCTTTTATCTACAGGGGTGTTAAGGCCCAGGTTTAGCAGAGGGAAGTTCTCTGGATGATGGCATGCTGCTGCATTTTCCCTGCAGCATTTCCCCCCATGGCATCAGCACCATGCCTGTGTGAGAACAGCACATTTGCAAGTAGCAAAGAACCCAAGAGGGCAAGTAGGGCATGTCTGATTCTAAGAGTGGTCTGAGTTTGGGCCTTTTTTCTGAGACCTGATTCCACAAAACCAGCTTCTCCTGATAAAGGAAGAAACAGCGTCCCAAAGACACTTTGGGCATGCCTTTTGGATTAATTTCACAGATGTTTTCATAAATAAATGATACAGGCAATGGATGATCCAACAGGATAAAAAATAACATCAGTGCAGCACGTGGTAAAAGCAAAAATCTGACAGCATGGCACCAATTCTGCTACTGTAGGGAGCCCTGTAGTAACATTCACAACATTAAAGGCTGCTGATAAAGATTTGTTTATTCTGTCAGAAGCTCAGTTGCTGTACAGAAGGCTGTATACCTGCATTACCGTCTGTCAGCGTGTGCTGTAGACTTCCAGCAGCTGGGGGAGCACAATAGGCTTTACCACTTCCTGAGTTTGTCACAGATTTTGGCAAGGCCATTTAAAAATAATTTCATTAATATGGAATTGTAAGTAGGAACAACATAATCAGCTCAAGTGTTTCAGAAGTCATATACAAATTTATGGAAAGGCAAAAAAAAAGTTTTAAAGGTACAAAATTAGAACATCAGGAACACTGACATTAATTCTGAAGCCTGCAAAAGTTTGAATAAATTTTCACAGTAATGAGAATTGGGCAGTAGCATTTTTAATGATTTTGGAAGCATCTTTCTTTTTCTAACTGTGGAAAAACACAAATGTGGTTTCTGCTCAGTTCAGTGCATTGTATTAACATGTCAGAATTCATTGTCAGATGCATCAAAATAATGTCCCATGCTCAGCCAGCACAAATCAATTCATTTAAAACGAAGAGAATATATTTATTCCAGTTATTTTCAACCAGAAACCAAATCCCCCGCATTGCTTCTTGTTGCAAACCTAAGGCACAGTGATGAACTCATTCTTAATGTAGCAAAAGCCAGAGAAAAGCTCGCAGTTATGTTCTGCAAAGGAAAGGGAAAGCTAGAAGCTTTGGAAGGGCTCAGTACTCCCTCTACTGTTCTCTCCTATTTAAGACATGGTCATGCCACAACAAGCAATGGTTTCACCAGTAAAATGCAGGTCCCTCCTGAACACCTCTGTAATAAGTGTATAAAATATACCTGTTCCTGGCCACGAGCTAACTGATTTCATGTTCCTTCTCCAGGCTTGAATCCCAAATGACTGCTGATATCCAAACCATCCTGCAGCTTCTGCAAAGGCAGTCAGCGCTCATTCCACCTGCCTATAGCATGGTGACAGCGAGTGCAGAGTATCAACAGCCAGCAATTCGGGTCATACAAAAGCTTCAGCCTGCAGCATCGATCAAAACAGACAGAAGTTTCAGTCCCTCATCTCAGGTAAGTATACGTCCAATAAGATCAAAAGAGGTTTCCTAGTCTTTTTATCTTATGAGGAAGAAATGCATACCAATCTAGGTTCACTAGTTTAAGGAATATGAAATTATTATTTTGACCTAGCATCTCCACAGTGGGCTTAGACATCACAAAACTGTGGCCACATTTTCTTTTAGGGTTGTAGAGATTAATACAGTGATCTTATAATCAGACAGACTGATTTATTTATTGTGTTTTTCACAAAAGTTAGCAGAAAACGAATCCAAGTGGTTAGAATCTTCAGAATTATGCAGTTCTGGAGTTTTGCTCTCAATCAGAACTTAATACTCAATAATGTTGAGATCCGTACTCTTAGACTGGGTCTCAAGAGTAATCAGTCCTTTGCTTATATGTGAATCTTGATGTCATATTAGCAAGCCTGAGGGGAGGAAAAGATATCCAGGCTTCTACAATTAATCAGCAGAATTGCATTCAATTACATTAAATCAAACGCAGTACCATGTAAAAAATATTTCAGTACACTGTTTAATTTTCAAAAATGGTTTTCCATCAACCATCTGAATGTGCTAATTTTGAACAGAACAAGAGCCTGGAACAGACCAATTTAATTACCATCTTGTTTCTTTTCATCCCTCACAGTGTCCTGAAATTTCAGATGTTGAAAAATCGAAACTTAAATCCAAAGAATCCCTCTCAAGTGGAGTGCATCTGAACACAGCCTCAGAAGACAACCTGGCTTCTCTTTTAGACCAAGAACATGACCAGTCTGTAGAGCATCCCCCACAGCCTTGTAAAACTTGTCTCCCACCCATTAGGCACCCTTCCTTGCCAGAATCTTCACTAAGCACTGTAGGAATCTTGAGTCTTCATAGGCATGTTTCTGATCCTGGTCTTCCTGGGAAATAGTACTTTTATACTATTACTTCACATAAAAATGTAAGTGCTTTTAATGGCTGTTTCTCCTTTTTTTTTTTTTTTTGTATTTAAATCCTCTATACTTGACTCAGGGGCTACAAGGAATATACCATTATATGCAAAAGTACTGTATATTTTCCTAATTCTGAAGCTTGTAAGGTAAAGTTGAGCAGTTCTGATGTAAATATATATATATATATACACACACTAACTGTATGTTCCAAATGTAAAACTGCCAGCATTCTCAAGGCACCTTATATTTTTATTTTTTTTAAATAACATGCATGTTCTGAAATTACAGTTTACGTTGCATGGAGATTACCATTTACTGCTGTCATGGAAATAGTATTTTATTGTGGATATGTGGATATCAGAGCAAATAAGCGACCAATAACAATAATTCACATAGAAAAACTCCTACCTGACCAAGCTAAAATTCAAGAAAAATGCTCTTCTAGCTCACTTTTGAAAATTGATTTATCTTACTTGTAGTGAGCTTTTTATAATAAATCACAATAAGTCTGGATCTAAAGAAAGAATAAGGTAACCAAGTCTTCTGGGCTTGAAACAATTAGGACAGAGAAAACAGCCTGTTTCCAAACTAGTTGAAGTAGGGCAGTATTTTACCAGATAGAAAAACTGCCATATGGTGGGAAGTATCACCATAGGTCACATCCACAAAACTGCATTAAATTGAATCATTTGTTTCCACCACAGTTTGGTTTTGGGTTTTTGTATTGTTATTTTTTTTAACTGCATCATAGAATTCAGCTGTGATGAGCAGACAGGTACTCTTCATCTGTCACACAAGCATAATCAAATGCAATAAACCTAATTTCTGTGTAATGCAGAAGACTGTGTTCCTTTTGTTCAATACAAATTATTAACAATCTGTTTTAATTTAAAAATATTTTTCACATTTTTATTTTATTATTATTAGGGTGGCTGTTTGCAGTTACCTCTTTGTACTGACCGGCCCCTCTACGATGCTCGTACACACACAGCTGGCACACGTTCCTGGATGTGTGCACGTGTGTGTTTTGTATATGTACATAGGTGTGTATGGATGTGTATGTGTATATATATTTATATACACGCATACACACAAGTGTGTGTATATACCTACACTTACATGTAGGAGTAAAGATATAGAGTTATATATATATATATGTATATATGTAAAATCACTTTCAGGAACAACTGTAAACTTTCTTATTATGAAAAGAGTAAGCTTAGCTTGTGTCCAAAGCTGACTACATTAGAATAAACTGATCTAAGGTCTGTAGGCTTTAAATACAGTATGTACTGTATGTGCATAATGCTTTGTGAATACTTAGATTTAATTTTATTAAAATATTATTCTGCTTCAAATGTTGTGTTTATTTAAGAAGAAAATGACCTTTTTATTACTGTTTTCAAATATTTTTAAATGTTCATATGATTTTCTAATTTTATAGCTTTAATGTGAAATCCCTCTAGGATAAGAACAGGTTACAGGAAAGCATGTAATCTAGTTAGAAGGGGAGCACTTAAATTTTACCTAAAACCAAACTAAACCCTTTGTCCTAAATCACTGCTTCAGTGAGATGCAGTAGTGGCTGTCCCTCACATAGACACATTCATTGTATGGTGGGGTCAGAATGAAACATGACACTTTAGTCATACACAGCTGGTAGATAAACACAAGGTGGGTGAATCTTTCCTCCTTTAAAATTGGTGTGAGTGTTGAGCTACTGAACATGGCTCTGCTTTACCTTTGCTTTTAAGAACAACAAAATTAATTAAGTGACCTTGGTCACTGAAAACATAAACCAACCCTTCCCATACAAGATCAGCGTTTCTACTGCCTCACGCTACTGCCGATTGTTGAAAGGTCCAAATGCTACAACAGGCTGACCATGACAGGAGGGCTGCACTGCTCAGCGCCTTGCAGGGTCAGATCCTAGTGTCAGGAAAATTAATCCACAAACGCCAGAGGTTTATGTTCAAAACAGAGACAGAGGAGTCCTGCAACTTTATTCGAATAAAGGGAGAGAGTTCACTGGGGCACACACCCACGGGGTTTTCTCTCTCAAGGTTTCGGAGGGCGCAGCCTCCTTTTATCCTGAACTCCCAGCCACACGTCATCCTCTTCCTTTCCCTGTTGGCTGAGGTACCAGGAAGGTGCAGCCTTCCCAAAGCACCTTCCATGTACCCCTCCTTGAACCTGGCATTTTACCCCAAAGTTCAGAAGTTCAGGCTCGTGCAGACTCTTGCCTTTCAGGAGCCAAGTGATCTGGGCTTTGCAACAAACCAGCTGCTTGAAGTTAGTAGAGATATTAAAACCCATTTCAAGGACGTTATCACCAGTACCTTTAACCATCAAATTGTAAAGACATTAGCACACATCTTTCCTCTCACTAGGGACCAGTCAGAATCTCTGCCTGCACATACTCCATTGAAACAGGAGTGCTGGATAACAAACACCTTCTGGGGGATTTTGTTGTTTGGGTTTTTTAAAATAGCAAGTGTTAACAACTTCTGCTCTATCTCAGCCTGGTCACTAACATTCATGTGTTACAAGAAACAAGTCAGCACATTTTCTGAAAAGTTATTTGTGGTTATGCTACATTCTAAAAAGTCTGGTATAAATTAAAAATAAAATTAATGGGAAAAAAAGTATAATGCATGAGCATTGCTTTACAAAAGGCCTTTTGCCCAATTTCATCACTTGGTATTTCTCGTTATTGCAAAGAGACTGAGCAAAACAAGTGGCCTGGGGAAGAGGAAGAGTGACATCTACTGCAGTCAGTCAAAGTGAAGGAAAAGCTCCACTTCTTACTCCATTTTTTGGCTCAAAGATGTCCTTGTCCTTACATCAAGAAGAAAAATCTCAAATGGGCACAAATAAGACTTTATGGAGAGTCTAAGCTCCCTGCCAAGGAATTCAGAAACAAAAGATTAAAGTTTGGTTGCAACACTCTAGCTGCCCCTTCCCTGCCACAGAAAGATGTGCCTTCTCAGGTAACTTCTTTTCTTGTTGAGGTTCAATGAAATACATGAAGATCCACTGCTTCAAGCTTTTTTCTTCCAGAAACAGGTACAAACCATTCCAAACCACTGGGTTTGGAAATGTGTAAATTTTCTAAGCAGCAAAAATTGCCTCTTTTATTTGCAGGTGATTTTGTTGGGAGTTTTTGTGAGGTTTTTTTGAAGGGGTGGGTGTCCCTATAAGTCCAGTCTGGTTTTCCCTTGACAGAAATGGATCTGTGTTATCCAAATCAAGCTGGGAATAATGTTAAGGGTTGTATAGTTGCAACATATCCACAAAAGCATTCCGAACTTTAGGAGGCACTTTCTGCATTTACTTGAACCTAGGAACACATGGCTTTGTTTATTAAAAATCTGTGGCTAAAAATGCATATAAATTATAAGCTGTAGATACAGAGAAGTCTCGTGAAAATTCAGGAATAGCTAAAGTAGCTGAAGTACAAAAGCAATGTGGACAATCACTTCAAATGTGAGAGGTGAGAACGTACTGATCAGCAGAGCTATTATTGAAGTTCATTGGCTCTTACCAGTTACATGTGTAGCTCAACATTTAAAGCAAAGGAGATGTTGTGATGCTTTTCAATAGTTAAGCTGTGCAGCAATTTGAATTATTTGGATGTCCACATTCACCTACAGGCACAGATTTACAGAAATACACAGTAGTCATGTGTCTGACTGGCCCAACTCTGCTGTTTCCTGGCAGCACATGTCCAAATTACTGTCTCTTTCTTTCTATGTTCCCATGCTGTTCACTTTGAAAACACATTTTCCAGTCTCCCACTTCACTGCTGGCTGTCCACAGATGAACCTCTCTTCCCTTTTCCTGCTGCATATTGTATCCTAGCAATTTCACCTCTCTGGTGAACACACATCAAAGCTCCTGTCTCATTCACCAGCATCATAAGTAACATACAAAAAGCAGGAAAGCACCTTTCAGCATGGCCAGTGGCTTCCTGCTGAGGCAAAGCAACTGGAGTCTTGGCCACTGGTAAATTCTGTGTCCTCTCATTGGAGCTGCTGAGCTCTAAAAGGCTGGACATGAATAGAATCACAGGAGGCTGCAATACCAGGAGAGCAGAAGGCCTGACTCTATCCCTGACCCTAATCCTAACCCTAACCCTAAAAGTAGCCATAACCCTAACCCAAATCCTAATCCTAAACGTAGGGTGGAGTGTGGGGCTGGCTCAGGGGCGGGCCTGGGGCTAGAGTTAGGCTGGGGCTGTGTTAGGCTGGGGCTGGGTTTGGACCTGGGCCTGGGTTAAGGCTGAGGCTGGGGCTGGTGCTGCCCCAACCCTGGCTCTAACCCTCACACCCCAATCCTAACCTGCCGTGAATGGTGTACTTAGTACCGCACCTGCAGATCAGCACCCCTGAGCTTCTATCTGCTCTGGTAAATATTCTTACACTGTGAACACAGTGCTGTGCGTGCAATATGCTGCTGTGCGGTGCTGTGCGGGCAATATGCTGCTGTGCGGTGCTGTGCGGTGCTGTGCGGGCAATATGCTGCTGTGCGGTGCTGTGCGGTGCTGATGTGCGGCGCTGTGCGGTGCTGTGCGGTGCTGTGCGGTGCGGTACGCTGATGTGCCGTGCTGCGCGGTGCTGTGCGCTGATGATGTGAGGTGCTGTGCAGTGTTGTGCGCTGGCTGGGCCACGTCCCGGCTTCCCCCGTGCGCTCCGGCCGAGCACGGAAGGGCAGTGCCGGGTTTGCAGCCGGGCGGTGGCACTGCACTGCCTTTGTGACAGCCGAGGGGAAAGCCGAGTGCTCCTCCCCTGCCCCGCCAGAGCGAACCCTGACACAAATTTCGGTCACATCTGAATGCGACAAAGGTCTCAGAAATCAGCGTAAGCGTCCAGGAGAATGATAAGGTCAGGGTATTTGCCTCATCCGTGGTCAGAGCAGGACCTCAGCCATTATCTGTGCAACCTCACACTAGCTGGAATAACCACGTTGCATTCTTTATCTCTGGAGGTCTCAAATGTCCTTTAAATGTCTGCAAACTCTTAGAGCCAGTAGAGGATTATTTTGGGATTAATGTACAGCCTGATTTACCAGTGCGACATACACAACAAACCAAACACATGCACAACAAACCAAACACGCTAACAAACTCATCTGCAGACCCTGAGCCCAAGTGTCCTGCAGGCTCCTGAGACTGAGCAAGGAAGGCTCATGTGTCTTCCAGGTAAGGTGCTGGAGACAGAAGAAAAAGTAGTGAGGGGAAAGAAATTATGCTTTTTACAGAAGTCTTTGAAAGGAAACTTTCATAGAGCAGAAATTAAAAAGTAATGATGAAGTAACAGTGAAACCGGAGATAAGCAGAAAGAGCAAGGAAATGAAAGCAAAACCAAATTAAGTTCTTCTACAAAAGAATCCTCTAGACGAAAGAAGCCCCTCTGAGAGCAGACTGCTGCAGCATATCTCAACGTGACAAGTAGCTGAGGGTACAATTTGAACTACAGAAAATTTTAGGCTGGGAAAGGACCTCCAGATGAAGCTGGCTTCCTTTTAAAAGCAAGACATTAAATCAAGGACAGTTAAGCCAAGTTTGAATATTTCTATTCTGCTACTTCTCTGAGAAATATATTCCAATGCCTAATTGTTTCCAGAGTGGATAATATTTTTTTCTTACACCTCGACATAATTTCCCCTAAAGAAACATTCCAATTCCCCTTTGGTGTCCCCAGTGAAGAATCATCCAAATTTTAGGAGCTGAAGAACTGTTGGTGTCGCAAAACAGTTTCTTTCACCCAGTCTGCAAGAGGCTGATCTACACATAGAATCAAGATATTTGATTTATTTACAGTTCTGCCTTGCACAGAAAGGGGTACTTGGTGGCAAATTCACAAAGTCAGCACCATGTTTATCATAATTTTCTTTTTATATTTTAGCAAACAAAGGCATTAACACTCATTGGCTACAAGTTATATAGTTTTTCATAATTAGTCTTTATTCTGTTGGTTAAATGATTCCCTTGCTTCTTATGCTGAGTCGTCCACATTCACAGTCTTTCTCTTCTGTTGAGTCAGTCGTTTCCTGAATCCATGGTCTGTGAATCAGTGGTCACAATCTCCCCCTGCCAGAATTACCTTCTACCTACTCTGAGCTGATCTCAGCACAATTGCTGAGATGGCTTTATTAGTTTCTTCCTTACCTTGGGAGTTCTGCCAAATATCCTTGAGGCCCATAAATTCTGTGTTCTTTGTGTCTGCTATCAGTGATACATCCTCATTCCCATTCCTCCCCCTAGGTCTGAGATCACTGAAACATCCCAAGTCCTACACCTTAACAAGGCAATTCTACCAATAAGTAATTTATCTTTCTAATACCAGGATATCGCTGTATTGGATCTCCCCTGGTCCTTCTTATCTCCAGGCTTTATAAATGCAGTTCTTTCAAATATGTGCCAGGCTCTCCAATCCTGTTGGCCTCTGGTCTCTCCAATTTTTCAGTCTCTTGAACTGTCCAGGACCAAAATTGAGCACAGTAATCCAGAAACTCTATCATTTTGCCTTACCTCAGAAACATACAGAGGTTCCCCAAACCCCTACGAAGGAAATCAGGACTGCTTCTGAGGCGCAGTGACATGTACGATATGGGTGAAACCACATCTCAGGGAGAGACCTTCCAGCAGCCTCAGACACCACCACACCTCACTGCTGCCAGTGCGTGCCTGGGCAGCAGCCAGAGCCCAGAACTCAGACAGGCTGTGATGAGCCCGGGAAGCTTTTGAGCAGGAAAGTGAAAGACACATTCCCGTTTCTGACTGGATTTTTCCACTCACGGTTATTGTCATAGCTTTCCTTACTGCGAAAGGTTTCGTTTTCAGCACAGAGGAGTGGCCCCGACGGGAGCCAGGCGCGGTGCTGCGAGCCCTGTCCTGGCAGCCGGGCCGTCCCAAGCGAAAGCGAAAGCGGCGGCGGTGCAGAGCGGTGCAG